>VCII01000447.1:1200000-1588283 GCA_006030095.1 Triplophysa siluroides
GTTCCTCGCACGTTGTTATGGAAACGACAGGTCTCTGTTATTGGTTAGCCGTGAAAAAGGTGCTTGACGTAGGGTGTTTTTTTACAGAAAAGTGGAACTTTTTTCAACCTCAAAAGACTGAGGACTCTGAGCTGCAGAAAAAGATGCTGGGGCTGGCATTTAAAAAAGCGCTCAGGACTTTTTTGTTTACTCCATAGGATTATGATGTCAAACAGAAGCTAGCAGCTTCAAAAAAGATGTAAAGTGTGAACACAGGCTTAATCATCACGAAAAGCCATTTACGTTAAAAGGACTATGTTTACATCAAATGATAAGTCATTTACATGAAAGGGAATCTAAACCTCAAATTGAAGAAAGAAACGGTTTAATAATCTGCTTCAGTCAGAATTACTGAATAGAAAGTGTTTTTGATCTGTCATTGTATGTTTCAGGCCCAACGGACATTTTTTTGTTTGCAGTGGGTGGGTGGTTCATCCTATCATTTTGTGTTGCTTCATAAAAGCCTGTATAGCTTAAGACTGCTGATAAACTGCTCCACAGTGCATTTGAACATTCTTTCTGCTGACTTCAGTGTTCTGGGCTGCAAATATAGACAAAATGATGAAACTCTGCTTAACCATGAGAGCTGCTAACACATGTAGCGGGAATGTGCTAACCTGTTAATACTGACGCTGAACGTCTGCTTTAGATGTGATAACTAGCAATAAAAATATGAGCGATCCAGCGTGCATTCAAGATAATCCAAAGGATCTGTTTTAATAAACTCATTCTATTTTTTTTACTACACAGATTGACCGCATTCAAGTGCAACCATTTAACCATTCATTATTTCATTGTAATGGTTTATTCTGCACTTTATTCACCAAAAGTGCTGTCAATGTGATGTCAGCATGTGCGGAAAATCACATCCTTCCATTTTCCACAGCATCATAGGTCCAAAATTAGAATCAGGTGCAGCAAATGAGATTAAAGCACTATTAGAGAGAAACTTGAGTTGTGTGGCTACATCATGCAAAGATCAAAAGAGCTCTTCAAGATGCTCTGACAAACAACTGCTGATGCCTACAAGTCCAGGCAGGGCTTAAAACCATTTCCAAGCTATCTGTAGACAATCACTCTCATTTCTAAGCCCTTATACCAACGGAAAGTTTTCAGCATCCTTTCAGGTCAGAACATCCTCTGATAAGTTTTAGACTCGCCCGGGTCGAGTGTCCAAAGAGACTGCACAACTCTGTCCTACAAGCAAAGTCATGAAGGAGGAAGCCCCTGCTCCCGAAAAAGAATATAGATCCATGAGTGAAGAAGAAGCTCAAGGCAGGCAAGGTGAAGATCAGGACTGCTGGAACATAGTGCTCTCAATGCGAGAGACAAAAATCTAAAGCTGCGAAATTAGCTGAAAATCTAAAAAAGTGTCTTTGGCCTAAAGGATTCCCAAACAAAGTGTTGGTGGTGGAAGCTCTACAGTATATAGTCTAGAGCTGGATTTCTGAAACGTCCTGGACTACCAGGTCGCAGTCAACCGTGAATTTATTATAGAACTGATGGACAACATCAGAGAGTCTTTGAGGAGTGAGGCCTTTTATAAAACAGTTGAACCATAAATGGCTCTCACAATGAGACAATGGTCCAAAAGATACGGCTCAATATAAGAGTTACATAATCAAAGCACAGATTGTAATCTCATAGAAATTCTGGGAAAAATTCAGTTTCCAATGTTCAGGGTTATTCTATTCTAATAATGAAATGAAATGAAGAATATGTGCAGCTTTTTATGGCAGAGCACTTTTCTCAAGGGTCCAGCAGTACTTGCCAAATGTCTGTTATGATACAGTTCTCATCCAAATCCATGTTGGATTGTATATATTTATGTATTCAGAGTGCCTCGATATTTAATATAAGGTTCTCAAGTGCCGTTCATAATGACAACTAATTGTAGCGACAAAACATCCAGGGGCCGAGAGGGTTCATGAGTGTTCGGATGTGACAAGTGAAGCAGATAATGCAAATCATCCTCTGTGTTCATAATAAGTGACTATCTGTGGACACCACTAATGGGGAAAAACGCATTCATCTGGAGTGCTTGCAAATCTAATCTGAGACTGGAGGAAACACATGTGCAAAAATAACACAGAAAACAGTACAACTTCACTTTGAAGCATTAAGAATAAATATTAGTTTAATTAAATCTCAATGGTTTATTGAATGCCCAACATTACTTGCAAGGGTGAGCATGCAGTCTTATAAACATGAAACAGCCTGCTCGCTCATCTCTCTAAGCACAATTTAGTCTGACAGTTGTGTGTTAGTTGGGATGGACGCAGCCCTCAGCTAAGGCCTTTAATGTGCCTCGCGCCGGCAGGTGCGGGTCTGCTCGAGCTCTGGCATGGAGGTAATAGGCACCAGGCTGATGAATTATGGAGCCTGCTCTCGGCAGACACGCAGCACATTAAGCAGGAAGAAATCACAGGCCTGTTCTCCAGGAAAAAGCAGGTTGTTAAAAAATTAGAGCAGGAAATTATATTTATTCATGACACTTGTAAGACAGATGATCCTAGCGCACAAAAACTGTCTATATCTGGATATATAAAAAGGTAGGTTTGTTCAGAAGCTGACCTAGTTTGATCCAATATACACTGTTTCCCAGGGCAGATCTTCTATATGGAAGGATTTAGAGGCAAAGAACAGGAAAACCTAAGGCAATAATGCTTAACAGAGATTATTTACATTTGTTCTCAAAGCACACGCCTTTTTTCCTCAAGCCTTAGGAATATAGATGTGCAGGCTTTAGCCATGTTTTCTCGTCTCTGCAGTGCTAACAATCACTAAAACAGAAAATGAAGCACTTTGTGGTGTCTACCGTGGATATACTGAACTACAGGATGCCCATTTATAAAGTACTGCTTTGATGTATAGGTAATTGACAAATACATCGTACATGTGTCCTATGGTGGGACATAGCAAAATTTAGAAAACAAACTGTTAATATAACATTGTTTTATATTATTCAAGTTTATATTTATCATATAAAATAGCATAAGAGAGATTTATCTTCATTGTCAGTTTTTTCTACATTTTTGCTGTCACACCATAGGACGATTTGCATATTAGTGAGAGAGAAAGTTTGATGTACAATATACAATAACATACAACTAACATTACAATTTTGGCTTCCAATAATTATGAAAACAAAATAATCCAGTTAAAACAATTATTGTGCCGCATTCTGTTTTGCAAGGATTGTCTCCTTTCTTCATTATTATATTTATTTATTTGAATGCATCTATTAATATTTAATTTTATCTATTTTTTTAGTAGTTTAGTAGTTTTTCTAAGTATTTTTATTTGTTATTAAGTTGAAAGCAGATATTTATTTATGTATGTTTCCAAAGTCAGTGGTTAATCGTGTTAAATAATCATGATTTCAACATCGGGCAAAATAATTGTGGTTATAATTTCTGTCAAATAATAATAATCAAACAGCCCTACATTAACATACACAACAGAAAACATTCACCCACTCAGGGAACCACATCAACGGTAACACTTTATATTAAGGTACACAAATTCATCATTAACTACTTGCTTATTAACATGCATATTGGTTGTATATTATTATGTAAAAAGCACATATTAATGCTTTATTCTGCATTACCTTATTCTACATCCCTTAATTCTACCCGAAACCTAAAAACTACCCTATAAGCACTAATTAGGTGTCCCTATTACATTACCTACATAACATATGTAAGCACATTAACATATGTCTGCCCCACCACATCAACCATATTTAGTAACTTTCTGGACATGTTTGAAGAAGTGAAACAATCACAATGGAGACATTACATACAAGAATTAAAGTTACAGTAAAACCCAATAAATTGGTTTAGTTAAAATAACCCAAAATCATCCCCAGACATGTACATGTACCAGCTATTTCCATGACACCACCCACATTGTCATTCCATTGTCCTGAAATTGTGCTGCAATATATTTTTATTGTCTGTGTCAAGCATTATTTTCCCTTTCAGACTAATTACTTGGCACAATGTATCACTTCATGTCTGGTGCCATGGGCAGAGAGGGGTTTGTAAAAGAATACTTCTGGTTGTAAAGGAAACTCGAAAAACATAGAAGAGATCTGAAGAGTATAACTCAGCCCCTTTAAATCTTAAAAAAGTGTTTGCTGTTTTTGTGAAATTCTGTTGATTATTCAACAGTAACCACCTTCAAATGATATAAGAGAAATACCAAAACATCCAAAGGCAAGAACAGCTTTTTAATTATTTACTGGTGGATTACTTTGCGCACCGTAAATATTGATGCTGAATTGAAATGTGTGGCTAATATGCGATTCTTCTAAACCATAAATTTTCCTTTGGGCAGCTGCATTAAGAGGCAGCCATCAATCAAAAGAGCAAAAGAGTCAGAGAACTCAGCCTGGCATTTAACAGCGGAGAGCTCCTGGCGACCGCTGCCTGATGCAGGCGAGGGTCCGTCGTGCTCTCTGACTTTCTCCGTAAACGTCCCCCTCAGCAGCAGCACTGAAGAATGACACAGCTAGACCTCATGAGGCATGTTGGGTATTCTCAAATGAGGCATGCCAGCCGTTTCCCAGTGGAATAAGTCAAAATGTCTTTGTGAGGGAGCAGAATATCTGCCGCTTCACACTGCAATTTCCCCCTGATGCTGCCAGGAATTCTGGGGGCAGGAAATCATTTTACCCTGCTAAACCTTGAGCACCGAGCCAGCAGGGTGAAAAGATCTGCATGCACAGCATGGATTGGAGCTTTTCCAGACAACATTCCCTTCATAGCTGATTACAGAGGAAAATAGATAAAATTACAGCAGCTCTACACGTTTACGTTACAAAAACTATGCTACTTTACAATATGTGGCAGGACAGGGGTGTGAGAAGTGCGCATGGGCTTTGGCAAGTACTGGTGTGAATGAGCTGCTAGACTGAATACATATCAGGTACACTGTAGCAATATTGATTGTTTTGCTATATCAAGAACCCTTGGATTTCACACTTTTCATTAGTGACTACATGACAATTATCTGCTCGGTCATTAAATTAGTCTAAAATAATAGTCCTCTCACATGACCAGATTAAGACATCGATTCTCCTCTGACATTCACTGCAGCGGAATGCATCTCAAAAAGGCTGTAGATTGATAGGTCAAGATCACTGAACAATGTCTAAACTATTAAACGAACCTCCGCTGATCACTTTATATTAATGTGAATAAAATGGGTACATGTGCAGTACAGTATATAAGTACTGTAAATCAGTATTCATCAAACATGCTTTTACACAACTGACTGACAAACAGATAGAGAGAGAGATGGACATATAGATGGACAAACAGACAGAAAGACAGACACAGATAGACAGACATATGGATAGACAGACAGTCAGACAGACACACAAGCAGACAGATAGTTGGAAAGACAGAGGTAGACAAATGGACAGACAGACAGATGGGGAGAAAGATAGGCAGAATGACAGACCTACAGAGATAGATGGAAAAGACAGACTGAAATAGAGGGCTGAATGGACAGACAGACGGAGACAGATGGACAAACAAGTGGATAGATAGACAGACAGCCAAATGGACAGCAAGAGACAGTTGAAAAGTAAGAAAGATACAGAAAGAAGAATTGACAAACAGACAGACAGAAACAACAGAAAGATACTTTGACAGAAACAGACAGATGGATGGACTGACAGAGAGAGACAGAAAGGGAAAACCATTTGGATAGACAGACAGACATGCAGAGATAGACAGACAGCCAAAGGGACAGCAAGAGACAGATGAAAAGTATGAAAGAGACAGAAAGAAGAATTGACAGACATACAGACAGAAAGACAGGCAGACAGACAGATGGACAGACAGGCAGACTTGCAGAGAAATACAGTAAAACAGACAGAGACAAATAGACGGAAAGACAGGTGTACAGAGACAGACATGCAGACAGAGACATAAAGACAGATAGAGAGAGATAGAAAATAGACAAACATACAGAGACAGACAGACAGACACAGGTAGACAGACAGACATGTAGATAGACAAACAAATGGACAGACAGACGGAAAGACATAGATGGAAGATGAAAGAACAGAAAGACTTATGGATAGACAGGCAGAAAGACAAATACAGACAGACAGGCAAATGGACTGAGAGACCGATGGATAGACAGATAGAGACAGCCAGACGGACAGACACAGATGGAAAGGCAGACAGAGACATGTAGACAGACAGATGGATCGACAGACGGATAGATTCATAGCACTGTAAATTGCATAATGACATCATGCATATCAGTTTCACAGATTTTCTCTAAATAGAGAAAATCAAAGCAGAGAGAAATGAAAATGTGGTTTTAAATCATGGCTGTAAAAGAGACAGAGCTCAGCTGGAGACGGTTCCAATTAGCTGTCTTCCCTGATGATATTGATCATAATATGAGCCCTCATGAATCCTGTGGAGTTGCTCGAGTACAGTGTCATCCATCACAGAGTATTTCCGGCCTAAAGAGAGTGGAAATATAGAAAGGAATAGAAATATGCAGCGGATAAATGTGGCCCGCGGACCCCTAAGAGCAATAAAAGCGATCTCTTTGATGCATTCTTAAGCGAAGCTCTTATTTAGATACATCTGAATGATGAGTCAAGAGCTGACCCACTTGATTTAGAGTCCCACGAGGTGAGATCTGCTCAAAGGTACAATCCGAGGAGCTCGCTTCGAAGGGCAGCGAGAGGAACAAAACATCAAAGCGATATTACTCTTAAAATAACAGTGGACATGAAGAAAGCTGTTTAAAGTCAAAGTGTGCGGTGGGTTGTGTGATCTAATAGGTGGGAGAATGCATACGATATGACTGCGGCTGGAGAGTCGACAGAAGCGGGGGAGGCTGCGTTATGATCTCAAGTATACTGCGATCCATCATCATGGCTAGCATTTACAAAACATCTTCCTACGACACATCAGCAAAGCTTGGTCATCTCAGAATACCGAAAACATCTCCAGTGCCGCAATCCTAGACCGGCTAGATTAAAATGGTGCTGTGTGTTGACAGAGTTCTAGGCGCGATAGGAATGAAGCAGATATCTTCCTCCCCACGAGAACAGCAGGTCAGACATTCTGAATAATTAATCATAGTGTGCACATCCAGAATGTAGCAGAGGAAAACATACAGTACAGTGTGCTCTTCTAGAATATACTGTAGTTACTAGGCATAAAATGTAGGCGTATACAGCAAAACATTCAAAATATATTCGAATTGATTCTGTTGGCAAAATTGAAAAATGACGAGGGGTGTCATAATATACCGCTACTGTCAACAACCGTCATATTAAACCGTGATTATAAATATTGCGTTAATACTACACATATGATAGTAATGTATACGATTTAGTACACTCTGATCTTGTGTCCGTTTCATTGGCCAAAACACAAAATAAACAAAACCAAAGCTGTATTCGACTGATATAACAGTTTTACCAATGAATCGCAACACAGATGTGAACCATTCTGCATCCATGCATTAAAACAAACAATCAATTATTAAAAGTGCGATTAAAGTATTCTTACATAAACTATTCTTATTAAGTCTCAAAATTGTTTTGACAAAAAGCATACAAATACATCTTTCAAACTGTATTTTCAGCCCAAGCACATCTTTCTCTCTGCCCCGTTGAGGCAAGCTGCACGTAAATAAAATAAAAAACATTTTCATATGTTCATAATGTGGAATCGAATCGTTGAAATGATAAACGTAATTGAATTCAATAAAACAGACATACATAAATATACATATATAAAATCAACAGATATTACGATAATATCTCTATTCGGAATTCATTTGTTGTCAATAATCTTGAAGTGAAAATGTTATATGGTGATAGCAACAGCATTCATGACAAGATGAGTTGAACGACTTTGATTTACTAATTTGCCAAGTGTCCTAAAGAGTGAGTCTGGCTTTAAGGGTAGTGCCCATAACTAATCTCTGAAGGGCATTAAAGCACAACATTTGCTTTTAATGACCCATAAGATTCAATTATACCATAAAAATATGATTTATTATCAAAATGCAGAAAGCTTGGTTAAGAAATTATCTGACCAAATATTTGGAAAAAAGGCTAACTACAGCATGACTGGAAAAACGAGTTTATTATAATATTGCTGCTGTCCTTCGAAAACCTCCATATTTCATGACTTTAGACATCATTTCTGGCTTCTGATTTGAACTTCAGTATGAAAAAAAGAGTCAGAGTTCATATATTTTTATTCATTCTCTAAACTGGCTCAGACTGTTTTAACCAATCGACTCACAACTCTGAATTCATTCACAATATCACTTCACAAGTACACAGTATTTTACTTCTTGTATTAACATTTTTTATCCAACTGGCTACAATGGCTCTCTGGCAAAAAAGATTTCTCCCATCTTTTTATTCTCCCCGCACTACTGGTTACGCAATAATTGAGTGCTCTCTGGATTTTAAAACAGACTGACTTTATATCTCAGTTGATTAAGGCATCAGTTGTGTGTAACGGAAGCTGGGTTGATTCGATGGCTGCTCAGTGTCACATTCATAAATGTATGAGTGGGCTCAACTTGCTGATGCAGCGCGGTGCAGGAGTGGAGTTTGTGGAGAGTTTTGGAGACGGCGTGAGAATGTTGGAGGCAACAGCTGCTCCCTGTGTGTGATTAATGAGGTAAGATTCTAGGCAGACAGTACTGCCTTACCTCCAATCATAACACACCCTCAACCAATGCCCGTAAAACACAAAGGTGCATTGGATCGCACGCTTTAATCATTTGATAACCGGCCCTCACCATTGTGTGAAATGTAGTGGAATGTGTTTAACATGTATTTATTTCAAACAGTTTAAAATTAGCACACAGGATGAAATAGCTTTGAAACAGCTTTTATTTATATTGTTGCTGTGGATCTCTGGAATTATGGGTAGACGGGTTCAACCAGGCTAAGGTAGGAAGTGTGGTGGGCTTGGCTTCACCTTTATGCAACTCCAGCAGAAAACTGGATTAAACCAGTTTGCACAGGAAAGAGGGACCCATAGTTATCCGTTTATATCTCTTTGTATAGTTTTGGTCATTTGGGTTTGAATGTAATGGTGGTTGAATCTAATCTAAGTCTTGTGCAAAAAAACCTTAAATCCTTCACCTTGGCCAATTTCCATATCCCAAAGGCTTTCTGAAAGGCTTTTTAAATTCATACCCTACTGTGCCTTGGACTCACTTCTGTAGTCGTTTAAACTATTGCAATATTTTGAAAAATCGATTTCCCCCACCCTTACTATGTGCTTGGTTTTAAGGCAGAGGTTGTGGCGTTTCAAACTTTGTTTTGTGGTTTGTTTGGCCACTGCGCCTCAGGGGCAGGATTTATAGTTTGTTTACAAGGCATAGTTTCTTTTTTCCCGCTTTCCAAATAGTTGCTCATTGCCTCGGGATAGTTATTTCTTTCATTTACTTTTTTATTTGGGACATTATTTTTGAACGTCTATCCCTGTATGCCTTTAAAAAAGAAACAACTATAAATAAACAAACATTCTCTTCTTTCATTACATATGACATCACATATGTCACTATGAACACTATTCCAAGAGCTTCACACCTGCGCGCATGCAAAGATCTGAAAGACTCGGGACGAACAGGTAAAGAACATTTCCCTACAGCGCAGCATACTGGACATGCGGTTAAAGTGACCCGGCGTGATGCTCTGTAATCTGTATTCTCGGCCAGACAGGAAGCGTGAGGAGGCACAAAAGCTCCCAGAAATCGCTGCGGTGGGACTGATTAGAATAAAAGACCCACAGTACGGGCGAAATGAGCTCCTGGGAGCCAGGACACATTAACAGCACTAAGAGGCGTTCCATTCCAGCTCATTGCATGGCTCACAGATCAAGACTCCATAGTCTCTTTGACATAAAACAGCCATCAGCATTTCTCTCCTTTCATTGGCAGTCCATAACCCCTTCCGCAAACTCCATAATTCGCTCTCGGGCGGCCATATCACAAATGGGAGCCCGAGACGTTCGCTTGGCAGCAACGTAAACATTGCAAATGAAATTCGCCAGGGAAATGGAGTAGGTGGAGAGCCACCATCCCCGCGGCCCACTTAATTTGAAACATGCGCCTATAGCCAAGTACGATTGCGCATATATATCTGCGACGTCGCCGCTGCATCCGTGACTTTAAATGAGATGAACGAGGTGATTTATAAAACGCCACAGAGAATCGATTCGAATTCGAAGAAACTGAGGGAGGAAAGACGCATGCCTATATAAACCGCGACCGGTGCGTTTACTTCATAAACGCAGCCCATAATTTGAACGATATTGGAGAAAGAACAAAAATTAGATGTTCGCCGCTTCTCAGACGACCCCTTCAGGGTTTATATTTCTACCTTCTCCAATGTCAAATCACTGAATGAAAACCAATCCGTCTTTCAGATGCATTTCATTATAATCTCCCTGCAATTAAATGGACGGTTCAATGGCATTGTTGAACTATTCATGTGCATTCCAGATAATAAATGATGCAGTGCAAAAAAAACATTTCTAGCAGTGACTCAATGAGTTTTTCAGGGAAACACAGAACCCTTCTTTTGCATTGTGTTGCTGCAAACCAATAAACTAAAATGAAATAGCCCTGAAAAGAATTGGATGGCACTTCGGAAATGTGTTTGAAGTTTTCATACTTTCACACTGAGTCTGAGAATAGGGACCCGTCCAGAGGATTCATCGCATCAGATTCATAGACTAGCAAAAACACAACATTTTTACCCTGCAGTTCAGATGTTAACTGTTGGTTGGGTAAACTTGAAATCCATGACAGCAAAATAACAGACTGGCAAGTCAGGAGAAAACTGATGCTTAAATTCCTGTCAGCCTTCTGATGACATCTGATAAGTTTCAGGGTGGATTCTTAATCATTTTGACTTGTAAATCAACACTCGACATAAACTGAACCCAGGCCAGATATCCTCAGCACCAGCAAGGTTAGCACATAACACGCTTGATGAATTCAGAGCACTTCAGGATCAATGGATTTTTACTCTCCCCCAAACTCTGAATACGACTGGCCATTACAGTTTATTATACAAAACCAATGTCACGCAGCTGCACTGAGATAAATTTTGTAAACAGAGTAATTTTCATCCTGGTGTACTAAAGTGATGTTATCCAACAAGCCGACTTGTTGCAGAACTATCTCTTTTGCTACACCCAACACAAGGACATTAGCAGACCAAGTGCATTCATAATTTACTTCTATTCAAAAGCAGTTACAGTCACACAGATGATCTCAATACACATTGTTTATGTATACACGAGCTGAAACACATATGGATTGTTTACCATTGTAAAGTAAGCTTATATTCTTACCTGACATGATAGGCTGGCCCGTCATACTCATGGGTGCCATCCCAAGATTGTTCATAGCAGTTGCCCAAGCGTTAGGGTCAGACATAGGCATCGGCAAAGAGTTAGAGTCCATGGCAATATTTCGGAGACCCTCTGAAAGAGAGAAAGCAACACATTTCTGGGTTTAAAATTATTGCTTGTTTTTTCAAAACAGTTAAGGACAAATGTTAAAATGCTGAAACTGAACAAATTAAGTACAACTTGTTTTCATTTTACAATTAAGATCAAATACATACATACATTTTACAGGTTTTTTTAGCTAGAATAATTAAATTAATAAAAAAATTCCAATAAAGACGATGTTACTCAAATAATACATTTAATTAAACTCAAATTGTTGAGCAATTTTACAAATAAAATGTTCATTATTTCATGTAAAAGTTATTACATATGAGGTATAAATGATCACACAATCAAATGTTTTTATTTACACAACCATTTAAATGTTTACCTTTTGTGTCAACCAATTCATCAAAATAAATCTACATGCATTTATATACATAACAAATACATACGAATGAATGAAAAAGGTTTATATATATTTATTATTTATTTATTGTTTTGACAATGTGTGACAATGTGTGAAGCTCTCTGTCATTTATATTTCTGGATTTAATATGCATTTAGAACATGCCATTTATTAAAATACATGTAGCATGAATTAAAAAAATGTCATCTTTAATTGTACACATGAAAGGTGTAAATAACACCTAAAGTTTTCTTCAGAAAGAAAGAAATAAAGAAAATATAAAGCTTACAGTAAACATAGTTGACAAATATTAAAAAGTTGCTAGTTGCTGCACAAGTTGTAACTAAAAAAACTTCCTCATCATCCCCCCCAAAAAAAACATGTAAAATAACAAACTTTTAAATATTACTAAATATGTAATGAAATATATAATGTTTTAAAAGCATAAGCTTAAGATTTAATAAAACGTAATGAGAAGTTTATTTGTGGAGAGATTAAGTTTCCTTCAGCTTAGCACATAAAACATATGACACATTTTTTACTTTTCCCGAAAACTAATTTATTTTTGATCAAACAGCAGGGGCGCTAACTTCCTTTACCACAGCATCACCTCATTTAAAAGGCTTTTTCTCTGAGAAAAGACAAATAAGAGGCATTTTTATAAGACGAAACCTCTGCCAGAGTTCTAATGAACTTCAGGAACGCCTACTAAACAAGAATGAGTGCTATAAACAGGGAAAAACAGAGTTCAGAATGTTCCCATATCAGAGGTGTGCCCATAGGGTTTCAAGCGTGTGTGTGAGAGAACATATGGTTGCTGCGAGGAGTGGGCGGCAGTCACATGCATCGGGTCATTTCCGCAAACTATTGAGAAAATTTCATTGTGTTGGTAAGAAAATGATTACACGGAGCTCGCAGAGCAGAAAAACAGCCGTGATAATTCGATTTCAGGTCCTTCAGAGGAATATCAGAAGGGGTGTGGGTCAAAACATCGAAAAGAGAACATCTATTATTTTAGCAGAAAACAGAATCTTTCAGGACCTTTCTGACACATGTGATTTTATTATGAGTTTCATTTTGATGATCTAAAGATAAATTACTTCTCTGGGGTTTGAGTGTATCTGCGTACATTCAAATAATCACGTTATGTCAAAATTAGCGTTATTACGAGACACTGTGATTCTACTTTCAGCCGTTAACATCCTTGGCTTTGAAATTATTAGTTTCTATGGCAACGCTCATAATGCCAGAATGAATCTTTGTTCGTCTTTGTTGCTAAAACTTAATCACTACATTAATTTATATCTATATTCTTAGACCAACAAAACTCACCAATTGTTACTGGCTTAAAAGTGTGAGTTTTAAACTTAAAATAATGAATCATATTTCACTAACATCTGACTGGTATTATATCAACAAACAGTGGAAATTAAGCTCTTACAGTGAGCACATGGTTTATTCTGCTGCACTTCTTCATGCTGGACATCTGAACAACTCCCCATTAAGGAAGTGTGTGTGATATACACACAGAACACAGGTTCGTTGAGGACGTCGTCCAAGACACATCCCTCAACTGTCTTTCTTTCAGCACCCCCCCTCGCTCTACCTAAACATACAGCAGAGATGCAAGGTTCCTGGAAACGGTTGTTTGAATTTCTGTATCGGTTGGCCAGCATTGGGAAAGACTGAGGCTTTATAAACACACTAGAACCAGTGAATCAAGTCCAGTATGTTTAGGATTACTATGTATATAAGCTCTCTGAAGACCTGAACATGACTCCTTAACTTTCTGAACTGACGCTGTGAATATAAAGCTTATATTTCTGGACCTCATGATGGCCTGAACTGAAATTTCTTTCATTTGCAAAGAAAAAAATGGGAGATTAAAGATTGTGTCGTAAATTCAGATTTCAGCAGTGAAATGTTGGGCCAAGCATCTCTGTTGACAGACCTGGAGAGGTCAATTTCTTATAGGTTTTTAGTTCATCTCTGAAATGATGATGTAGCAAAATCAAGATGTAATACCACTTGAACAAACTCTCATTAAAGTAACTGCATACTTTGGCATAAAAACAGCCACATAAGATGCTGATTCAGAACAGTTTGCATTTGCAAAACTGCACATAATGAGAGACAGGACAGGATGGTGTTATAAAAAAACAGTAATTGCATTTGTGAGGCTGACAAGTTTATTGAGATTTTGCTTTCTTATTTGTATTTTCTTTCCAGCAGCTGTCCTTTAAAGTCCAGTTTTTTGCTACAAACTTCATCAAAAGTGTTTTAGCATGCTAACAGTCAGCTAGCTAGTGAAGAGGAGAAAAATGCCGATCTTGTAGCTCAAAAAATTGCTCAGACAAAGAAGGTCCAGGTGTCAAAGATTTAACTTTATTTGTTCAAATCAAACAAAGTGAGATGTTCCCAAAAAGCATCTGAAAATCGGGTGTTTTCCAACCTCTAGTTATACTGAAACTACTCGGAGGTGTTTCCTTTCGAAACCAATCAGGTAAATTCCCGCTATCTCTTATTTTTTATTATCCAATTGTCTTCGTCTGCCACCATTATTTCTAGGTAACAAGGTTTGTATCTAATGGTGGAATTTCAACCTTTACTCAGTTTTTTTTTTAAATAAGTTTGACATATGACATCATCAAATTCCTGTATCTGGGTCAGGCCTTTGAAACATCCTGCCTTTAAAACATCACTGGATTTTGTATTGCTGAAATTCGTGCTAAAACTGATTAAAACATTACTATGAAAACAATTACTGCATAAGCATAAGTATGTTGATTCTATCATTCAAACAATCTTTTATGGTATACTCATCCTAGTTTAATGTGATTTCTGATTAATGTGATTTCTTAACACAACTATGTTAAAAGCATTCCTATGAATACTTCTTCATAACTGGGGTGTACAACAGCCCCATAGTATATAGAATATGATCAAAATTATACACAATACTAGTTAGCTTTATAGCTTCAGACTCTCTTCAAGAAGCATCTGTAAATTCCGCCCGCTTAATGCTCCGTCTACAGGCATCAAAGCTACAGGCATCAAAGCAAACCTTCTGTAACAAATTCACCGCCTTCAACAACACATTTCAATACAATTACCGTTGGACTTCAAAACCGCCTGCTGTGAACAACTTTCCTGTTATTATGTATAATCTATCAAGCTTCGTCTTTTGTGTGAACTATATACAGATATTTAGCACATTTATTTTATTGAATACCTGTCAGAAGGGGTGTGACGAGACACTAATCCCACGAGACGAGACACAAGACACAAGACTCAATGATGACATATATAACGAAAAATTGTCTTTTATTCACCTTAAAACACAAAAAAGTGGTCATTATAAAATCACCTTGTACTATATGAAACAAATTAAACGTCTATTTTAATGAATTATAACATGCAGTATGCCTAAAAAACAATATGTAAACACTGCAAAATGTTTTGTTACAACTCAACTGACTCAACTGTAATTGCAAAAAAATATGCTTTGTTTTCTTAACAGGCGCAGCTTTTAGTAAAGAGCTGTGTCTGTTTTCTCTATATGCTTTTGCATAGTTCTCGCCTGCTCGTATTAGCAGAGGTGGCGATCATATCACAATGTCAATCCTCCTTCCTCCACTGATTGAACCCTCATAGCCTTCGGAGAAACAGTTAAAACTACATAAGCACATCATGTTTTATGCTTACATTGCACATAAGTAAGAGAAAGATGATGGGCCCTATTTTCACGATCTAAGCGCATGGTTTAAAGCGCACGGCTCAGGTGCACTCAGGGTGTGTCCAAATCCACTTTTGCTAGTTAAACAGCGGGAAAACGGTCGGCGCGCCCGGGCGCGTGGTCTAAACGGGTTGTCCCGATTCTCTTAATGAGTAATGGGTGTTTTTTGGGCGTGACATGCAGTAAACCAAACAGAGTGTCATCTTCCATTCCCTTTAAGAGCGGATCGCTATTTACATGGCGGAGTTTGTTGGCGGAAAAGCTGAACGCTTCTTAAGCGAAGCACTGATTTGCTCGTGTGCGAAGTTAAAGGGCGCAAGCAGATCATCTACGGGACAAGCAGGAATCCGTGGGAGGAAGAAGAGGACCAGTTTAAAATACAGTTGTTTATTATTATTTATAGAAATGGTTTTATTTTATATTAAAGCTTTGGTTCTCATTAAAATAGTTTTTTCCCCAGTCATGAAGTAATAAGTAAGATTATCAGGGTTATAATTGCTGAAAGTATGGATAAATGATCACTGTAATTTCCAAAATATGCAAGTATTTTTAAAATAATCGTTTACAAATATGCAAGAAAAAGGTTTACACTCTAAAATGATTTACTTGTAACAAACAGGAGATGAAGAATTTACAAACGTTTGTGTGCTCCTGCCCTTTCCTCTGTAATAAGTAAAGTGAAAGCGCATTGTGGACCAGAGGCGCATTTTCTAATAACTTTTTAAATAAAAAAAAATATTTTCAGTCTATTTTCAGTTCCTCAAAATAGCAACGCGCCAACAAAGCGCATGAGCACACGCCCACAGGCGCACAAATGAGCGCAAATGCATGTGCTATTTATACAACGCAGGGCGGGAAAATGAGAACTGCGTGGGCCGAAACTAGCAAAAACCCTGCGGCGGGTGTACAATAAGGCCCAATATGTTTTTGAAGTGGTTTGCCTGTGAATGTACTTAAAATAACGTAATATGAACTTGCAATTGCTTGTGGTACAGTTAGCTCAGCTACTGATCAGCTGCGCGCTCCCATAGCGCTGGTGCCAGCCGGAACCGCCGTAAACGTTGGAACCCGTCCGTCTAGTGCGTTTACATAAAGAAACGGTGGGAAAGTAGCACTGCGGGATGGCCGGTCAATGTAACTCTGCTCACATATGCAATAAAAATGCTCGCAATTTCAAGCCCAACACCCCATCATTGCGTGAGAATATTGTGTTCTCGCGAGACAAGTCAGATCTCGCAGGACACATCGGTTCTCGTGCCATTTTTGGATGAACTGTTCCTTTAACAGAATTTATTTTGTTTACTTTTCATGACGTTTACATTAAGATAACATGTGTAATGTATTTAGATGGTTATATTATCAAAAGTCAGGGGCAGGCTAAACACCTCATAACTTGACATTCTAAATTGATCAATGCCTCATAATCTAGCAAAAGCATTGCTTTTCTCAAACACAATGGAATCAATAGCGTTTATAACTTTTCCTTATTCAATAGCTTCTTTTCTCACTTCATAAGTGAAACTCAGTTGTCTCTGGGGAGATTTGTCAAGCTGGAGCAGGCAAGCATTAGAATAAAGTCTCCGGGGACACGCCACAATTGCAAGCCTCATTATGCCAAACCCTCACGATTTCAATCAGCTTTCTGGATAACCTTGAAAAGACAAGTCAAGCCGTCTAACAACAAATGATTGTTGTTGCTTTAAAAGTAGGGTAAGACTCAAGTGTCATATGCCAGGCAGGAAACACGCCCGTTTGATCCCACAGATCACTCTTACTGTGCGTGTGTGAGATAGTCCTCGAGGAGCTCTTTTCTAAATACTAACCGCTGATATCCGAGTGACAGGAATGGAGATATCAGGTGTTCCATAAAATTCAAACGCATTGAGAGCACTTCTGCTGCGAAGATATGATGGCTATCCAGAGATAAGCATTATTTTCTCATAGAATAAACACTTCATTGAAATTGCTAATGCTTCTCAGGAGCCTCACGGAGTGCGATCTTTATTGACACATCTATGGATTATCCATGTCTTGATGAAGATAGGACAAGGAACGATTACATGAGTAATTACACCTTCAACACTTTCGATTTTCCTATTGAATGGGAAGCTGAACGTCTGAGGCTTTAATTTAATTTAAGCAATTTTTAAAAACAAAGTATGGTAACCTAATCTTTTGTGTTCCTGGTGGATTTAGGAAGGAGTGGAAGTTCTTAGTTGATCATTGATCCAAATTTTATAAAACAAATACTGTAGGTCTGGTCTTGAATGCTGATTGGTCAACAGTGATCCAGCCTTAAAAAATAACATGCTGTAATAGAAATGACACAAAATGATCTTTTCACTTTTAGCTAAAGTCTATATATTAGTGCACAAAACAATTTGAAAATATTGAAATTAGTTAAAAGTCCACATACGATATAACTTAAAGCCTTAGTTCACCCAAGAATGAAACTATTTTCACTATTTATTCACCCTCATGTTATTTTAAACTTGTATGACTTTCTTACTTCAGCTAAACACAAAAGAAGATATTTTGATGAACGTTGGTAACCAAACAACATTGATCCCCATTGACTGGAAACAAAACCACTGAGACATTCCACACAGAAGAAAGTGTCATATACAGGTTTTAAACTAAATTTTGGTTCGTAAGGACGGTATTAGTCATAAAAGACAAAAACGATCAAATGTATACTTCTGAAGTCTTGGACGACTCATTTGTATGCTCAGTATTATGCCAGTACCATGTAATTTACTTTAAGTACCGTCGATGAATGGGATTTTTCTATTCAGTGTGTTAAACTTCATAGGGAAACAGTAAAAATGAAAGTGAAACAAATTGGTTATTAATCCATCAAAGCCTGGTTCCAATGCTCAAGAACACAAGCACAGAGAACGCATTAAAGTACCTGGATGTGTTCTTGATATAAAGGATGCATCAAATGCAAACTTGCCGTACTAAACCGGCTTAAAGCATGCCAAAAAACTCTAATTCTAAAGACAAGTCAATGATGCACGTTGGCAATAGTCATACTGACTGCTGAGTCATCAAGCTGCCATAAATAAAAGCATGAAATATAACTGCTGGTACTGTTATATAATTGAGTTTCTTCAGATTCATAATTTAAGGCTTTTACAGCCTCACACCAAAGAAATGGTGGTTAAGACACGCTAACCGATGCAATAAGACCGAAACTGGAACACACACAAAAAGAACCTTTGTACTGTGAGAATGTTTTGTTCCCATCTGAACATAGTTTTACCCGTTTCAAAAACACGAGGGGCTCTGTAAAGACAAACACAGAGGCTGAGATTACAGCGAATGTGCCTCAGTTAAGTTGAAACAGACGTTGTTGAATTGTTGGCTCAGTTTCTCCGACTACTGTGAGCTCTGCGAATGAGCATCCTTCAGCACAGCTCACAGATTCTGCCATTAGAAAGTGGCTTGTTATGCTATGGCCAACATTACCGGCCAGGTGGATTCAAATTAACTCCTGTCATGGGTCAAAACCCCCTGGACTCATTTCAGCCACACAGCCGCAAACATGACACCAACAAGCTCTTTGTAACAATGCGACTGTGATCGGACGTCGGTATGTTTACGCAAATGATTTTTCCTCTTCTCTCTTCTGGTCGGATTAAGGCAATAATTAGTTTTGGGTTCCAGCTCAGTGGTGGCTCGGCACATTTCACGTCCCGTTCCGCATTCATACGCAAATGCAGGAATGAGGATGTGAGCGTGGAGGCTTTGAGCTCTGAAGCTTCATCAGAGCTGTTCTAGAGGAGACAGAAGAAAAAACAGAGTCTGACAGCACTGCTGGAGCAGCACCTTCACAACCCTATGACCTTATGACTCGAATAAAGAGCAGTATCAATATAGACATGCCATTACCAAACATTTCACCCTACTTACTCAAGAGACACTCAAGCAAACTCTTATAGTCATGCTAAAGGCAAGCCATACATTTTGTGACATCCAACATTAAACAAAAAAAAGTCTGTCTATAAGAATATGCCCACAACTAAGAACATTTGTGACACTCCCCTTGCATTAATAAGCACCACCAATTATATTTTTTATAAGTGACTAGTCAATTTTAACAATCTTTTGTGGTGCACATCCTAATATTAAATCCAAAAAGCACTGAAGTTCATCCTTTCCCAAGGGGGCTTATGAAACGTGTTCTCTAGCGTACACTACACTTGTCCTGACCTAATAAACCCGCTTTCAGAGGAAGTGAATTCCCAGAGGACTGTTTGATCTCTTTAGGTTTTAATGTCCTTTGAGTCTCTCAGTCACCTTTCTGATAACCATTAAAACTTACTTTTGCCCTTCTGAGAGACAGAACAATTACAAAAAAGACTGTTTCAAAGTCACAGGGGACGGTTCGGGAACGTGTCCTCCAAAGGTCTGTTTTTCTTCATCTCTGTCACTGCATCACACACAAGCACACACACATATAGAACTCTGTGTCACTGTGGGGTCACAAAGCTCTTGGTGGGGAAAAATTGTGGTTTTTATCAATTATTATTATTATTAAAGTAATTCAAGTAATCAACTGTACAACAATTTCATATATCAAATATTTGTGCTCTCGATCATGGACGTATTCAAGCACAGTAACCACAGTAAAAATACCGCAATGCTTGTCAGTTTTCCTCTATTCACGAAGTCACGAAACTAGCGAAAAAAAATAATGTATGCACCCATTGACAAGTATTAAGTTAATATCTATGAAATGCACTTTTCAACCCGCAGAGATCCCAAGAAACTCTGAGGGGCTGCAGCCTGACGCTGCGAAAACAACAGCGCCATTGTCATGAGAAATCGAGTCTCCTCTCAAAATCGGTCCTCTTTAGGACCCCTCGTGATTCTGTTCCCTAAAATATTTTCTAATGGCTACTCTTTTTAGAGCCTGATTGCAATTCTTACAAAACTGCATAACGATTTATGTCGCTAGTACTTTGTTAAAATTACCATTATTGTCTTTTCACTAAATGCTTCAGTACACAAATGAGGCTACGGGTAGTGAAACCAAACAAATCTCGTTCTTACTGTTTTTGATATTTACTACAATAAAACCATGGTATTTTTTAAATATATCAATAAAACCAGCGTATTTAGCTCGCTAGCAGCTTCGGTTAGAAATACAACAACATATCGAGATAACTTTGTGATCAGGCATTACAACTACCTACTACATTGGGTCCTAAGTGGAGACGGGGGCCAAATTTTTTATGACACCGGCAACACTTCAGCTAATGCATAAACACAGAGGTCAAGCATCACCACCAGCTGCTTTGAATTCGTATCAGGAGGAAAAAAACACACCCACCATCGTCCTGACACCTACTGTATCTCTGAAACACGATGAGAAATCAGTCAATCTTATTTAAATTATTTGAGTCCATCGTTCTTTACATTCAGTAAGCCCATGGAAAGTTCATGGCAATGCGTAACATTTAATTTCCTAACAGAGTCAGTCCAGGCCATATAAAAGGTTTAGCAGTGGGTCAGGCTTTGCATGGCTGGAGTGCTGTTAAAATCACGATTATGTCTTTAAGATTACGGGAGCCAACCAGTTCTCGCTGCTCCTGGAGGCTGGTGTGATAGCTTTAGGATGTCTTCAAAGACACACTTATGTGTGAATGATGTAATTACACAGGTAGAGCAAAGATCATCTCCATCTTTAAAGTAATAGTTCATGCCAGCTAAAAAACACATCCGTAGAGATTGAACCTCGATTTAATGAATGAACAGCACTGCTGTTTGATCTCAAAATGTTATGATTAGTATTGAAACAAGCTTTGTACCAATGCCTGTGCAATGTTTTCATAAAGAGACATGTTCAAGTATCTACGTACTAGGACAAGACCTAATTAAATTGTGTTCACTTCACATTGAACAAGAAAAATGTCACAAAGAAAAATTAAAGCCATTGTAGGACTCCAAGATAAATGTTCTGTATAGAAAGCTGACTTATATTAAGAAACATACTGAACATTAAAAGTAACGGGCCCCCAGAAACCGTGTTACAGGAGCGAACGGGAAGGCAGACCATATTCATGTGGACACGGTGAATAAACTGGATTCTTATGAGGCTGTGAGATCAGTCAGCAGGGAAACTCAGATTTAAAATCTCCCCCCTGACACAGCTCTGATTTTCAGCTCGTCCCGTGGCTTCGTCTTTCAGGTCTTTCTGGGCTTTTTGAGCAAGTGCATCTCGTTTTCAGGCTTCCCTCTGAGTTAAATGAGTGTACAGGTGGGGGGTTGAGTTAGCGATGTTGGGGTGTATTTCCCTGTAGCTTGCCGGGGGGATGTGTCTTTGTTCCTGCACAGAGATGTGCAGCTGACATACGCTCATGGAGAAGGGCCACTGCACCAGATTTTACAAGTCAACTTGAAACGGCATTCGTAACCCGTTTTGCTTTTAAAATGTGAAACAAAATATTCCACATAGAAACATGAAGCATGATTTTATTCACTTTAATCATTCATGTGCCCTCATCATCTTCAGTTAAAGGGATAGTTCACCCAAAAACATTTTTCCAAACCTGTATAAATCTCTAAACACAAAGGACGATATTTGGAAGAATGTCAGTATCTGAGCAGATCTCGCCCCCCATTGACTGGGAAGTGAGATCTGGTCGTTTATTGACATTCTTCCAAATATCTTCCATTGTGTTTAGCAAAACAAAGACATTTAGACAGGTTTGGAACAATCTGAGGGTGAGTAAATGATGACGGAATTTAAATTTTTGGGTGAACTAACACTTTAAAATCTGAAAATGCTCTTCCACCCTCTAGTGACTATATATCTCAAATGATGTGTGTAAGACGGCTTGGGCGGAGCATCCATTAGCCCCTCCCATTCAACTATCTGCTACCAGTTCCATTTCAAAATGCAACAACTGTTTTTATACATCCAATCAATTTGCAGTGACGCAAGAAAATTGAAATTGTGTTTCACTCTGACATGCGTCAACATACGGAAGTAGAAACGATCACAACTTCAGGTTCACGGGGACTTTAAAATGACTGGATTGTGAAAAAATGTAAAGCACATATTCAGTTATAGATGCACAGTATCGACAGATTTTAACTTTTAAAGCTAAACTCAAATCAACAAATCGTCTATAGCATGCAAAGACCAATATAATAAACGGAATTAAGGCATGGAGTTGAACAATGTCTGGTTTAAAGTAGCTAGTATACATTAATGCATGTGTTTTTAAATTGAAAAAATAGTCAAAACGAATACCAAAATTTCTAATAAGTGAACAAGTGACAAATATCGGTATCAGAATCTGTAATAAAAACTTACACCACATGCCATCAACACATACAGAAACACCTAAGTTGCTTTATCTAAAGCAAGAACAAAAAACATACTTATTTATTTTGTGCTTTTTCCTTTAATAGTGTATAATCGGCTCTATTAGATGATGCTGTTAACGCTTTGTTAAAGAACAAATGAGAGGGGCGGGTAATGAGTTAAGAGTTTACTGATAGATCGTCCTGCGGTTTGCTTCCCCTCCAGAGGTGCTCATCTTTCTGCAGCTTCCCCTATTAACTTTAATTAATCACAACAACTTCATTAACACTGCTTAATTATTACAGAGTAGACGGCACTGTTTGAAACCAAGTGTCTTTGTGCAATACACTGAATTCTCAAAGTTTTTGCATGCGCTGTAAATGGATACAATCGGCAACCAATATGATTGTTGTTTAGCAAGTTACTACAAAGACAATCAGGAGCAGTGAAATACTTCTGTAACTAAAAAATAAATTGTGTCTGTAAAAATGGACTATAAAATGAACAAAAAACTCAACAGAGTTACAGAGAAAATATGTCGTCTGGATAACATAATAAACAGTGTGCTTTACATTTAAAGGCATAATAAACCACCATATAGCAAAAGTGTTTAAAACATAAAAGTGCTGCTGTTGTTATAAGATGAAGTAAAAACAGCTCAAATCAAAGCAGTCGTGTTTTGTTCATTCAAATAACTTGAATATATTTTATTGATTCTATGCCTCGCATTGTGCAAACGTGGGCTAACTGGTTTCGTCGTGCAGCTCATCTGACACGAGATCTGAGCAGATCCAGCACAGGCTACTGAATCATAATTTGTGTAAAGTTGCCAGAGTAATGGTAGTTAAATTTACTGCAGCAGTGGCATATTTATAGCACATTTCACTGTCTGCAAGTACTGCAGTTAAGCTGTTATGAAACTGACAAATAAAACTTTAACTCTAACAACATTACTTTGAGTAGTGAAGTTATGCTATAATTGCTGAAAACCAAACCAACACTAAATAAAAACAACAGCCATTTTAAATATGACAATCACATATA
This sequence comes from Triplophysa siluroides, assembly GCA_006030095.1. Lineage (NCBI taxonomy): Eukaryota > Metazoa > Chordata > Actinopteri > Cypriniformes > Nemacheilidae > Triplophysa > Triplophysa siluroides. The sequence goes on from VCII01000447.1 coordinate 1,224,024, forward strand.
CTGAGTATTGGATTGTCTTTGTTTTCCTAGATATTTTTTTTACTTTTTGTAGAACAGATTCATTTTCAAAATCTTTCTGGTTATTTCCAGGTTGAAAATAAAATAAAATTTGGATATATGGTGTATATATATATTGGATATAAAATATTTGTAAGAATGCTTATAACCAAACAGATCTTGCCCCCCATCGACTTCCATAGTAGGAAAAATTACATTATATATATTTTTCTGTTGAACACAAAATAAGACATTTTGAAGAATGAAGGACAGTTCCGGGGCACTTTTGACTAAAACTGTATTTTTTCCTACTATGGTAGACAATGGGGGGCAAAATCTGTATGGTTATAAGCACTCATTCAAATATCTCTCTCTGTGTTCATCAGAACAAATACATTTAAACAGTTTTGGGACAACTCGAAGGTGAGTAAATGATAACAAAATTTTCATTTTTGGGAGAAGAATCCCTTTAAAGCTCAGTTTTAATGTGGATTTTAAACAGCAGCGCATTTCAAAATATATCTGTCAATAATTCCTTGGTTAAAGACTTCTGGGGAAAAGCATTTGTCATCAACGGATTCAATGAACCCCTCCTAAAGAGTGAAATAAACCCACATAAATGAGAGAATTAATAGTATTTTTGATCCTGCTGGCAAGTGAAATTGTCGAGCCCTAGAGGACACATACTGCTTCCATGTCAGCCAAGTTGGTTTAATTTCTTTTGTTCCCTGCATGAAGGATTACCACAGCAATTTGCGGCACACATCAATACATTGCTGCGTGTTGGTACAGCGAGTCCCATTCAAAGACTGCCAATGATCATGCATCATTTCTGCATTATTATCGGCATCACGTATTTCACGGTTTACACACATTTTTGCAAAAGTCTGACGCAAATAGAGAGTTATGACAACCTCGGAACAAATACTGCTCTCATGAGATTACCTGAAAGAACAGATTTTGAAATGTCTCTAAAGCAGTAAGACAGTATTTGCTTACACTGTTTGCATACTTTAAGTCCCTTTGCTCTGTACACAGCAATATCTTTTCAAATAAAGCCTCAATTTAGTATAAATGTTGGAGCGTATGCACCGAATGCAATATTAGGCAGTACAAAACCTAATCCCTATGTGTAAGACTCTCATAGCGGAAGGAACAAAACATTTCTTCACATTTCAGAGCCATGGAGGAGCTTGAGAAAAGAACCAGATGAGAAAACTAATAGAAAACAGCTGCTGTAATGTATGCCTTAATATAAAGCATATGGTGAGGTTTACACAAGGAAATCCCACCGCTGCTCCTATGGCATTGCTCTGGGTGACAATTCTGATCCTTCTGATCTGCTCTGTATGTAAGAATGCTGAAAATGCTGTGCTTTGGCATTCGACTAATACACAATCCATACAGGTGTCCGAGCACTGGCGCCATGGTTAGATCAGCAGACGAATTGGTGCCGTGGTGCTTTTATGGGTGAAGCAGTGCTCTCCTGTTATTTAACTACAGCAGACAGTTACGATATCACTATTTTCTTTTTTGAATTATAAATACATATTGTCCTGAATAACAGTTGGTAATCTGTTGCAATTTTCATCTCATTTGTTGACATTCAACTAGCGGCCACTGGGTGCTCTAAATACTGATTATCAGCCTTTAAAAAACATTAGAAACAAATCCACTAACGTGTTCAAGTACAATCCTGGGTTCTAAAAGGACTCAGAAGATTTGATTTACTAGTAAAAATCAGAGTCTCTATTTGCTACTACAGTGGCAAACAAAGAACTCAATCATGTGAAGAAGCGGGATTATCAATTAGCATATTTAACACAAGCTAGCATTGTTTAAAAAACAGAGACCAAAAGAAAATAAGCCATTGTTGTATGTGTGATTGTTTGTTGGCAGGATGTTGGCATGTTCCTTAGAGAAAAAGGTGCTGCCTTAATGAGGCCTTTGTTCTGGTTTTGAAGTCAGAACTCCTGCCTGAAGTCGACACAGGAAGCTATCTCCGACTTTATATTTTGTAACGAATGTCAACAAGAATCCTCTAATTAAAAGAAATCTTGTGACAAGGAAAGGAAGCAAGAACCTGTTCACTTGACAGTGAATATATTACACATTCAATGACAAGAGTTTAATAAAACAATCCTCCTCATGCTGAGAGCCATAAAATCTCAGAGACGCTAAAATATGCCAGCACTTAAATTCTATATAGTGACACTTAGGTGTTATATTAAGTGTTCATATGGAAATTGGGTCATTCTGAGTTCAATTAACTTTCCAGTTTAATTTAGAATTGGGCTTGGTATAAATCCCTTTAGAGAACATGCCCTCCCGTCAAGATTTTTAAAGACATATCGTTTAAAAATGAGGCAATAAAAGTGGAAACAAAGCCTGTAATCTTCTCAGTTAATATGTCGACCTCCATGACAATGAATGAAGTGAGAATGAAAGCACCTTTGTGCATCTTCAATGATTAACATGTCACGTATATTAAAAATCAATGTTGACCACTGAAATAAATGTATATATGCGACAGAACTACACAACAGGCATACACTAATCAGAAGAAACAAGGACAAAGATCTAAACCTGCTGCTTCTGCGGGGGCTGCTGACAGCACTCCGTGATCAGACTTTCATTATTGATTTAATTCTCTGTTGACCTTGAATTGGATGCCAAGCAGTACTTGAAACATCAACTGTTATTCTACCCAAAAAGGTCTAAATCCATAATGTAGGTGTACCAGCCAGTGCATAGAGAACAATAGCTTCAGAGGCCGTTTACACGAGACAATTTTCAGCGAAAAATTGAAAAGTTTTTATGCGTTTTAATTTTTCATTTACATGAAAACGGCGTTTGGGGGTCTGAAAACGCAAACTTTTGAAAACACGTCTTAAAGTGCAAGTTTTTGAATACGATGGCATTATCGTTTCTGTGTAAACTCTGAAGGTGTCATTTTACAAAAACGATGATGTCATACACATGCGTTTTACATGTTCAGTTTGTTGGCAAGAGCCTGTATTCCCCAAACAATAATGGCGGCCTCCATGCTGCATGTTTGTGCTGCGTGACATACTTGTTATCACTTCTCTAGCAAATAGTAGATTTACTGCACTACTACAACCTGCCGAGACATAGTATTTATATGCACACTACAATAAACACAAAGTGTATTAAAAGCGCTTTTTAGATTAACACAGGGTGTGCATATGCGCGCAAGCACGTAGTGTTTCTTTACAGGGCAACATCGCCATCCATGGGCCTGGCATGCATAATACATCCTTTTTATTCATATTCCCGGATCTATATAAATACAGATCGTTTTGATAACGCTGTCATGTGTACGTGAAACTTTTCAAAAACTCAAAGGAAAAACGTTTTCGTTTTTTATCGTGTAGACATTCTCTGAGTTTCAATGTTTATAGGAATAGTTTACCCAAATATGAAAATCATTCCATAATTTTTTCACCCTCATGCCATCTTGGATGTATAGTTGAACACACCCAAGTATTATATGTGAAACACAAACTGTCCCGTTTGAGTATGGCCTATTTGAGATGTACTTAGGTAAAAGGTGAAACATAGGGTCAACTGTACTACATCACTGCAGTGACACATTACAAGCATATGACCCCAAAGCTCCCAAAGGTAAGCACATATCTATAGACTCCCTGCTTCAGTGTACCTGTCCTGCTGTTCGCTTATGCACATCTATAGGGCTCCACAGAGCAGCTGAATTCACACTCTTTCCCCTTCTGTTCACACTCTCGCTCACATCTGTCTCACATGGGCATTAACCAGCATCCTGCACCATCCCCCAAACGTTCCTGCAAAACGGAAGACAATTTTCTCCAAAATAATGTGTTTTGCTATCACATGAAAGATCATTGAGAAACAGTAATACACCGCACTGCCGTACGGTCATGCTGTGTTAAAGATTCAGCGACGGGGAGTGTAAGATAGCGGGCAGTCACGGTTTATTAGCTCTTGTTAAACGGGTATATCCCACATGCTGAAAACACACATGATGAAAAGCCAGATCCATTAGGCCGGATTCCATTTGAAGTGGCGACGCGAGTTGTTTTGATGGAGGTGCATTGTCTCGAAGCGAATGGGTGTTCCCTGCACCATTACACATTAGCAGCTGTTTGCTGCAGGCCGATGCACACGTTCTATGCAAGTAATGCTATCCTGATATATTGCATTTCATAGAATTGATATGCTGACAACATTCCTCACAGCCACTCAGGAAAAATAAAATAAATGCACACAGGAAGACACACGCACAGGTTTCTCTGGCAGAAAGTGATGCTAAAACAAGGCAGATCTATTTTAGAAAGAAGTCTCTGGAACATCTGACGTAAATAAAACGGAAAAACAATGAAATTGGAGGTGAAATTGGATGCAAAAATACAAACAACTAGGCGTGCTGCATGAAAAGAAAGACGTGGATAGAAACACAAACACAGCAGCTGTTGAGAAGAATAGAAAGGCTCTTGGTTTCAAAAGCAGGCAAAAGAGAAAAATACAGTAGCTACTCCAAAGCTCGAGAATAAGGGCTATTCTTTGATCTTGTTAACAATGAAAATGAGTAAAGTTCAGCCTTGGGAGCTTATCATCTTATTATATGAATAAAACAGTTATTTGATACAGGACAATGCAGATAATATTTTAAATGTACCACTCTGCATACAAAAACGAAATCTTGACATTTCTCAAGAAAATGTGAGTAGTGATTGCTCTGTGCTCATTGCTCCACAATGATGTGGTTGGCTGCTATGATATGGTTTTCAAAATGTGGTTTACTATAGCTTTCCTGTGGCTCAGTGGTTAGAGCATGGCACTAGCATTGCCAAGGTCATGGGTTCGATCACAGGGGGTTGCACATAGTCAGAAACAAAATGTATAATACAATGCACTGTAAGTCGCTTTGGATGAAAGCGTCTGCCAAATGCATAAATATAATGTAATATAATTATATAATATATGTGGTTTCTAAGGTGTTAGCACATCTGTGCACTCATGCCATGATTTATCAAAAACAAAAAACAAAATATAAATATTTATATTTATATATCAACAGCAAAATGTATAACTTTAATGTGTGTATATACTGTATATTAAGAGTTAATTTGCAAAAACAGATAAATCAGTTTTTAAAAATGTTTAAAAATAGTTTTTTGAGCTTTTCAAAATAATATCAATCAAACTGTAGTTGGCTTGTTTTGATCAAGTAATAATAACTCAATAAATACAGCTAACTGTAACACAATAAAACACAATAAACATCTTTATATATGTATATATACAGTATATATATATAATATATATTACATTATACATATGTAAAATACCCATTTAAACATATATAATAAAAAATATATTAATATCTTAAAAATGCATTTGTGTGATGTTTTACAGTAAACAGGTTGGGAAAACAAGGCGCTTTCTAAACAGCCCTGAAAGTAGCAGCAAGCATCCCTTCAAGACAGAAAATCTATTCTGGTATTTGAAGAGTCTTTAGCCTTTAGCTGAGCACAAGCTCTGTGCTTTATCAATTTCAACTTATAAGGAGGCTCTAAAGGTTGCCCCTTAATCTGGCTAAATATCCGCTGGGCAATCTCACGTTGTATCGTAAAGACCGGGAATGTGGGAGGTTGAGAAGCCCGGATGATGATGCAACTGTGTACAGGATAATCAGGATGAATGGAATGTGCCTACATCCAGAGGATGGATGGGATGGGACTGCGTCCAGCTGCCTGCTCTATCGACTTTAGCTCTCAAACTGGCATTATCACAGGCTGGGTCCTGATGTTACCACCGGGATTTTATCAAAGGCGGCCAATTATAAAGTAAGAGTGGAGCTGCGTGAAGGGAGCATCCTCCAACTTCACACAAGTGGTGTGTTCCTACATCTCCCAGACTCACTTTATTAGGTACAAGTCCTTTTAAAACTCCAAATCAAAGACAAATTGCCGCTATTAGTGACCAAACCTGTGTGTATGAGTCACTGATTTATAAAACAAAAAGATGTTTAATAAATTATAAACTTGTGCCTCAGGCTTATGTTTGGCCCAGAGATCCATTGTGTGTAATGAACAGCGGACTGCAGCTAGGATTACAGACAGATGACTGAAAAACAGAGGAAGATCACTTAAGTCTTCTCGCTGCCCATCAAGCAGCCCAGATGAGGGATTTCGCAGCACGCAATCTGTCCATCAGCGCAGGAGTCAATGATCCGATTCTTCACAATGGACGGAGAGTATTTCCAGGAGCCAAACGATGCTGTGACAAACACTCATTATCGTGTACTAATGGTCTGAGTCAGAGGATATCTTCACACGGGGGGATGGAGAGAAAGCAAAGATCCAAATAGCGCAGGCTGTGCCTGTGAATGACAAGCCGCTCTTACGAGAGCTATCGAGCGTCCGCTTTCCCAATGATGGCCCGTTTGACGCAGCGATCGGTCAAGTGGCTGTCAGAGGCGATGGGCTTAGACCGCGTTCTGCCACATCACTTAACATTAGACACGAGGGAGGTGCGACTGATTGCCATTTCACACACTCCGGCCACTCAACGGGGTTGCGAAAATAAATACATGCAGCATTTTTTATCCAGAGACAATTGAAATAGCAGCGCTTTTCTGGAGGTCTTATTTGAGCCATGTGATGAAAGCGTGTCACTGGTGAAAGAGAGCCCGAGAGAAAAAGAAGATAGATAGCATGATGATTGACATGCCTGAGATCGCACATCCCCCAAGAGCAGGTTGGGGTTTGAAGGTCCAGCTGTGAGACGTCCTGATAGACGGATGTCTAATGGGAAGCTAACATATCAGAACGAAGCCAATGAAAACAATGTCCACTTTATTTGTATGGACACAAAACCAATGCAAGTCAATGGGGCCAGTTTACACCATTCTTCAAAAGATCTTATTTTGTGTTCTGCGGAAGAAAGAAAGTCATATAGGTTTGAAATGACAAGAGAGTAAGTAAATGATGAAATAATTTTTATTTTTAGGTGAACTATCATTTTTATATAATGTTTTTTATTTACTTTTTATATGTGAAAGTCATGAAAACCATCTGTTGTCAGCCTCGCTTGACCACCATGTTTTACATCTTTTGAGAGACTTTTTGAGAATCCCTTTTGTACCGGGTGGCCCTCTTGGGACACATCGAAGGTTGAATCACAGACCTCTAAAGGCAGGAAAGAAAATAAAAATGTCATACCTGAATGCCTGAGGGATTTGACAGGCACAAATGTTAGAATGCTAAAAGAGATGCTGTCATGCCACTGCTATGGCAACATCCTGTTCAAAGAGGAATTGATGTGCTCTTTAAAGGTTTTAGATACACTGTAGCTTTTCATCTTGTCAATGGCGTGTACATTCATGGTTTTACAAGGGATAAAATAAGCCAGTGAACCGTGACATATCACTTGTTTTATGATGATTCACATCATGGCATAGTTGAGGAGATATACTGAAAAGAGGTGAATAGTCTTAAAAATATAAAAGGTCGTCATCATAAATCCTTACTTTCACACTATACAGCCACAGAAAAAATGCCGCCTGTTTTCAGGCAAATGACGGTGACGAAAGCTCCCGAGGAGAGGAGGCGGCATCTTATTGGAACAAAACGAAAAATGCCGCATTGGTCACCGGAACTTACGACATGCCTGCGTCATTTGCAGGAAGAACAAGCCTCAGGTTCATGTGCAGCAGAGGGATTATGGAAGATAGACATCAACGTTAATAGCGTTGCCAATATGGTTCTTAAACAAATGCATCGATTCGCTTCAGAAGACCTTTGTTAAGACCACGGAGCCGGGTCGAGCAGTTCTTTGATCGATGGATGCACTTTTTGGAGCTTCAAAAAGTCGACGCCCATTCACTCTCATTCTACCGCTTGGAAGTGAAATGATACGTGGTATTATAACTCCTACTGCGTTAGTCTTCAAGAGGAAAACCATATTCAGTTAGGATGCCTTGAGGGTGAGTAAAACATGGGGAAATTTTGTTTTGCCTCTGAAATATCCTTTTAAGATATGATTTCAAAATTATTTTCGTTTTTTCTGAATTGATAGGTACAGTATGCATTTAATTAAAATTATCATTATTGTTTCATTCTGTGAACTACTAATAATATTTCTCGCAAATTTCAAGTAAAAATATTGTTTCTGTTATCATTTCTTTTCAGAAAATGAAAAGTAGAGAAATAGGTCAAAATAACAGAAAAGATGCTCTGTGTTTTTTCCGACCTCAAATACTGCAAAGAAAACAAGTTCATATTCACTTTTAACAGTAATATGAAAGCTGGAAAATTATGAGTGCACAAAATGGGCATTCAAAATGATAATTTTCCTAAACACTTGGGTATTTAACAAATCATAAAATATGTTTATAAATTAGGTCCAAGATCTGAACGTTTTTTTCTAACAATTCCCTAAGACCCTCACATTTACCATTACAATGTTGACAATACCTGCTGCAACAACACAACATGGTGCACAATCACAACACAAGTTCCATTCCACCTGCATGTCCTTTGCCTCCTTCTTTTTTCAGACATATGACTTCAGAAAAAGAGAGTGCTAGGAAATGGGACCGCAAGTGCCGACAAGGTGTGGCCTTGGAGGAAGGTCCCAGACAAACTCACAAAGGACGAAGCATCCCCGCTGACATATAGTGGGCAAAAGAAGTGAGAAAATATGGGTAGATATCCTTTCTGGGCACAAACATCACCTCTAGTGACATGAATCATTAAAGGGAAGGCTGGAAATAGCAGGAAAAGTTGCTAAGGTCAGACAGGATGTCTTCCTCCCTACATACACAAACAGCTCTGTGAGGATGGGGTCTGCGGCACCTCCCGGGGATCTCGCACGATGGTTGACATCGACGGTACATCTGGCTGAAGGTGATCCGCAGTGCAATTGCCAATTAAGACTAACAAGAGCCGGTGCGGGACACATTTGTCATGATCACCTCAAAAGATGAGCCATGGCTGAGATCTAACAGGCACATCATGGCAATGTAAACCACTCCCATGAGAAATAAACAACAGATTGTCCTTAGTATCCACAAACGACTGAATAAAACCGATCAGCTATGTGTAGCATCTCTCACACCGCACACAGCATCGATCTCAGCCCAAAACAGCATCTGACTTGATCTTTAAATTTGATCTGGGTCTCTTAGGCCTTCCCGTCTCCATCGCTGTTCTTGAAACATGATTTAGAAATCAAATGAAGATGAGTTTGGTGATAATACCGCAATGTTCTGCCTCGGTGTCCCTACCACGGCGGATCGATCAGCATTCTTTTAACGGCTCCTAATTAAATGTTGGTTCGCCTGGGGTGATGCAAGTAGATTTTTCATCCCCTTTTATTACGGGTAGAAATCTGTATCGTAACCTCAGCGTGCATCACATCGCAGTCAGCAGGATGTTATGAACATCTACTTGACTACCGGTCACAGACCGTTTGATATTAGACACAAAGAGCTTTCTCAAAACACAAGTTTCAATCTATGGAAGTCGGTGTGCAAGAGATTGACATTTTGGAAAATCTGACCATAAAGTCTACACAGATTTTCTATATAACAATGCTTTACTGTTTTGTGCAGAAAGCTCCGATTGAGTTATTTTCAGACCAACGATTTTAGAACCAATTCTTAAACATCACATAAAATACTTCAATGGGTCACATCACATTTTCTCAGATTACATTTTCCTGTTGGGAGGGTCTTTGATAGACCAAATGAGACCAAAAAAGGCAGCTACAAAAACGGTTCGATTAAACCCTTTCAGTAGAAGTGTTGTTTCCAGGTGGATGCTGCACATTGGTAGTGCTTGAGGAGATCCCCCACTTCCATGTAAAGCGCTTTGAGTACACAGAAAAGCGCTTTATAAATGTAACAAACTATTATTATTATTTGTTAAAGGGTCATGCAAAAAACACTCTTTCATCTCAATTTGACCTCAGATTCATTTACAAAAATAACAAAAATGGATGTGGATATCTGTTAAAAGAAGGTGAGGGAATGGATGGGGCCACGCAGTAGACCAACTCTCAAACTTTTATAGAGTGTTCCCACCAAACGCGACTTGCGCGAATGAATCGCGCTATTCGCGCGTAGTTGGAAGCTTGAACATTTTGAGTTTACTCGCTTCATTCACGTGTGAAATTCACTTCACAACAGACACAAATCCACATCATGGGAGGGGCTTTTACCAGGCGGCTCCAGTCTCGTATATATATATAGCTCAAATTGAGTAAATAGCATTTTTTACAACATACCAGATTGTCCAACCCCCTCACTCACTTTCTTCCAAGCAAGATCATTTTTATTCCTGTTTCGATAAAAGTAAGATGTATCGTACAGCTCCGGGTATCCACATAGAGCAACGATAATTTTGTCCTCCATTGTCATTTCAGATTTCTGCCTCTGCTTGCTACGTCATAATCACGTCACTACTTCTGATTGCTCCTAAAAGCTCCTTCCCGGTGCGAATTTTCAACAAAGTTCAGATATTTCAACTTGCGCGATTCACGCAAATCACGCAAATTCAAAATGCTCAATTCGTGTCATTCACGCCGGCTCATTCGATCGAATCACGCCACAGGATGTCCTATCACATCTTTGCATTGACTTAACATGTACAGTAAATCACTCACGCTTAACGCTTCATTCGCATTTGATGGGAACATAACATTACACCGTGAAAACAAACACTCGCGGCCCATTAATGCCTCTCTCAACTTCATCAAATTTTTATAAACACAACAGCGACTTCTACAGTTCACCCAAACACAATAATTCTGTCATTACTGACTCTTAAGTCATTTGAAACCTGAATGATTTCATTCCTCTGTGAAAAAAAGAAGATATCTTGAAAAATGTCTAAGTGGATTTGTGTCCATACAATGAAAGTCAATGGGGTCCAATTATCAAAAGCATTTTCAATTTTGGGTGAACTGTTCCTTTAACTACTGCGTGATATTACAGTATACTACCTCTCATTGAATAAGGACACACAGCCTAAGAATAATGAAGGAGACACTGATACGTAAACACAGTATTACAAAGGTTTCACTAGATTACAACCTGTGATGTTGACATAACTTAGACTTCAAACGTGGAAGTCAGAAAAAAAATAAACGTTGACCAGTTTTCTCTTAAAATTGAAATTAAAGGATGCCATTGTCTTCTATGATTTGCACCAAAAACATCTCTATTAAAATCACAGATAATGTAGTCTAGTGTTTTGTTCACCCAAAAAAAAAAATTCTGTCATAATTAACTCGCCTTCAAGTTGTTCCAAACCTTTATAAATGTCTTTGTTTTGTTGAACACAGAGAAAGATATTTGGAAGAATGTTAGCAACTGACTAATTGACTACCGTAGTAGGGGAAAGTATTGTGCAATATTTTGTTCTGTTGAACACAAAAAAATATATATATTTTGAGGAATTTAAGAAAGCAAGCAGTTCTGAGGCATCAACGGTGGCCAAGAACTGTCAGTTGCTAACATTCTTCCGAATATCTTTCTCTGTGTTCAATCGAACGAAGAAATACAACTAGAGGGTGAGTAATTCATGACAAAATTGTCATTTTGGGCTATACTGTGCTTTTAGAGAAACTATGTCCTGATGAAGGGGGATCACAGAATGCCGCAAAGCAGTTAAACAAGCAGAGCAGAGAGGCGGGCAGACAGGAAGTCACAAATTAATGAGTGTGAACACTGAGGATCAGGGTGAGAAGATGTGCTGGCAGCAAAGGGAGGCCCGCTGTTTCCTTCCAGATGTGTTTGCTCTGGAACGTCTGTAGTTTAAACCATTGCGTCCCGTGACAGCCTCCGCAAGCTGTGAGGGGTCAGCGGCGATGCTTAGCCAATCTATGATTCAACTGTCTTAAGCAGGATCTTCGCATGACAGCGGCTATTAAGAATGTGACTGAACAGTTCATCCTTTGCATCCGGGTCCATCGGTCTGCGGCTGCTAAACGTCTCTCCTGAGAATCACTTGGAGAAGGAGGACATCTGGAAAACGGGCTAATGAGTCCAACCCTGGCCCAAAACCCTTAATAGCAGAAATCAACCAGCAGAAACAGCGTTCACATCAGCGTTTTAGAGCCCGTGACACTATGTGAAACTGGTAATGAAACCCGTCTGTGTACGTGTTTCTTCAGCACAATTTATTAAAATTAAACATGTGGTAAAAACAGCAATCTCACGGTTAATGTAAATCAACCTGGAAGCAGAGATTCTGTCAGGCGCGTGGTGATAAAAGGACATTTAAACGCTACATGTTAGCACAACCGATATAATTTCCAACCGGTGGCAATCACCGTTCCAGATGAGAGTCTGTTCGCCAGCTGTAGAGAATGATTCTTTAATATGTATGCAGCGGCCTCAAGCTGGGTGCTGATGAGACGACGGAGGATGTGTGTGGATGTGTGATGATGACTGATGCAAATGGAATAATCCTTCGGCAGGCGAGAGAGGCACAAATATTACCAATGACGATGACATTTAGCATTTACTCAGCTGTACAATACACTCCCACAGACCATTGCATCTGTTCAAGGAAAAGAAACAGGATGCCACATCAAATGAGACTGTCTTAAAGGGATAGTGCAGCCAAAAATAAAAATTCTGTCAATGTTTTTATCCTCATGTCGTTCGGCAGGTACATTTCTGGAACACAAAATAAGATACTTTGAAGGAACAGTTCACCCAAAAGAGTTGTTCCAAGTCTTTGTAAATTTCTTTGTTCTGATGTTCACAGAGAAAGATATTTGGAAGAATGCTTGAAAGCAAACAGTTCTTGGCCAGTGGCCACCACTGACTAGTAGGAACAATTGCTTTGTAAATGTATTTGTGCTGTTAAACACAAAATAAGATATTTTGAAGAATGTAGGAAAGCAAACAGTTCTGGGACACTTTTGACTAACATTATCATTTTCCAACTATGGCAGCCAATGGTGACCAAGAACTGTTTGGTTAAAAGCATTCTTCCAAATATCTTTCTGTGTTCATCAGAACTAAGAAATGTACACAGATTTGGAACAACTCGAGTGTGAGTAAATGATGACAGAATTTTTATTTTTGAATGAACTTTCCCTTTAAGAAGTGTCTCAGTAATTGTATTGCCATACAATATAAGTCAATGGGGGTCAATGTTTTGCTACTAACTTTCTTCAAAATATTTTTTTGTGTTCTGCAGAAGAAAGAAAAGCATACATGTTTGGAATGACCAAAGTAAATAATGATGTAGTCATAAGTAGATAATAATTTTGGGGCAAAATATTACTTTAAAACTGAGCAAAAATGTAGTGCTCTTAAAAATGTGCCATAAACAGTTGTCACATTGACACAAAATAGTTTACATTGCTAAAAAGATGAAGAGATCTCACCTTTAGTTCGGTTCAATGGGTCCGGACCAATGGCAAAAAATTATACATTGTAGCATTTTTCAGCGGTGTTGGTTCCTTTTCACACCACACTGATTGCTTTGGTCCGGACCAGTTTAATTCCAAATACAAATACAAAATGCAGTCACATGACAACATCCACATCACTCCTTGGCGAGAACTCATTTCCTAAACTGCTTTTTTAAACTAAATAAACTCAACGTCAACATCTTGTGTCAGATGTTTTAACGTTAGCCTGGTCAACTGTGCTAGCATCAGTCGCATCACTGTAAGCGGCGATGGCGATCTCAACAACACCCACAACATCCGGTTTTGTCCCAAGTATATTATCGAGGTCATCACACCAGGGGAACTTGTACATCCCATACTTGGATGTACTGATGGTGGAATTTCTTTACCTTAACCTGGCACTTTTCCACAGATCTATTAAACCCCCTTTCGCTGAGTTGTTTCCTAAACAATGAAAATATCGTGCTGTTCTTGTGAGTTTTCGAAAGTTGGGAGTAATATGGTCATCAGACCAAATTTCTATGAGGCTCCGCACCTCCTGACAACTCCAAGTTTGTCCGTGAGCTGCCATGCTAGTGCAAACTGTCAACAAACACTTGTCATCCTTCCATAATGACTACAGCAGCTGGTTTACTCCACAAACGTGCAGTACTTTTTGCATTTGGGTCTGTATGAGGTCGTATCACGTTCTCACCACAAACTAACCGCTCCAGGGTACGTTTGAAAGGGTACAGATACCACCTCTTCAAGGAGAAGTCCGCTTATTTGGTCCACATTTGGTGCGCACTTGAGAGTGATTGCTGAATTCACACCTCCCAAAACGAACCGCACCAAGAAGAAAAACAAACTCTAGTGCGATTCAACCGTAGTAAATGAGTGAGGTGTGGAAGCATTCTAAACAACGACTGAATTTATGAGCCCATTTACTGCCACTTCAAGTAAGTCGTTTAATTAATTGACAGGAGTGTCACTGTTTGTCCACATCAATAGATCCAGCTCTGACACTGTACCCGCACAACACACCCTGTTAGCGGTAAACTTACAGAAGATCTATAGAAAACCCAGTTGGCTTCTTAAACAGCCCGTTAAAACCAACCTGATATCTGCACGGTTGACACACACATTGAAAAGACCAAGGATAGCATCCTTATAGACTTCCTCAGAAGAGAAACCTGCTCGGATCGGTGTCAGCCATCAATAAAACTAACTTTTATAAATGCCACCTCCAATTAAGAGTTTACTAGAGGCTTGATGGTCAAGCTGTCGGTCAAAAACAAGAGCAACGAATTTATGAGGTTATTCTTGATTTTGGAAACCAAAGTACTTTGACAAGAAGTCCTTACTGTACATTAAATAAGGTCAGTGAATCAAGTCAGCCTATCAAAGAGAAGCATACTAATGGACCTCTGATATCATCACTGAGAAGTGCAGGAGCCAGCACTGCACACTTAATGAATAGCATTAGGACAAAACTGCAGCTTAACAACTTCAATAGGGAACAGTCGGTCAAATCTGATCTCTTCTATTTCAATCTTTCAAAGACCTACAATAGCCAGGGGCCTGTGGTCACGGCCTGACAGCTCGGAATTTCTTATTCAAAAAAACCTAGATACAAATGAGACACATCATCTTTTCACAGAGAAGTGCGGCACCATTTATATCGAAAAATATGCAGTTTTAAAGCGAAATGTTTTAAATGGGTGAAAGAAATGAAAGAAAACTCTGTTTGGCGGGTAATGTGGACAGCAGACATGTTCCTTAAATGTGTCTCAATACACATTCCTGCACTTGTTGTTGAATTCATGTCAGTGCATGCTGGTCTATATAAAAAGAAAGGTTTGTCTACATTCATTCAAATCTAATAACTTGTCTGTATGGGTATTGGCTATGTATTAGGCAATAGCCAAATAGTTATTAAGGCACTGTTACACTGCTACTCTTCTACATTCTTGCCAATAGTTAACAGTAATTGAATGACAGTAATGTAAAAAGCTTCTTGTAATTCCTTTGGGATACATAACAATGCTCATGAGAGTGAACTCAACCTCCACATCCTAGACACTCCCCCTGTGTGTTTCAGGAGGTAAAGCATCCTCCACCATCTACATCCACATTCAGTTCTTACTTTAGTTACAGACTGTAACGTCTGTAACCATAGCGACAAGAACTGAAGAAAATATTAAAGATGAGTTTCATAACAACACTAAAAAAGTTTTATCACTGATCCCTTGGGTCAAGTGTCAAATCCTAATGAACGACTAAAAGCTGCTTTTCTTCTTACTTTCTTACTGTGGAGAGCATCATTTAGGACCACACATTTACTCTCAGACCACAATTCTGAAGAAAGACTGAAGAACAAAGCCATATCTTTATCTGCACAAGTTATTGAAAGTGATGATCAGTTTGTGTATGTATGTTTAGTTTGCAGGACTGCGCCCCCTAGGACCGTAGTTTACACTTTTCCTCACACTGAGAAAGGAAGGGATGTGACCACCGGACAGTTGAGAGAATTTAGCTCAGTCAGCCATAACTTGTCGGGCTTCCACGGATCACACTTCCACGCATTCAGGAATTTCTGGATATGGGATCTCGCCCCGAGAAAATCCTGAGAAAAGATGAAACCCATAGAATCAAAGAAAGAGAGATAGAAAGAATCTCATTAAAGCTAGATTGATGAAAGTGTGTGAAATCCAAGCAGAGCACTGCGGAAAAAAGAAGGATGAGGATAAAAGGAAATCCCGTCTGATGTAGGCATCAGGCATTACTTTTGCAAGTCAGAGCTGATGTTTGGTCTGATCAAGTCAGATATTCCTGAAACGTGGTGTAGCTGGTTATCAGAGTGATGCTGTTTGAGAAATTGATAAAAGTTGGAAAACACCAGTCCCTGTTAAATTACTTATCAAAGTAGTAACATACAAATATGAATGCGAGTGGTGTTTGACCAAAATTACAGTGTCATTTGATGAAATCTGAAAGCAAGCCAGCACGGCTATCATCATCACTGTGCCAAAGGTACTTCAGTTGGAACAGCTACAGAAAGGGGTGGCGTTAACACAGCATCAATCCACAACACCTACGCTGAGCATTTCCATAAAGCAGGGGTGATTTGACACTTCTGAAGGGCAGCATTAATGAACTGACTCGGAATAAAAACACTCCTTCAAACACAGATTTCAAGTCAACATGAAACAGCATTTGTAACCAATTGTACTTGATTTAAATGACAGTGACGTTCAGCGAATATTCGATGATATAACCCCCAAAAAGTTTATGAATTCACCATCATGTCGTTCAAATATGACTCTTTCTTATGTGGAACACAAAAGAAGATATTTTGAGAAATGTCTCAATTTGTTTTGTGTCTATACACTGGAAGTCAATGTGGGTCAATGTTGTTTGGTTACCAACGTTCTGTAAAATATCTTCTTTTGTTTTCTGTAGAAGAAAGAAAGTGAGTAAATGATGAAAACAATTCTAACTTTGGGGTGAACTATCCCTTTATCATTTTATAAAGGAAAAGAGCAAAAAGTTTAGTCAGGCTTTTTTAAAAAGGTCAGATTTACCCTTGAGCATCTTATCGTATCCCAACCATTCATCTTAAAATGAGTTATTGCTTTAAACCTAATTAAATTACTGTTTCTGTGTTAACTATTGGACGAATAAAAAAAATCTGCATGATCTACCAATTTAGCCTAAAGCAATGCATCAATAGCTATTTAACACGAACCAATATCCAGCACAGCCTACAGTAGGTGATGTCAGCGCAAAACTGACAGCCATTTCAGAAGTAAGACACGTTATTACATTTTGATGAAAGCTTAGAAAAACACACATTTTTCATTACAATTACGTTCACCATAAACCAAGAACGTCATGTTGTCAACATCAATGTAACAAACCATATGTACACGCAAGCACAGATCTCCCCAGTCGTGCGTCAAATGAAACAGAAAGGGCAGGGTTGATAGATGTTCCCCCCTGAGATATCCCTACAGAAAACTTTTCACAGCTTGTTATGTAGATTTAATCATTCGCTTCTTTCATGCCACTGTCAGCTGAGAGCCGCCTCGCGTCACCACGGGGTGGGATTCCTTCAAACACGAGTCTTTCATCACATCCCAATCACACAGCCACATAAACAAGCCGAACGCACGTGTGCAAGCGGGAAAGAAATGACAGAGGGGTTTGAGATCAATACTGGCGTCCCGCTGGGAGAACGGGTTGAGAAGGAGGGTGTGAGCTTGAGGAACGAGAGCGATTGATCGAACCCGGCCGACAACAGGCAGCAGGCGTGCGAACGTTTAGCTAATTCATCAGCGAGGGTTGCGTGCCAGGGATCATCTGAGCTGTCATGAGTCTTACCGGTGTCAGTGACACAATGCCAAAGAATCTCACAGCCACTGAGATACGTGATTATGACCTCGTGCACAGCTTGCACGCCTGCAGGTCTACATCTCAATACAGGATTCCACAATTAATGTCATTTAGACATCATTTTGCTTTCTAACACCGTGTCTACACCAGATGCGGTGCAAAAGACAATAGAAGGCATTAGAACCCATTATCATTTTAAAAGATGCGGCGTGACGCGACAATCCCATTTAAACAACCGTGTGTCGAGTTGCGTCGTGCCGCATTCAGTGTAGACACGGTGTTAGAGGGACAGGATAAGCTGAATAAGCAGACCAGACTTTATTCTGATACATATTCATAACCTCCGATGCTCAGTGCACTCTACGTGGGCAGCACAATTGACTTTGAGACTCTGCCAAAAAATTTGGGATCACTAAGGTGTGAAGGTCACAGAGAACACAGAGGAATCTGCATCTGCGCTTTTGCGTTTCTTTATTCTCTCATAAACCTACAACACATACAAACACGCAGACCCCCCCTCATCCCACCCTTAAACTCCTCCGCACAACCAGTCAAGCAGCCCAGCTACTCCACACCAACCCATGTATCAGCAGAACAGTATACAGAGTGATACGTTATCTGCTTGTGTGTGTGTGTTGATGTTAGTACCACAAAGAAACGCACACACAATCTGTAACGATAAGCCAGACGGGGCTGCCAACCTTTGCGGAGCGCGACACCCACACACAGTGCTCGCTGTACTTCTCTTTTCTTGTCTTTTGTCTCAATCGTGTTAGGGTGAAAGGCAGCGGGCTCATCTGCTCCGCCCCTCCTCAATGCCAATCAATAGCGTTTCATGGCGCACTTCTCGAGCACCACTTACAGCGGGCTAATGGTGCCGAAGGGTTACAGCAAAGCAGCGTGACTCACTGCATATATCATGCCACCTGCAACGGCCTGAAAAATGTAAATAAAAATATTTTCTGGCTGACATAGTCCTTGAAATATTTATTAACAGCAGTTGGCTAACAAAAAATACTCTGGTGTCAAAAAATTTTTTTTTTTCCAAAACTATATGTTTAGCCTGTTGTCTTTTGTTTTAACATGATGCTAGAATGATTAATCATGCTGCCAGCATATTAATTAACACAATGATGTTTTAATGATGTCAAAATGTTTTAGAATGACGCTAGCATGATTTAACATAATGATTACATTTTTAAATAATGATAACATCGTGCTACCATGTTTTACCAAGATGCTAAACATGTTTAATATATTTTTCAATGATGCTAACCAGTTTAAAAATGATGTTAGCGTGAATTATAAAGATAATTTAACATGGTGATTTTAGAATGATACTAACATGATTTCACATAAAGCTAACATGTTTTAACATCACGATAACATTACATTACATTTACATTTATGCATTTGGCAGACGCTTTTATCCAAAGCAACTTACATTGCTTTATCCTATACATTTATACCTAGGTATTTGCAATCCCCTGGGATCCAACCCACAACCTTGCGTTGTTAGCGCAATGCTCTTACCACTGAGCCACAGGAAAGCTGTTATGAACATGTTATGAAAGATAGCATGTTTTAGAATGATGCTACCGTGATTTAGCATAATGCTAACATGTTTTAACATCACAATAACATGTTTTAGAATGATGCTACCGCGATTTAGCATAATGCTAACATGTTTTAACATCACGATAACATGTTTTAGAATGATGCTACCGTGATTTAGCATAATGCTAACATGTTTTAACATCACGATAACTTAATGTTAAAATGTTTTACATGTTTCAACATAATTATAGCATGTTTATCGCAATGTTAATATGGTGGCTTGAAGATAGCATGCTTTAGCAAGATGCTAACATGTTTTGTCAAGCCAACAATTAATTAAAAATAGCTATTTTTAATGAGAGTTCATGTAAAGTAAAAAATTATAACTTAAATATAATACTATTATTATGATTACAAAAAAAACCTTCTAAATGTAACATACTTAGGTGAAAGTTGAAAGAAGTGTGTGTCTGTGTGTCAAGCTCATTGACACTTTAACACCTGAAAACACAATGAAAAGTGTTTCGATAGCAAAATGCCGGACTTAACCATCTGTAGCTGACAGCAGTGCTTAGCTTTACACCAGCAGCTCCAGTGCTATGCTTTATTAACCACCTCAAAGTCATTGGAAGCGTGTGCAACCTGCACAGGATTCCTGTGAAACATTAAAACTAGAGCCCACGATTCATTTGGACACAAAACCGTTGTGGCACGTCATCAGCAGTGTTCAAAATTGAATCAATTGCTATGCAGCGCTGCCTTTTCACACGCTCAAATATATTGAGGGTAAGTAGGCTAGTTAAAACAGGTAGCATTAGGTTATTATTTCGACGCAGCCTCATTTGTAATGCAGGCTCTGTATTGTTTTGTAATATAAGAGGAAAACTAGGCCTCACGGCTGTTGAAGTCACCGTAATAACTCATCAATTATAATGTTAAAGTGTATGCGGTTTATGAGGCAAAAGCTTCAGGGCTTAAACAGACTGAGAAATAAAGCAAAAGCGAGCAAGACACGGATACAAATGAGGGTTTAAAAAAAGCTTGTTGTGTTTTATAATGAAGAAAGAAGTTCTGAAATATTCAGAGCCCTCGTTTTCACAAGCGGCCATGTGATATTGAGTTCACACTGCCTGTGGTTCATTTCTTAATTTGTTTCTTTTTCAATTAAGTGCAATTGCATTGTGCTCGCAACTGTTGAGTGGGCAGAACAGTCAATGCACTTTGTTGCTTTGAAGCGGTAAATAAGAAGGTATATTAACAGTGTCAAAACAATTGAAACTATTTAGCCGATTAAACCAATCGGACACCAATTACAGTCGCTGGGTAGAGCGATGGCGAGTTTCGGCCAAGCTCTAAACAACCTGCCAACTGTCCTGCGTAAGCACGGAGATCCTCGGCCACAGGCATCCCTTATCCAAAAACATCAACACCGGGGAGAGGGGCTGGGCTGTCAAACGGAGAGCGTGCACTAATGAGATGAATCTATCCATTATAATGCTTTAACCAGAGTAAATCTGCATGCTGGTAATTAGTTTACGCCCCTGCATTAGCTCCACTCCTTGGAGGAGCAACTCCGTCTTGTGCTGCCAGAGGACATCAGAGCGCCTGAATGCATTATGCTCCAGATGCTTCGAGTTTTCATCATTTAGATGCGTTTCCATCGGGGAGCGGATTGATCAGGCACGGTCACGCCGGATAAGAGCGCGGCATAATGACGGGACGGGAAGGAAAACTGCTGCCGTTGTTCAAAAAAGAAAAGCCCATTAAGTAGCTCCCGGTTGCTAAGCAGACACGTACGCTACAACTATTTCCAGCCATGGAGAGTTTACAGGAGCCGAGGCATTTTAAGGTTCACAAGAACATTCTCGTGACTCGGTATAATCGAGGGCTTAACAATTCAGACAGGTGCTAATTGCACCAAGAGACCGTGAGGTTGCTTTCCGCTGAATCTGTAGTCGGTGATAAGCATTAAATGTCTTATTTTGGGGACATTTATTATCAGGATGGTATAGAGGGTATATTCATTTTTATCCCTGGATTCTGTCATTTCGACTGCATTTTCTACAATGCGTAAGTCATGGGGACCTACTGATGTCACTGCTTTATTTTTTTACAAATTTATATACAAATAAAATGACATATTACAAGCGTTAAAGTGACAAGTATTGGTACACTTTGTCTCTATGGTTATGCTATACAACTTTCTGAGTTTATGTGTTTGACAAATATTAATTGACAAAGAAAGGGTAAAACAAACTATCCTCTATTACCAAACTTTGTGTGCAGACCTGCAGGCACATCCATCTCACTACTACAAGGTTGGCAGCAACAATGGTTTTTATTCATAACTGAAACGTCTTTTGATGTTTTCTGATGCACAGCTCTGATACACAAACCACTGGCCCATGGCCACTAAATATTAAAATGTCCTAAAAAGCGCAATAATAACCTCAGCACGCTTTCCCAAAACCTACTGTGAGGCTGAGTGCGATTTTAGCAGCCGGACTCCAAAGTGTCTAAAGATTCGGTGTACGCTGAATACAGCTCATCTCAGCCCTTCTCCAATGACGTCCTAGCGGTAAGGAAAAAGTGTTCTGAAATGGGCAGATTAGATTAGCGGCAGGCAGCTTTGATCTGAAGCTCGCTGGCTAGCTTTGATCTGCACAAGCAGCTCTTCACCATGACCAGAACACAATATGAGCCCATTTCACTTCCATTTGTATCAATTCTATGGGAGAATACGACAATGAGAAGCTCTGCTCACCATCACTTGCTGCCATTTATCCCTAATCAGACTCACTTCAAGCCCTGAATGTCGGCACTGTTCCGGAGGAGAGAGTGACCATCAAAGGTCTAGAACTCGCAGCGGCCGACTTCAAATGGAGACCACGTTTAGGTGGGAATGCTTATAAAGGCATGATGGTTTCATCTCAGGATTACAAACTCATGGAATAGTACCAGCTTTGAGATGTGAGTGGTTTAAAGGTTAGTTCAGTCAAACATTTAAATGATGAAATGTGATTATTGATTCATCCTTGAATCGATCACACCTCAATGGATTTCTTTGTTTTGGCATAATCTTAGGCAAAAAAGTTGAGTTTTTCTGATAACAACACGAGTGTATTGTAACCGCATCTTCTCTAGTCATATTTCAAATGATCTGAAGGCATTTAAACAGCCTAGGTTTTGTAAAAAACAACAGAAAATACAATCAATTATTTGATAGTGAGGTCCTAAGCCTTTAATCGTATCCACCCAATAAAAGTTTGTGTTTACATAATAAATATCTGTGTATATTAATTTTTGATTTATAAATAACATACACATATTTCATCATATTTAGAAAAAATAAAACAAAAATGAATAAATGTTTATTTACATGAAAATATTTCCTAATCATATTTCCTTATCATATTTCCAAATAATTGTACACATTCAATTCTTTAAAGCTAAGCACGAAAAACCACCTCATTAATATCAACAATTAATCTGATCCAATTAAGTCTCCCTGACAACCTGAAACATAAGGTAGCCTTCCCAAGATCCATTTCTTTCAGCTAATCATAATTCAATTAATTAGTACAGAATTAACGTTGGTATGAATATGAAGAGGCTTTCATTTGCTTATGCTAACCTGAGTTGAAAAGGTCTGTAAAATTCCCTCGACAATACTTATCTAGCCTGAGTTTGAAGGACGCCAGCGGCATGAAGACGCCTGTCTTTCTTTATGACTGACGTATGGCCAGAAACTCAAGTTTTCCATTTGCAACTCTTAATTGTCACATCATATTGTAGCTTCAAAGTTCCAACAAAAAAATATATTAAAACATTTCTTGGGGTTTTCGTCCTTTTCTCTTAATGAAGGAGATAATTTGAAGTGAAAATCTCAGAGAGACCCCAGGCTTTGACCTTCCACATTTGAAGGTCACAAAAAATGTAATGGCAAAAATGAACAATGTGAATGTAGTTAATGACTGTACAATGTGAAGCGATTGAGCAGTCTGAGAGAAAGTTAAGAAATCTACCAGGAGGAAGGTTGGGTCTCTTTCTCTTCTTGCTGTTTTCTGTTCCGTTCTCCAGAGGACAGTCAGGAACCAGTGCCCCATTGGAGCTGCTGAATTGAAGGGGTTCGTTGTTTGTGGCAGGGTCGAATGATAATGGATTCAGTCCTGTGGAGACAAAGGAGAAATAAACGTAATTAATAAAATACATTCAAACTAGCCATAACTAAAGGCTAAGTAAGCTGAATTATATTGCAGCTTGCCTTTTAGAAAAATTATAGCCATTTCTGTTTGCAATACACATCAGGTGATCAGTCAATGGAGTGCAAAGACAGTCAATGGTTGGGCTGAGACTAAACTAACCAAGACTCTGATTAAAAGTTTCCATTTCCCTTTCCAGCCTTGTCTGAAACTAGAAAACCATTCATCAAGCGAGAACAGAAAATGGCCCTTTAAGACTAATTTAACCGTGCAGCTTCATTTCAACAACGGCATATTTCTAGTCCGAAAGCCACAAAGACAGGTGTAACACAGTTCAATGTAGGGAAGGAAGGAGGCGGGAACCGGCGAACATTTAAATAAAGTTTTTAATAATAAAGTAAAAGACAGCCGGCAGCCCCTCACGGACGACTGCCGGCGAATAACAAAATACATAAACATAAAACAACTTAACATACGTTCGGGCCCGGTCCTCTCTCGTCGAATGTTCTGCCAGCTCGTCCTTTTATGCTTCCGTTCTCCTCCGTCATAATGCGGGGCCGGTGTGCGCACAGCTGATATCCATCATCACTCACGCCACCGGCCCCGCCCCTTTGTCTGTCGGCTCTCGCCCCGCCTTCCTCGCTACATACCCCCATCGCCCTTCACAGGCCGGGGGGTACCACCGAGACTGTGCTTACTCCCCCTGGGGAGCCAGTCTCGGCGTCCGCAGCCCCTGGGGGTATGCACCGACGAGACGAGAGAACGGAGACGGAAGCACCCGGAGCGACAGTGACGAGAGAGGGGAGAGAGGAAAAAAAAAAGTGAAAAGAAAAATCTGGTCCGGTTCCCCGACATGCTGCCGCACGGTCCTCAGCCAGCCGAAGGGCTCTTCCTCGCGGTGCCATGCGGTGGTACTGGACGCTCGGTGGA
Organism: Triplophysa siluroides; assembly: GCA_006030095.1. Taxonomy (NCBI): domain Eukaryota; kingdom Metazoa; phylum Chordata; class Actinopteri; order Cypriniformes; family Nemacheilidae; genus Triplophysa; species Triplophysa siluroides. Next base: position 1,248,521 of record VCII01000447.1, read on the forward strand.
CGGCTCGATCCTCCTCCGCCCCCTGGCGGCCGGCGATGGCTCCTCCAGCTGAGGGCAGCCAGTGAGTCTCCCGTTTCCTGCTCCTCCCCTTCACGGCGGACGGCAGCAGGCTCTGGCCGAAGGCAACGACTCACCCGCTCCCTCCTGGACGGCCGCCATCCCACCTCGGCCCAGGAGCACGGCAGCGAGCTCTCCGTCCCAGCCGATTAATCTCGTTCCAGCACCACCCGCCTCGGGCAGCGTAAGCGAACTTCCTCCCGCGCCCGAACTCCTCAGCACCGCGATGCCCCTGAGCAGCGAGGGCTCTCTAACAGCATGTCTCTCCTTCCTCCCGGGTTTCGGCACCAATGTAACACAGTTCAATGTAGGGAAGGAAGGAGGCGGGAACCGGCGAACATTTAAATAAAGTTTTTAATAATAAAGTAAAAGACAGCCGGCAGCCCCTCACGGACGACTGCCGGCGAATAACAAAATACATAAACATAAAACAACTTAACATACGTTCGGGCCCGGTCCTCTCTCGTCGAATGTTCTGCCAGCTCGTCCTTTTATGCTTCCGTTCTCCTCCGTCATAATGCGGGGCCGGTGTGCGCACAGCTGATATCCATCATCACTCACGCCACCGGCCCCGCCCCTTTGTCTGACGGCTCTCGCCCCGCCTTCCTCGCTACAACAGGATTATCCACACACACACTTATTCTATATTAACCCCTCTGTGAATTCCATTAGAGAAATTGACTGCAGGTCCAGATGCTAAATTAGAAAAAGGGTTTCAGACGACAATCGATACCCAGAAACGTCCTCCATTTCCGCTGCACAGAACAGCATTCACAAAAGGTGTGGTATTAAACAAAAACAGACAAACCCATCCGATGAATGATCAATTCAATAATGAACGACACAACATTGCCCCGACATCCAGGAAGCGAAAGATAAAGAATTTCAATGAACGTTAACACTAGTACATCAGTTATTTCCTGTCTCAATATACGCTGCATGTTATGTGCTGTTTGGGATGCGGAGCGGTGTCTGAGATACGTATGCCGGTCTGTTTTCATGAAATATTCATATCGTCTCTCGGTTTACATTGTTGTGCTTGGCATTACTTGCCTGAAGATATAACCCCGCATCCCCGTGGCCACACCCTAATGATGAGAGACAGAAAAAAAGAGCCAGAGATACCGACACATAGTTCAAAGAGCAAAACTCAAATCCCTCGATCATCATTTTTCACATCAGTCCTCCGCAGTAAGCATTGACAATGCACAACGCACATCTCTTATGGATGCAACTGTGTGTAGAAAGAAAGATATGTAAAGCAGGACAAAGAATTTGTGATAGAGCACTGAAAACAGTGCAGTTGAAGACTAAAGTATGGTAAATGTTCTCTCTCTCTCTCTCTCTCTCTCTCTCCCTTTCGCTGGCTGATCACTGATGTGTCACTGCAGGAGTGAGAAGTCCTTGGCATGTAAAAGGTTGTTAATGAGATTAGAAGATGCTGTTGTGCTATGATTCATTGAGTGGAGGCCAGATGAAGGTTGCGTATGATAGCAAGTGCTAGGGCTCGCCGATAAACTTGACACTTCAGATACATTCTAATGATTTTGTCGGCAGCATCCAATTAAACATCATTGTGATGGCAGTGATCTTAATGCACATTTATTTGGGTAGTTAGGTTCCATGAAGGCCGTGTCAGCGGGCCAGTTTCACATTTTTTCTCACAACTCGCAAGGACGAGTGTTAAGATGGCGATGGAGTGTCTCAGATGTAAATCAGCTCTCGTGTTTTTTTCATTTAACAAATTCAAAGTTTAAAATACGAAAGCAGCAATTTGTCTAGGTCCCGACTAACACGTCTAGGACACAAAAAATATTTTGCCCAAAGTTTTAATCGCACTTAAAATAAGATTATTTGTGCAGAATAAATTAATGAACGAACTAACAAAATTACGAAGAGAGTGCGTGAATGAGCGAGTCAATTATGTTATGAATAAATGAATGAAATCGGCCAATGGTCATTCGTTCATAATTTTACACAAACAACAAAGCCATCACTTTCAATGACACTAGCCGGTTTCTATCCAAACGTTTACATTTACATTTTACATTTTAGGCATTTGACAGACACTTTTATCCAAAGCGACTTGCATTGCATTATCCTATACATTTATACATAGGTACAAAAAAAACCGCAATGCTCTTACCACTGAGCTACAGGAAAGCTTGATGCAAACGTGATGCAAATATTTTTAAAGTTCATAATAACAGGAGTGTAACGAGGTTCATTAAAAGGAAGGAAGGAGGCGGGAACCGGCAAACGTTTAAACATTTAATTACAAAATAAACAACGTAAATAAACAGCCGGCAGCCCCTCACGGACGACTGCCGGCAACACAAACATAAATCTAAATACAAACATGTTCGGGCCCGGTCCTCTCTCAGTGACGGTCCGGTCGCTCGTTCTCTTATGTGCTCCCGATCTCCTACGTGATTCTCGAACCACGGTCTCGCCCCGCCTACTCCACTACAAGGAGCAAAAAATAATGCAAAATAGGATTCAAGTTCCTCAGAATCAAGTTCCTTCGAGTGGATCATGGTGGTGTTGGTAACCTAGTAACCAACAGTAAATAAAAAATCTGGAAACCACGACCCCGTCAACGGTATCAGCCGCTTATTCTCGTGGGTTTAATGTTCGCTCCATCAGAATTTATTCAGCAAATGCGTTTCCATCTCCCATTATTCACATGAACTGTTTTTCCCAAAAAAGAAAAAACACCTCAAGCGAGAGTCAAAACTTTTTTGCGAATTAACGTTTTTAATTTCGAAATTTTGCATTTCCATTACTGGTTACTGATGCGAAACTTCAAAATGTGCATAAAACCAGTGTGATGGAAGCCCGGATACTGGCAATCTGTTTACATACTGTAAATACAGTAAATGCTGAGAAACAAGTCCGCAGGCACAATCAAGAGAGACAGCTCTACACAGGGGCTGTGACTCCCACATGACCCCCAACAGCTCTCCAGATGCCGAGTGCTTACAAATCCTGGACAGACATTTCCATCGCACATCTTGGACAAACTACACATATGCATGAAGAGAAACCCTCCATCCCTGACGGTGCAAAACACAAACACTGACAGCGTGGGCACAGGCTATAAATTAAACCAAAAAAGCATAAAAAGCCCATCAGGACGCTAAACAAAAGAACATCCAGTTCTGCTAGAAAATAATGAAAGGCCGAATCCCATCTGAAAGGCTGAATAAATGATCACAAATAGCTTCCCCACATAAAAAGAAAAGAAAATAGTCAGATTAGAAGAGGCAGACAAAAAAGGAATTAGGTTGCATTCTGGCTGTGACACCGTTCTGTTGCTGCAGATGGAGATGCTTCAATAGAGCCGCTGATGAGATTTAAATGAGTATTACTGTTCATGTGCTTCACGGCCACAGAGGAGCATGACGGATGCAGATCACATACTCGCTCGCCGCAGTGGCAGGGAAACTCGCACGACACTCTCTTATCTTTGAGATGAAGTGGAAGATGCCGGGCGATAGATGTGACGGAGGGATACTTTCCAGCGATTGGGCTAGGGGCACTCACAGGCAGCCAGAGGCCTAAGACACTAAATGACTCGCATGCATTAATGGATGTGCTGAAGGAGTGGTTTTGATAACGGCTTCTCTCTTTCTTACATAAGACAAGTGATTCCAAACTCTGTTTACAGGGAAATTGTAAACAGAATTCTGGCCCACAGTATCGTTCAGAATGAGGTGTGGCTTGATGAAATCTGCATCTGCATTGCTTTCTTTGGTTCTTCGTTTTACCAAAAGAACATTTCCATCACGACGTGCCATTGCGTTTTAGAAGAATGATGTGTTCCTCATCATCGGCTTAATTTGGGAGAAGGCCACTGTGTTCTTATAAACAAGATGAGACAAACCGTCAGAGGAGGAAAGAACACAATCGCCTCTCTGCTCTTCTACCCACAATCCAACAGGGAAATGTCACTCTGTGAAGTGGGGAAAGTCTATTTCTTTGTTCTGCTTCAACACTTTCTCTGATATTTCACACAAAGACTCAGAACACATCAGGGACCAAAGCAACAGCCATGCGTACATATGTGAGATAAAAAACGATTCTTTGTGTTTTCTTTTTGGACGTTAAATAATTTGCTGTGAGCTGGTGACGTTTTCTTTTATCTTACACAACTAGACACTGGACAACCAATGAACGGTTAGTATAGTATAGTCGATTAGTAGACTACAAATATATTTGAATAGTTAGTATATGTACACATGCACAAGGATTTTTTTACCCTGTTAACCTATATGATTATCTGCTTACTGAGCAATTTTTAGGAAAATATGCAGAATACGATCAATGCAAAAAGTAAAAAAAAATAAACAATAAAATAAAAATTCTTATCTTATCTAAAAAGTTTTTATTTTTATTAAGTAATGACTTAGGCCAACTAATATGGGTATTTTCAAAACCGCATTGTTTTCTATGCGGTTTGGTCGTTCGTCCCCACGCAAACGCAGTACTCGGTCACTGAAACCAAACTTTTTTGAAAACTCCTGCCAGGGTGAAGATTTTTAGAAACTCCGGTTTCGGTCTTGTCATGTAGACGCGTGCCGCTATCTCCTTTGTTTGACGTCAGATTCCAGGCATCTGATTGGTCAACACGGCTTTATGGTTAAGGTTAAATCGCCACCTGTTGGTTTGGCATGCTTTTGACAGCGCATTAAAGCGAGTTTCTTCGTTTTTGTGTGGACGCAAAAACTTTTTTAACGAAGAATGAAAAACTCAGTTTAAAAAAATACCTGTGTACGTGTGGACAAGACCTAAATTATCTTATATCTATTTTCCTGAAAAACATTTATATATATCTCATGTAATTTTGCTTATCAAGTAAATCTGTCTTGATTTACTAATTTTCTGATATTTGCACTGGAAACAGTCATGCAGTCATTCTCTGATCAGCCAATGGTGTGACAACGGCACAGCACATAAATAATACAGATAGAGGTCAGAAGCTTTAGTAAATGACCTATAGAAAATGCACATGCAGATGGTTTTATCATTATTACTATTAGCCATTCATATTGATTCCAGCTGTGAATATTGTAGTGTGTTTCCCATTGGCTGCCATTAAAGGGATAGTTCACACAAAAAAAATCTGTCATCATTTACTCACCCTTTTTGAGATTTCAAACCTGTATGACTTTCTTTCTTCTGCAGAGCACAAAACAAGATATTTTAAAGGCTGATGTGAACTGGACCCCATTGACTTGCATTGGTTTTGTGTCCATACAATAGAAGTAAATGGGGTCAGTGATGTACAGTTACGAACATTCTTCAAAATATTTTATTTTATGTTCTGCAGAAGAAAGAAAGGTATACAGGTTTAAAATGACAAGAGGGTGAGTGAAAGATGACAGAATTTAGACAATGATTTTGTTAAAACTTCTCATGGTGAATGAGTGGTCCTCAAACGCTCTCCTCAACGACTAGAAGAGAACCACTGAGCAAACGTCAAAGCCCACATCTCCTCTTATGAGAAAGAGATTGAAGAGAAAAAATCGCTCCCGTGACATCAAGGGAAAATAAATAAGAGCAGAAGGCTGATGACAGAAGGGGATTTAGAGGTTAAAGTCAAAAGGCTTGGCGGCGGGAGACTGCAAGCAAAGACGAGATGTAGATAAATCTGTTGATGTCAGAGGAAATGACAAAGAAAATAAAGCGTAAGCGACGACAAACAAAGTGTCAAACAGACAAACACAACCAAGACTGAAAACTATTTAGTGCCCTAAAAGGAATGCATGTAAACTTCTAATTGAACACATAAAAGAGGTTTCTATCCAGTGCAGATGCTGGAGGCAGAAAAAACTGCAACGAGAAAATAACAAACAGCAACATGGAGTGAAAGTAATTTTTTATGCCGTGTCACATCTCAAAACTGTGCTCACCTGCCTCCCTCTCTTTCTCTCACCGGTTCATTGATCCCATGAATGCTGAGCTGAAAGTGACAGTCACAGCAACAGCTGTGAACCGTCAGATACCCCTAACATCAGCCAATGGGACACGCTGCAATATTCACAGCTGGAATAAATGAGAATCGATAATAATAATGACAAAACCAGCAGGGCCGACTGGGGTCTCATCCCTCCTGCTAAACACTGTATTAGTAAAGCAGCAGAACACGTCTGGTGCGTTACAGACAATCCAAGGCCAGAACTTCTGTTGTTTCACATGAATATTCACGAAACACACTGACAGAGCTGTGGATTTAGCACCTCCTGGTGTGGCGGGCTGTGTTTTGTGCTGAACACATGCCACAGGGCGCTGCCAAATTACTTGGATCAATGGAGTAGTGAAGATAATAAGAGCTCCGGCGATCCGAGATAAAGCCGATTCTCTGTGATAGACGGTGTATAGATCAGCGGCCAGAGAGGAGCTGGAGGTTTCTACGCTTACAAGAACCAGAACCAATGGACATGTGCTAAGAAAATCAGATCCAAATATTATGTTTACGTGACAGTAGCCGGTATTCCATCCAAAGTTGCCAATTTAGCTTATGCGCAAAATTGGAATATCACATAAAACATTTGCGAATCCAACGAGTAAACTGTCACTTCCTAATAAACTGCCACTAAATATCAGTAAGAAAAGTAAGAGAAGTCACTGTATAAAATGATATTCATATTCTTGCGCAAACAGACAAAACACAATGAATGTGCCGTTACATGACTTTTTGGAGGAATTTATTCAGAAAATGTGTTTCCATTTCCTATTATTCGCATTAACCCCTTTTCGCAATAAAAAAAGCTAGTGTTAAAATGAATTTTTACATTATTTTTTTTTTTTTTGGGGGGGGGTGGGTGTGCTTAATTTTGTTTTAAGTTAGGGGTGTAGTAATACACAGTAAACTATCGATATATGACAGTGGGTTAATAATAAAGTAATCTTGCAATTTTTAACAAATGCAAAAATTACAAACCTTTCCATAACAATTTTATATAACCAAGGTTTAATTAAACCTTATGTATGTTAATTAGAACAAATTAAAATGTCTTCTACTAAAAAAAAAACATTTTGAAATGAAATGAAAATTAAGAATGAAATTAAGAAAGCTGAATGTTTATAGAGACCTTCTTTAACCCCTTCTTTAAACCCTGTTAATTAAAACTGCACTAATTTGCTGTTAGTGGACAAATTTGGGCACTTTGTGATTTAAATATATGTTATAACACTATCTTTTTTTTTTTGATAAATAATTATACAAAATATTTAAGATATGCATTTATTTTGGTAATTCTTTGGTATTTTTTTTACCTTATTTACCTCATTAACTCCATTAATTTGAATGTAAAATTTATATTTTTGTTTTCACATAAAAACATGATTTTCATAAAATAAATGTAATTCATCTTATTAAAAAAAAAAATCCCTCACTTTTGTTTTTTAGTGACCTGATGGAATCAAAATAGCATGTACATGCAAAGGATGAAACTATAAACTAATGTTGTAACAAACTTAACATATTAAGTTCTAGATTTTACATGCTTCGAGTAGAATTTAATGTACTTAGTTTGTAATTCGTTACGTGGATTAATGAAACACATTTATGTGTTTGGAGGAGGCGTGGCTTTGGACGGCGAATCGCATAGAGGGTGGGATTGTAATTTCAGTGCAAGTAGGCTAAAGTTAGCACCTTTCCAAATCAACCACCCTACCTTTAACAGCTGATTAAGGAGTTTTTAATTTTCACCAACTTAATTAACATTGTCGAATAAAGTCCTACTTTTTTGGTTGTGCTTAGGAAAAGTAACCAAGTTTTGTACCGATCAGATCAAGAGAAAAAAGTAATTAGAAAAAACGAATAATTTTGCCCACATTTGTCCCCAACATAACTTTAGGGTCGAGCAGTAAAACTGAACATTTTATATGTTGAAACAGGTCACATGTTGGTGGCAAAACATTATAAACATAAAAGCTGTACAATACATAAGATTTTTTGTTCTTTTTGTTTACATCACGAAAAATTGTTACACACCTATTTTAAATTCCAATCCACAAGGTGCTAATTTACGTATTAATGAAAATGATCATTATTTAATCAATGAGCCCAGCACTTCATCTCTGGTTACATCAGGGACTGTCTTTAATAAATGTACTCCACACTGCTTTAGCAATAAATTTGTAAATTAGTGGGCTTTGCTTTTGATTAACACTCTCTAATTACCCTGAATAAAGGGTGCTGACGTTCTCTCAGCCTCTCGTATGCAGAACATCCCCAAACCTGCTGTGAATGTATTAAATTGAGCTGAACAACCACCTCCTCCCACGCAGCACCTCCTGTATGTGAACAGATTAATCCCAGCACAACCAAATTCTACGAGCACTTCAACACACAAGCCCACACCGCTCCACAGACAGAAGAGAAACACATGCAGCTCCCAACCGGAGATAAAGCTGTTATGATCTTAAAAGTTACCTTATGACTTCGGCTGCACCTGCTTCAATGTGTTTCTTTACAGCCATCTTCCTCTTTACAATACAGATGTTATTAATACCAGCTGCAGCGAAGTCTCGTGAATGATTTATTCAAGAGCAGAAACGCTTCCATCAGATCCATTCAAAAGCCAAGGGCCAGGGATGGAAGAGCCTCTCCATGCTGGTTTGCGGGGCACTGGGTGAACCATTAATCTTTCGAGGAGCCCATAAAAACAACTTAAGCGAGAGATTATGGCCTGTCTATCAGTCTGAGAGAGGGGATAAATGTATGTCACAGTGCATTAACGTTACTGACCTGATGAATTTATCCAGGCTTTTCCTGCCGTTTTTTCTCTTTGACAAACGGCGAAAACAGCCCACGAGGGACACGAGTACCGCACCATTGGGATTCAATGTAATAAACTGAATGAAAATGGTTTTACAACTGGTCTTCATATTTTTTAGATAACTTTGTTTTCCTGAACGTCAGCTGTAGACAAACTTCATAAGCTCTCCAAAAATGTATGTAAGCTTTGGGAGGGTTTGAGAAGGCGGCCCTGGGGATTGGCCACTTAGTCGTACGCACTCAACACAGAGGTCACATTGTGCAGCTTAGCCAACAATGCACTAATGTAATTGTACAAGGGTTACATTCTCGAAGCAGTCAAGCGGTCAGAGGCACACCGGGCAGCATGGTGCAGGCCAACAGATGTTTCCAAATAAATAATGGAGGGTGGGAAGGGCTGTAATTTCTCAAGGTCGACTGACAGGCCATCCTTACCTCTCTCTACCGGAGCGTTGGATGTGGGCAACTCAGACAATGAGATCCAAAATTAGCTAAAAGCAGGCGCTATTTTACTTATGCCCGGGAGGGTGGTGATGAGAACTTGTCACAAGGTCTACAAGCAGTGCTCAGAAAGGTGAGGCATTGGAAACTAGATCAGGGGTGGACGATGGAGTGAACCGCGTGACTATTCTGAGCCGAACCGCTAACACATTAGCGAATATACACGTCAAATGTGTGAAATGACTGCAGTTCTGGCCAGATAAATAAGTAAGGTCCCTGATTGATCAAACTTTGAGTAATTATTTCTCTTTCTACACAACATCAGGCATATTTCAGTATTCGATTATTTTTGCATCAATTTGTATGTAACTTTTCCATAATGTGAGTTGTGTAATTTCCTTTATTCTTCATTTTACAAAGATTTACAAAAAAATCCAGTTAATAGTCCTTAAGCAGCTGATCTCAACCTTTTTAACTTTAACCCCCCTTTCATCCTCAGCCATATTTAAAAGCCTCGCACTCACAATTTATCTTGCATAAAAACATATTCTAGAACTTGGCATAACCACAAATGGGTAGTTAAAATAAATCGTACTTGTGTACTATAGTGTGACAGCATTAATTTAGAAAACAAACATTTAATAATACATTATTTAATAAAATTAATGTTTATAATATAACAGCATAAGAGAGTCTTATCTTCACTGTAAGTTTTTATGTTAAATAAATTTGCCTCAAGTATTTTTACATTTACTCAAGTATATCTGTTCAAGTATCTGTTCTGTACTTTATATGACAATGTATAAATGTATGTATGTAGTACTTTCCCATATTTTTAAGTAAAAAGTACAAATACTTTGTAAAAGATGTGCAAAAATCTAGAAAAAAACTAACAATTGAGTAAAATTTCTCCTATGCTATTTTATTACATATTATTTCAAATATATTATATCAAATTGTATAAAATATCATTAACAGTTTGATTTCTAAATTTTGCTGTGACACCATAGGACACATGTTCAGCTTATTTGTCAACAACATATATTTCAAACATATACTTGAAAAGAAAAGTTATTAAATAATTTACAACACTGCATGTACGGTTTATTTGTTACCTACCTAAATATGCATAATCACGATAAAAACAATCAAACAGAAATATATTGATTTTTTTCACCTATTTTAATGCTTGTTATGTTTTTTTAAATCATTTTAAATCATCATGAGGCTCCATGGAAGTTTGTTAAGCTCTGCTCAATGTAATAATTTAATATTTTATCATTCCTGCATCAGCAGCATGAAGACTGTGCATTCGATTCGCTAGGAACACACAAAAAATGTAAAGTTTGACCGCACTGTAAGTCGCTTAAGATAAAAGTGTCGCCAAATGCATTGATGTAATATAAAAATGAGGCGATTTGTAGCGATTCTGTAAGTTCTTGTCCTTGCAACTGACCTCTCCGGGAGAAAATGGTTCCCTTATAGAAGAGGTGAAACGTGCCTGGCTTGATGTGAAAGAATCAATTAAAGGTGGTGGCGTTGGCCACAGCATGTAAACATCAATGTAAGCGTGCATTTAGTGGAGCGTGTCCAGCACAGCAGTCCCATTATTGGCTGTTTGCTGTACGGTGAAGCTCAAAGGCACATCTCATCAATGGTGTGCAGTGTGTCTTTCCTACACCTGCCCCTGGTGCACACATGAAAGACTGCTCCGGCAATGGAGGGAGAACTTACATGTACGCACAAATAAACACAAATACAAACACGGGTTTGTAACACAGAGGGATCTCTATGTGTGGGTTTACAGAGGGGCCTATAGAAGCTGGAAATACTGACGTCTGACTGCTGATCTGCACAACTTCAAAAGTTTTGTCACTCATTACAGGTAGGCAATTTCTCCGTCTGCTGCCTACAGCCAAGCGGACCGTTGCACTTTGTTTGCTTGACTTACAGTTCAGAAATTAGAAAAATTATAACACTGTCCTCTTAGACAGGAAAATGTTCCAAGATAAAATAAGTCAAAAAATATTTATTTTAAAATGCATACCCTTACCAAAAAGGAAAGGAGGAGTTTTACATTTTGATCCTGTAATCAATTTTACAGTGTGCTGAACCGGAAAGTGTAACTAGACTAAAGCAGTTGTTTGGCTGTTTCCCTGTTGTTTTTCTCAATGGCGGTATAATAGCTGTGGTCGAGTGTCTCAGCAGGAGGACTTGTCATCTTTGGATTTCAAAACCCAGCAGGTGTCTCAAGGGAGCCTAGAGCGAAGCCATCAACCAGCAGACTCAAAACACACAGACTTGGACCACCATATACTGCACTACACTCACCAAAAACAATTATACACATACAACAGTATTCATATACAAAGAAGGAACTTGCTTCTTAATGACTACAATCAAATCTATGATCAGAAATGATGGCTAGATTCTGTGTGGTGTCTGTGTGAATATAGACAGACAAAGCTTGTCTTATCCCTGAGGCTGTGCCCATAGCTTACAAGTACCTGACTAGAGCGCCTGGCTTCAGCCCGAGCCCAAGGCTTACAGCACGACCACAAACACAATGCAGAATCACAATTCAATTAAGCGTCTCTATTTAAAACCGCAGACAATTCTCTTTCCTAAATAAGCCCTTAATGAAGGTCAATGTTATGCGGATCTGCGAAAGACAACTGCTCCAGTGGGCTCAAGTAAAAGTTAATGTATTCCCAGCAGAAAATGTGACATTTCCTTATTAAAAAAATTGTCCAGCTCTCTCTGGCCCTTTCCGGCTAGTTAAATCACACACCGTACGTCAATGCAAATTCTTTGGATATTCGAGAGAAGTTACTGTGATTCACTGTGTTCATTTTGTTAACAAAAAAATGTGTAATAGTTGTCGTCTCAGACATGTTTTCACAGACGGAAATGACACAACAATTAAATAAAAAACTAATGTATGATGACGAAAACTAGCACAGCGCTAAACGTTATGTCCGCAGGTGCAGCTCAGTTCTTCAAAGAGGCACGAGCCAATAGCGTTTGAGGGTTGAGGGAGCGTTTCATTTGATGAACGTACTACACGAATATGCCCTGAACGAGTCAAATGAGTTGAAATGAGAGTGAATAAACTGAAATAACTTGCAAAAATTTCATTCATGTTCCGATATCATCTGTGTTAATCAAAGGTAATGACTTGGTTTAATTGGATTTTAAGGTAAATAAAAGTATCTTGTCTATTGACAGAAATGCAATTTATTATGCATAAGTTTGTGTTTCAGAGGTGTATAAAGACCTTACATAATGAAGCGTTATGTTTTTATTACCTTGCAATGAGCTATTTCTATCTACATACACCACGGGTCCCCTTGCATGGAATTCGCCATGTTGTTTCTACAGTAGCCCTGAACGGACAAACTATTCTACAGAGCAAAAGAAGCAAAAACATCTCGCGAAGACATCTTACTTCTGTGTCAGCTATCGTAGTGCTACGAAAGGGTGGGGTGGAGTGAGCCGTTGGCTGCAATTTGCAACCTCACCACTAGATGCCACTAAATGTAATACACTGGACCTTTAATATTAAGTTCACTTAAACTAGACTTAAACTAAAACAGTGCAGATTAATACATTTTGAAAAATAATAAATGGCATTTTTGTCAAATCCTATGACTGTAACTAAACCAAAATTTGCAGTCAAAATACATACAATCCTGGGCCAAAAAAACAAAACAAAAGCTGAATAGCTACTTGTGAAGCATTTTATATACATACCATGCAGGTGTGTTTTTTATAATTTAAATGGACAGTTAAACCAGCCAAATCTAGCAAAACTTCCTAAGCGGAGTCTAAGAACTGGTATCTGAATCTTTTTTATGTCCTCTACATCAGCTCCTGATGATCCACAGGGTGTCAAGGTGAGCCGAACGCAGCGTGATGAGTAACTGGGGAGCGCCAGGATCACGATGAATGTGAACATCAGGTTGTGTGGGCTTCTGGGCGACATGAAACAGCCAGACTCCCTGAGCAGTCAGACAAGGATCCGTTCTGGTTCAGGTAATATGAAAAATTTTAACAGCGCTATTCCCTCCTCCCCACCCCGCTCAACACTTTCTCAACTTCCTGTACTGAAGACGATACAGAGACAAAGAGCCGCCAAGATTTCACCGTGCCTGAGCCGCATACTGATGAACGCTGAGCCAGCGGAAAGCACGGCAACATAATCACACTTGAAAGTAAGTAAAAAGCTCTTTGCAATTTGTTTCTAAGAGCTAATAGAACGGTTAAAGCAATAACTCACAAAGCTCTTGCGCATGTTATGAAAACTGACTTCATTTGCACACCTCATGCTGGGCAGCCAGCTGTTTTCTCTTGAGCTGGGGGTAAATGACAACATACCACATGCAACAATAATGCAATCAAGATATTATATCTGTGAAGAGAGAAAAATCCTCCCGTCTGCCTCTGGGGAAGCGGTGAAGGTTAATTTATTCAAATATCCCCACTACTCATTTCTATTTCATTAAATACAACTAATGAATCTTTGGTTTGAGCCTAATCTGCTTTCCGCTGTCACAGCTCCACAGATCCTTCTAGGAACGGCACGGCCAGTCCCAGTGAAAGCACAACTGTCAACGATCACTTCCAGCTGCTACTGGTGCGATAAGATAAAATGAGTTTGAGTAATGAAGAAAAGAAAATGATGAAGACTTGGTGGTAACATTACATCCCTGAATCATCTGGCAAATTATTTATGCAACGCACAGACTGGGAAGAGATTGTGCTTTCCAACAGCATATTCACACCTAGGAAGAGAACTACTACTGAAACCCACCATACATACTGCAAATACTCGTTCAGATTAAATGCTCTCGATGAAAATATTCTACATAGCTTCCAAACAGAAAACTGACCAATTAGAAGGGTTATTAAAATAAAAACCAGAAAGATTCACAGATGATGTTTCGATTAAATGTTCATTTTAAAGTCTTAAGCCCATTGCACATTGAGTCCGAAATTTGTGTTCGAAATTTCCACACGTTAAGAAATAAATACGACCTCACGTTGTGTCAATCACATTTACACACTGCCTCTGATATATTCGTCCGTCATAAAAAAATTTGGACCGGGTTCGATTTTCTGCGTTTTTCGCATCCGTCAAGCATTTTGAGTGGCCTTTTATAACAATTCAGAGACACCGTACAAACGAGAGCCAAATACGAAAAAACCCATACGAAATTTCGGACAGTTTTTTGCAAAGACCTTAAAACTAATTTTTTTTTATGATATTACAAACCAACTGATGGCTGCTTTTTAGCAATACAAATAGTAAAACTGCTTTATAAATCAATTTGACTTGATCACACTTTAATAACAATTATCATCAAATTTAAAGTCCCCCGTGAACGGGAAGTTCGTTTTACTTCTGTATTTTGACGCATTTCCGTGTGAAATGCATTTCATAGGTCATGGCTTTGATTTGATGTAATAAACAGCCGTTGCATTTTGAAATGGAACTGGCAGCAGACTGACAGTTGAAGGGGAGGAGTTCATGGATGGTCGGCCCAAGCCGTCTAACTGACGTCGTTTGAGATGAATAGTCACTGGAGGGCGGAATTGCATTTTCAGATTTGAATGATTATGAGGGCAAATGCATTTTTAAAAGGGAATGAACCCCACTGATAAGCTATTTACAATAAACACTGCAATATTTCATGACAAAATGGGAATTGTACATTTTTTTTTCACTGGGACTTAAACAATAGATTAATTGATCATGGATCAATTGGGAACATTTCAAATAACAATACAAACGTTACATATCACTGCTGTCCTTCTGAATCCTTGTATCTCCATATTTTGTGATTTTTATTATTGCAATTAGTCACCCTTAATGTTTTCCACTGGGTTTTGCAAAAATCTAACCAATACAAAAGTATTAAAAAGTGAATGAATAGTGAATAATGGACATCTAACTTCAATCTATGCATTCCGTGCTTGATGTAAAATGTTGGTCTAATACCACACAGTCTGTTTTGGTTACATCTGTTATTATACGCAATTTTCTCTTAACAGAGCCAATTTGTGGTCAAATCAAGATTCAAGTTGAACTGCAAAGCCCAAATTATTTTTGCTACACTCGAGTACTGAATAATATGTTTAGCTCCAGTTCTAATTGGAGGCAATGTACATCCTATCCAGAGAAAGGGATCTTCAGCGTGGCTGAGGCGATGTGCCACAAATCCCAAACCTTGGCTCTTCATGTATAGATGTTTCTAATCTCTCAAGTTTATCCCTCCGCACGCTGATGCGAGTCACCAGATTGGTTGATCTGCGGGTTGATCACAATCCTGCAGAGCAAAGGGAAACTACACCTTGATAAATTGATGTGACAAGCATGAAGGTTTAATTTCTTCAACAATGATACGGTTGACAAGATTCAGCCAAGAAATAGGCCCACGCTGAGGAGTTCTTATTGTGATAAAGGTTGAATATGGTCACAGAGGAATGGAGTTTACTCACAAACACATCATGAAAGCAAAAGGAAATTGCATAACTGCTAACGGTAAACACACAAAGAAAAAAGTTATTTTCCCTTTTAATATTGAGGGAATTATGGGGGACTGTGGGGATGTCACAGGAAAAAGTGGAACAGTAGTTCTTTCATCAGTGAGATTGAAAATAGTTGGCTGTTTTGTCTGTCTGTCGCATTGCAACTCCTTTCTGTACTCTTGCAAGTTTTGCTGTTGTGCTAAAGAACAGGAGTTGAATCAATGGCTCTTAGTCGGAATAGATAACATAGTCAATTTGACATGAGAGAAGGAAGACCAGCCTGAAAGTGTCTATATGAGCTTCAATAAAGTGGTGAAAAAATGAAATAAATAAATGATTCCTCAGATTTTTTAAAGCATTTGTCAGATGCTTTTATGCAACGCAGCAAGGCAATGGATTTTTTCACAACCCATGACCTTTGTACTGCTAATGCAATGCTCTAGCAACTGAGCAACAGGAACACACACCCCAGAGTATCCAGGAAATAAATAAAGAAGAACTTTAAAGTGGGACACGAAACCTCAAGACCGCATCTCCAGCTCCACCAGGACCAGACTGAATGATGAAGGGGTGGAGAGGTCAGATGAGGCTGAGGTCACTCCATATGTAGGGTGTGGCTACTCCAAAGAAACGTGGTTATTTGCTCTTGACTTACAAAAATGCTGAATCATACTCAACCAGACACATAAAATACCAACAAATGTCAACCGTCAGAATGAAACTTGAAAACAGATTGTACACTTGAGTCTAATTGCTAAGGGAATATGTCATGAATGGTTCGATAAGAACAAACATTCTATAGTATTGGGTTATTTTTATGATAAGAACAAAGGGCAATCTTCCAGCCTCTCTCGTGAAACCAACACGGAAGTGATTAAAACTGCAATTCATTGACTGGCCTCTAGAGGCTGGCTCAAAACAGTGCAGAATCTCATTGAGCCCCATGTTAAAATGGCCAACTTTACAGTACAAAAAAACATGTTTACAGCCTGGTACAAAAAAATATTTTGGTCTATATAGGTAATTTTGCCCTTCATGACAACTGTGAGCGGGGTGAATTTTTATGACTCAACCGTTTAGGTTATGTTAAGCCTTAAAATTCAGCAAATAAGGTGCGTGGCCACTTGAGTGACAAGTGGTTTCAGCAACCAGGCACCTCAGCTCCGACTGCGTCCCGCCTCTTTGCCCATTTTCGATTATCCGGGAGTGACGTGCTGCTAAGATGGCGACGGCCAGCTCCGCCTACTTTAGGCTTCGTTTTTATTCTTCACAAACCTTCGGGTGACGTCACGGACACTACGTCCATATTTTATAGAGTCTATGGATAAGAATCCATAAATTAACCAATAAATGAATGAAAAAATTGCAATATATTATGGTCTTGATTAACTATACACTAAACAAAAAGCATCCCAATATTATCATATCACCACCTATTCACATAATCTCATACTGTGGGGGGGTCTTCTTGATTGCCACCCCATCCCTAAAAACTGGAATGCTTACACAATAAAACACTCCGGTTGAAAACTACCCTGTTGATGCCCAGGGTAAAGCCTCGCACATATGTCAGAGAAACAAATCTAACATTGTCAAAACATGCAGCATATTCAGTGTTTAAGTTCCAGCTGTCCCTGTAGAAATATTTCTAAAGCTTTGGTTTCACCAACAGCATTGCAAACTCTGAATCATTCTGCGGTACAGGATTGTGGGCAAAATTGAATCATCAGACTAATGTGACCTTAGGAAGAAAACTAACTAGCTTCCCAGCAATCCCTACGACGGAAAAAAGCTTTAAAACATGTTGTTCAGCTCCAAGTCAGTTGCCAGTAATTATACGAAGAACTGATTCAAATGCCACAGATCTTCAACCCATGAGGCATTAAAAATTAGCAGCGCTTAGTGGCATTTCAGTGATAAAAATTCAACAACACTTGACTAAGAATGTTGTTGACTCAAATGCAAAGAAAACTTTTAAGTTTGTTGCAGGAAGCGCATGAGTAATTGACTTAATTTGTTACTCAGTGTACTCGTGGTATGAACAGTTTGAACATGAAAAATTCATTTTCACATCCATTTGCACATCCAAGTGTGGGAATATTTTAATCGTGTTAGAGATTGAAGAAAGGACAGCAAGGACAATCCCACAGAGACAACAAGGATTCATTCTCGGCCCTTTCCGTCTGAGTGGTCCAGCTACAGATTTCTGCTCGGTAATTGGAGGGCCACTATTTCCTGAAGAACACACTTTATTCCCTCAGAGCGTCGGAAAGAAATGCAGCACTAACAAAGAGCGAACGGCAACATAGGGCCGTATGACTATCGCTGAACCATATTCTGATCTGTTTCCAGTGGTTTACTTTTTTGCATTGTAAAACAAACTTAAGTGGGGATGAAATAAATATGTGAGGATGTGAAAGTGTACTACACATGTAATCTCTTCCTCGAAGTCCCTCAGCTCTCTGGAGATACTGGTAGACAGGCCTTTCAGACAGAGGGAACAGGAAGGTCACACAGGCCGTTAACATTATAAAGAATGGGGGCAATTAGTCTGGCTATAGATTACAATTTAGCAATGAATCTAAGCCAACAGTCCATAACGGCACGATAATAACATGTCCTGACAGACCGGTCACTTCAGACAGCACAATCACATTACTAAGAAACAAACCTGGTTAAAATATCAGCTCACCAAAAGGCACTGATGAAAGAATGTATTAGGTATGTGTTTGTCTCTTATATCAGCATTCGTACATACAATGAAGTGATTGAAGATCTTATAACATCACATCACATCACACCATGACCTGGATCTTTTTTCCTAACCTCAGATTAATCACATACGGTAGGTGCAAATTTCACATTCTTTTGAAACCATACCAACAGCACTATATGGTGTGAAAACAGCAAAAATCTGAGGAGAATAAGGATGTGCGATGCTAACAAGCAGTGGCGTATTCGGAGGGGCCATGGCGGCACTGGCCCCCTCTTAAAGATGATTGGCCCCCCCGGTGTGCCCCCACCCCTATAATTGCCTGCAAGGCTGTTGATAACAAATTCAAACATAACACACGTTAGAAGGACGTGTTTGGCCTTTCTCACATGGCTGAACAGCAGCTGACTGTACCACAAGTATAGCAGTGGAAAGTTCACATAACATTATTTTAAATACATTCATGAGCAGGTCTCTTCAGAAAAGCGGTCATGTTTCCTTAACGTGCATTATATAACCTGATGTATCCATAATATACAGTATAGCCTAGTTTTAACTGTCGTTCTGAAGACAATGCAGAGAAATAACGGTTCAGTCAGTGGAGGAAGAGGATTGGCAGCATGATGCGATCGCTTTCCCTCACACATCCAATGTAAGCTTATAACATTCTGGCTGTTTGTGGTTTTATTATAGAAAAATACGATTGCAGGAAATCATGAAGCTATTGTGATTATGTAAAACACAGCACATAAATGAAATAAAGGTGAAATTGTTACTGCTTTGTATTTGAGTATTCAGACAGACCATGGTGTTCTTAATTTATCAAATGTTGCATAGAACAGTCCTAAATAAATTTTACAATAATTTCTTAAAGTGCTTTTAATATTAGTATAAAAAAACTTTATACACCTCTAAAGACATACGCATATTATATTGCATAATGTCAAGTCTGACATCTTCACTACATTTCGCCAAATCCTCTAAAAGTATTGTGTTTGGTAACAGCTGGGCTGAGTTTTGCAGATTTCTCCACACTATGTGATGAAAGAAAGGTTAATCCTTGTTAAATTACAACAAATCCGCACGCACAGTGGATGCTCTCACAAGAACAGACTGAAGAACACAATCACAGCTCCCATCACCCTTGAGTCAACACATTTATATTCACACAGAGATGGTCCGTCACAATTCTATCCCTTTCTATAATTGTTCTATATCAGTAACAAATATTATCTTATCAAACCCATTGAATTTTATGGGGATTATTAAAACTATTAAACACTAGTTCTACCGAATGAATGAACTGCTGTGAAATATGCCGATTGCTTTACTTTAATAACCTTCCTGCCCATCTGACAGATAGATAAATGTGAACTAATACCTGATATTCATCTAGACATCAACATTTCTTCAGGCACTTTAGATCAGATAAAAGTTCAATCTGACAATATGGAGATCCTATCAGTTCCCAGGCTATGATGTTGTCAATAATTCTCAGCAAAGCCTTACAGATTCCTTTCCCTCATAAAATGCTAATAAAAAACCATACACATTGCAGAGGGAAATAAACAAATGCAAGTGACCATTTTCGATACCACAGAGAAAAAAACTGCCACAACATTAAGGGGGTAATTTTTTTTTATTATTATTTAAAGATAAATATAACAAGTCTAGAACATGACAATGAGGTGAACAAAAATGTCTTGAGGTAGTGCACTTGTTCAAAAGCCTAAAGTGCAAGTAAAAAAAAAGTGAAAAATACTTCCAAAACATGTATTAATCTTAGTTAAAAGATAATTTAAACTAACATTTACTAATACATGTACTAATTAAAATCCAAAGTTCTATCTGTTAATATTTTTTTTCATTGGACCAGAGCAAACATGATCCGTTGTATTTTTATTACATACTGTCATCAAAGATTAAAATATACTGTAGCAAATGCATTGCTCATCGTTCATAAATGCTGGTTAATACATAACATTATTTGATGAACAGATTTTAATGCCGGATTCACATATCACCGATCCACACACGCAAACGTGCGTGCATCACACGCGAAAACAATGCTCACTGGATCGACATGAAGACCCTTTTACAGAATTTAAGTAATCATTTTTTGAATTAAGTTAATTAAGCACAAGTTAATTTTACATTTGACCACAGTTAAAGTATTTAAAGATTCACAGTTAAAGATTCCTCAGTCGGATTATATTAACTTTAAGAATTACGGTGAAAAAACGAGACAACACTCATATCAGCAACAATACTAGGCCATCTTGGTTAATGTTTCAGTAATGTTAAAATAATAACAGTTACCAATCTCTTGACATTTTTTATATAGATCCGGGTGTCTGTCTTTCAGGTGCTTTGCTATATTAGTTGTTAGCGCCTTTTGTTAGCACTGCTCTGTAGCAACTCTTGCATATTGGCTTGTTTGTGTCCTTCGGCTTTCCATGTTCATTTGCTTCATATCCAAAATATTTCCAGATAGCACTCCTGCTGTGTTCTTTATCAACCAAAGCCGGTTGCGGAGGCGCCGCACGCGCCATATTTATATTCACTTCACTTTTGCTATTTAACCAGAGCGAATGAGACGAGACACGTGACAGGCACTGCGGTCACGTGTGGTGTTTGTCAACGCGCCTTTGGAGATAAGTGAAAGTGACAGCTCGGCTAGGATCGGTGTATCGATACTTCGGGAAATTAGTATTGGTACCGTTCAGATATTTCAGTATCGATACTTATCGAAATATCGATATTTTTGACAACACTAGTATTGAGTATGTATTACATCAGAGCCCCATGCGACTCACTGTATTATTGGCATCGTAACACCAGACAACATATCAACTCATGTTGTATAAGGAAATAACTGTTCCTGATTTCTTTTTTAATTGATTTCACCAGCTGTAGTTACAGGCCAGCAGAATCTCTCCGGCACCCACTGACACATACAAATCAGCTTCCTATTTAAAGAACACAGATAAGTTTATCCTGAGCCCATGTCATGGAATAATATTAATAATAAACCCTGTCTATCTATTCCATGTCTCTACCCGTAATTACGAAACCAGAAGCGGAACCCCTCTGCCAATGTTGACCCATAAGGTTCGTACATCGAGCTGTCTGGCACGCGAATGTGCCCATGGCATGGTGTGAATGGCTTTCTGAAAATAATCAAATGACCACTTGCTAGCGTGAATCAAAGGGTGAAAACCACAGCCTAACTTTTTTTTATCACCACAGGTGCATAAAACATTAGGAGAGTTGGCAAAATGACAGGTACAAGAGATTGGACTGATACACTGATAGGTCAGATGTCACTATTCGGTGGTTTAAATACCCCTGTGAAGTCTTAAAGTTTTAACGCATGTTTGGTGTATTTAAAGCAGTTTGCCGCAGTCATGTTAGTGAATTGTCACATCCATAACAAAATTGTGAAATCCGTAACTGTCCTATTTCTCATAAATGGGCACTTGAAAATTAAAATAACTATTATGTGGTCTAAGAAATGCCATTTCTTCTCCATTTGTTGGGTATTATTGCTTCCGGTTTGTACATTTTAATTCACAGAAATCCTACAAAGCATGTTGTCTCTCGAAAACGTCACATCCGTAATGCATGAATTTGTCTCTCTTTTAAAATAGAAACATTGTGTATGGACAGATTTTTGTCTGATGTCTGGTCTCATCAGGGGTTTAGTAAAATATAAACTGATGATTCAATATATTGGTAATAAAAACCAATTATATTTCAAGTTTTTACTACAAATGTCACCGCCATAATGCTATAATTGCTCAACTGCGTGTCGCCTGTCCATGAGTCCACTGACTGCAGTACTAAAATGGACAGAAAGGCTTACTATTACTTGAATTGCTTTAATGTTCGACTGTGCGTAAGACGTAACAGGAGAAAAACAACTATCCTAGGCATTATGGTAGGAAAGAAAAATAGCCACATTTTACATCGCAAATATTGAGAGTCAGGCAAGAAGCTCCGCTACAATTCACAAATTTCCAGCCAGGCCCAATTAGAGTGATGTTCTCTTTTAGTTTAAGAGCCAAAAGCGCAATGACCTGATTCAGGCGAGATTACTCAATTTGAAGGTAAAGCCAATGGACAAAAGTCTGCCCTGGGCCTTGCAGCCTGGTGTGACGAAAGGAGGAAACAGCAGAAGTTGGCGTTAAGTCCTCTTTCTTATCTTCGGCAGCGACAATGAGGCACTAGCGAAAATAATTAGCAATGACAAAAATCTTGTAAAAATAGAAGATGGCACAGAAAGCCTGTCAGATTAACATGAATTTTGCTTAATGAAATACCGTCGAGCCCCTCCTCCTGAGCTGCTCGGGGTGCCTAAACCGCTACGTGGCGTGGCCGGGGATGACACGTGGTTTGTGCGATCTCAGCCAGGTGTCGTGGTTTGAGGATCAGATAATTATAACAGAAGATAATGGAGTGTTGCAACAGGAATGTTTAGGGGAAAGACTTTTAATGTGGAAGAACTATCTGACACAATTTCAGACACTCCTGGTTCTTTTTACAGAACCGTCATTATTTACGACCAACACATTATCTTGTGATTCACCTTAGCACTACACTCAGCAAGAGACAAAAGAGTTTATAGGAAGCTGAAATTTGTCATACAAAAAGACCTAAGCACAAAGTGTGGCTTACAACCAACATTAATCCACCTGACTGCTTTGTTCTCAAAGTTAAACAGACCTTTTTTCCTCTTTTAACATTCAGTAGACTGGACAAAAAAGAACACTGGGTCCAAACCCTCTTTTCTCTAGATCTGGCTGTACTGCTGTGAGCTAATGAAGGTCTGGTTTTGTGCCTATACAGTAGATGACAGATCGTGAAAGACCTTTGTGAGTTTGCCTGAGGGGCTTTTAAAGCATTATAATACACACTGACTGTGAGCCGCACAGTATATTCCTTAAATCTCTGTGTGTTGTACACCTCTGAGCAAAATGACAACTTTTGTGCATCAAAGGTGATGGAAACCTGTCAGTAGTTCAACATTAGATCGAAGGAAGAGAAAGACTAGCATGCAGTGTTACTATTCTCCTTCATTATCTTAACAACAAAAACACATCTATTTAGCTATGTTTCCATCCAAAGTTACGATTTAACGTAATTAATCATATGTGAATAAAGCACTGTTTCCAGCCACCGGGTCAAAGAGTAGAAAATCAAAACTTCCTGATAAACTGGTGGCAAATATCACTGAGGAAAATGTAAGTTTCTCCTGTAGGAGAACTTTAGAATGTCTTTTTCATGAATAATACATTAATAAATTACATAATAAACTCCTCAGAATGCAAAGATGAAAAACAGTAAACACGGCTTTCGGAGACAGATGGCGGCTCTTTAGAAACACAGTCGTGTACGACAGTTATGGAGATAATACCAAACCTCTTTCACGACAGATTTGGGTTTTAAAGCATTTCAGAACAACATTCAGGATGCTGTGTTAGAAGACTGAACCCCTGGTTAGTCCATTGGGGCAACAAGTCATGTGACTTTTTTGATGCACATCAAAGAATGTATCTCGTAAATGTGTTTCCATTGTAGTTGTTGTTTTACAGGTTAAAACATTAATCTGGCTCAATTTAGTGTTTTGTTTGTTTGTTTTTTATGCATGTTTTTAGACTAAAAGCATTTTGGTGGTTCCATCCAGAGTTTTTATGTCATATCATAATGGTTTCGGCGAGTGGGATTGCCTGGGTCGCGGGCGGTGGGCTCTCCTCCCTTCCTCGGGGATGTTGCTCAGTGACTTGGTCGGGGTCACTGAGAGCAGCTATGACACGTCAGAGGGGATCTGGCCCTCCCGGCTGAGCCTGGTTTCTCCCGAGGTTTTTTTCTCCATCAATCAATAAGGGAGTTTTGGTTCCTCGCCACAGCAGGGCAGTGTTGACTCGCTCACCGGGAGACTGCATCTATTTATTTATTTATTAGATATTATCTATTAGAATGATCTTGCTTGTTCTATAAACACTATGCACTGTGCTGTGTTGTACCTCTGTGTTTTCTTATTTGCTCCTGTAAAGCTGCTTTGGAACAATGCACATTGTGAAAAGCGCTATATAAATAAACTTGAATTGAATTGAATATCAAGAAATTTGCATAAAAATAGGTAGATGGAAACATAGCTTATGATGGCAAAGTAGTTCAGCTCATTTCTATACCTAAAGCTTCTGAATAAGAAGTCTGATGAAATCTAATTATGCAACTCTGCAAGTCTAATTTGATGCACAGCTGGATATGATTACAAAAAAAAACACTAGATAAACATTTCTAGTTTACTTTGACATTGTGTAAATAAAACCACATTGGGAAAACGGCATAGTGAAATTGGGCAAAACCAATTTTGGGAAACCGGGACACGGCACCAACAAATATTTGCATGTGGATACGTGCTCAAAATAAAGACAAATAAAAAATGTCTTTAAAAATAAAAAAATGACACTTGTGAAGTGAACATTTGCTTCCATTGAAGAACACAAGATGGTCTTTTGGACCCTTCTCAAATCCTACTGTGATAACATGGATACCGGGACACGGCACCAACAAATATTTGCACGTGGATATATGGGCTCAAAATAAAGACAAATAAAAAGCAATTGCAAAATGAAGTCATTTTATTAAAGTTAACTATAAAACATTTTTGATCATTTAAAATCAAAATATCACCTTAATTATTACTTTAAAAATTTAACGAAAGGTTTAGCTGAGGCAGTAAACTAATTCACTAAAAAATTCATGTGAAACTGAAACAAATTTTTGAAGCAATATAAAAATAAACAAATATATATTAATATGACAAAAGCCCATAACAAAATTATAAAGTAAAACAAAACTGAATTTACTATGAAAAATAAAACAACAACATGAATGTAAAATATTAATAAAACTACAATAAAACACATCTACAGCAACACTGATCTCTGTACCAAATCATGAGGCAGGAACAAAATCCTGGGACACAGTCCTGTGCGTGTGCAACAGAGAAAGGTTTTCAACAAGCTGAATCCGATCCATTAACATGACAACCACAAGTTCCCCTGTCGACCTGCCATTAATTATCTGGCCTTACAAGAAGATTAGGACAGAATCAGAAAACAAAACAAAGCGAAAACAACACTGCAACAGTCGGCCATGCCTCGGCTGTATAATTACCCGTCCAAAGTAAACAGAGAGGGAAGACAAATGCATATGGCATGGGTCAGCGTCACTTGAGTACTGACATAGCTCACTTGTCTCTCCCTCAGTCTCTCTCTTTATAGAGAGGAGTGGGCAGCTGTGCGTGCGGTGGGGGAAGGAAACCCGGACAAGAAAACCTGCTTCGATCTGCTGCTGATGTCTGTTTAGTTTGCCCCTCCCACACTTTCCAGGCCAATGAGACGAATTGAATATCTGCAGGGGCTTTGGTGCTCACCACTATTAAAATTTCCCTCAAAGTGGGCTAAAGCAAACTTGGACTGGAGGCAGAGAGATTGATGTGGGGCTGTCATAAGATTAGCGTTTATATTCACAATTCAGTCTGCAAACGCTTGACGTTATCAAAGAGAAATGCCTGGAAGTGCCCTTGCATCCCCCAAGGGGATCTCACAATCTGTGAGATGGTTTTTGAAGGTTATTAGTTGTATTCCATTACCTCCAACAAAAAAAGAAGAAGGTGATTTGTGAAAATTTCAACAAATTATATTGAAGATATACGTCAGTGTTGTCCACGTGATGACATCTCTGCAGAATCTGCAGCACTGTCACCAAAAACTGAACGTCAAAAACAAGATTTTTTACTGATAACTGAATAAATAAAGCAAAAAGACACAAAAAAAATTCTGCTGTGCATCTCCAAGTACCCATTCAATAAATTCTGTAGAAAACACAGATTGCTAATGAAACATCAGAAACGCTATGAGACAACAACTACAATTCCAACTACAGCCTAAAATATTAAACACACTTTTTCACAAAAACAGGATTGGCAACATTTCCATGATAATGCTCCGAGCGAGGCTAAAGAATAAAACAAGCTATTACGGTTATTTATCCCGGTCTGGATTACAATAGCAAGAGGCTCACAGGCATCTAGTGAGCAACAATTCACAACTAGACAGAAAACACTGAATTGATTGAAACCGCAGGCATTTCGCTCAGCATCCACTAGGCATCCCAACCTAAACAGCGGGAGAAAAGAAAAATGGAGCTGTCAATGACACGGCTAATGACACCCTGGAGATATGAGCAATGTCAGTCCCACGGGAGCATGAAAAAATACTATTTACCCTTACTTTCACCTACAAGCCGTGCCATTTCAAACAGGCTCGATTGCAATTTTCTCATTGGAGAGAAAAAAAAACGTGTCTTATTTATGCTAATGTCCCGCTACTAAAACACATAATTACAGTATCCATTACTGACCAACTGTTCGCAAGCCATGATGGAGAGTGGTGAGGTGCTTTAATAATCTCTAGGGCACATCTGATCTATGTGGCTCGGATCTAATCAGAATGAAATGTAAACAGCAGTCTGGATTTAATGTGCTCTTTGATTCGCTTAAACTAAAAAAGCATTGAAACTGTGCTTTTGCACTTCAGGATCACTCTTTAAATATTTGATGCGCTATCAGAGAGATCACTCCGAGATATTCTTCTGAAGGATAGCATTGGATACGGTACATCTAGAAGCACACTGAAGCAAAATGGAACGACTTAAAAATGCAAATAGGCTGTCGCGTGTGTTTGATGTGTAATTTGTAACATGTAATTGTCCCCGGTGATCATGCATGAGAGGTAACCGAGAGGCTTCATTTACATTGTTATGAACTGATGTTTTGCTTAAACACAGGCGTAGCATTAAGATTAACTTTGCCTTTATACCAGAACGGTACACAATAAAGAAGAAAGCCTTTCCCTATCTGATGTGTTCATCAGCATGCCCAGCCCACCTCTCCGATCTGACAGACCCACCGGCCCCAGGGGTGACATCAGCCTCAGACATCTGTCAGTGTGAGCTGGAACCGCTCTTCAAGAAACTGCTCCTGCGATTCAACAATCCCATTATAAATCAATGTGCTGAAGACAAGGACTTCACGGGATTGGATTTTTAGGCACACATGCCATTCTTGTAGAGGAAATCATTTTTTTACACTATTAACAGTCACAGATGCCATAGAGGAACCATTTTTGGCCAAACGATTCTGTAAGGAATCTTTAACATACGAAAAACTTTTCTGTTTTACCAAATATTATTTTTTAACAAAAATCTTTAGGTTAATAAAAAGTAAGAAGGAAGAGGTTCTTGTAAGTTATTTGGGAAACCAAAAATGGCTCATGGCAACTCTTTGAAGAACCCTTTGGTAGCATCTGGGTGAGGAGATTTATAGAAAGATTAAAACATGTCTTGGTTCTTGGAATTTTATTGGGAAAACACACTACTGGTCACACGTTTTAGAACAATAACTCACTTATTAGTTTCTTCAGCATTGTAGAATAATAGTAAACTCATCAATACTATGGAATAACACAAATGCAGCTTTGGGAATTATGTTGTTACTGCAAAAAATCTTCTGTGTACTTTTGGCTATAATTTGCAGAAATGTTCTATTAACATTTTAACAAACAGATGTTTGAGGTTTCACCCTGCGATGCTTTTTAGACAATTTTAAAGGAATTTCCATCTTTTCGGAACTCCAAATGGCTGTTCTTTCTTCATTACGCAGTCAATATTTTGTATTGAAAAATCTTTGGAGAATCATTTTTTCTATGAGTCTAATTTCAGATAATTAAA
Organism: Triplophysa siluroides; assembly: GCA_006030095.1. NCBI lineage: Eukaryota > Metazoa > Chordata > Actinopteri > Cypriniformes > Nemacheilidae > Triplophysa > Triplophysa siluroides. The sequence goes on from VCII01000447.1 coordinate 1,276,852, forward strand.
CATTCATTTCCTTGGACTTGACACTTAAACATCACAGCTAGAGTTTTGGTCTGGTGATGCCTGTGTATGAAGGTTATAGAGTCAAGAGATTTAAACATAATCTGTGGTATCTAAACAGACCACACTGAAAGTCTGCTATTCAAAATGACACTTGTGAAGTGAACACTTGCTTCCATTGAAGAACACAAGATGGTCTTTTGGACCCTTCTCAAATCCTACTGTGATAACATGGATCATGAGGTTTTGCACTTGTAGAGTCTATGCCAGCTGACAGTCTGTGCATGCTGTCACTAAAGCAAAAGACGAGCGTTAAGATTTTAACATTAACATGACGATATTACACAATTAATGTCAATTCAACATTGCATTTAGGATTCAACAGTGCTGAATTAGTGGGATTATAACACCTAGTCCTATTAGGCAAATCTGTTATTATTAACAGAATATAATTAGTGATTAAAATGTTTGTATTAAATAAAGAAGCATTTCCAGAGACGATCCCGAGATTCAGTCTGGTAATTACATAAGAAACAACGCCTCAGGCCAAGGGCACAGAAAGTCTCGCAGGGTGAAGGATCCACACATAAGATGAATGTGTTGTGGAAGCTGTGGATCAGCTGGTGGTCCTGTGGTGTTACTGGAGCCCAGCCCAGGCCTGTCTCAATGCAGAGCCGCATCACTGAACACGCTAGCACTCGCCGAGAAGAGGAACAGATTTCATGGAGCATATGGGACCTCGCCAGGATTCAAATAAGCGGAGCCTTCGAGGTGCCTCGCTTACCTGTAGAAAACAATTAATCTAGCTTTCCCATCTTTCACGCTGACAACAGTGTAGAACGAAGGACAAGAAAGAGAGAGATGGGGTAGAGAGAAGAGAGAAAGGCGAGAGAGAGGTTTGAATATTTGACTGAGGTTGGTGCTCTAATGTGTTTCTGCTTTTTAGTCATATCACGCAGTTTCCTCTCCAGTGACCTTCCTCTAACCTTCCAACTTTCTCTCTGTGCACTGTGCTGCTATAAACAAACACACAAATCCAACAACAAAGTTGAAGAACAACAAGAACAAGCCTCCAAGAACTGGCAGATCTCAGCACTCAGGCTCTGGCAAACTTTTCCACAGTACAAAGTAAAGAAATCACCTGTGTGCTCTTTGAAAGGGAACTGAAACTACTGTAAAACACTCTAAAATATGTCACATTACGTCAGATCCACAGCTGTGCCATGCATATACCTAATATGGAGTTATGTGAGTTTCCATCTTCTCGCCAACAAGGCCCCTGAGGGCTAAGTGGCACGTTGCCCGCTGTCAGAAACTACCCACAATGTCAAAACTCCGGCGCCCTCCATCCCTAAAATATAAGGTGATAACGCTGTTCGCCGCTATAAACCTGTACCCATCTGCTGATTTGTGGATCCAATTACTTTCTATCTGTAATGGCTACGTTCAGTGCCGTGATGTTCAGTCAATTGTTGGCAGCTCCCCTTTCGATGTATCTCTGACCTCGAAGGTCCTTACCACGTTCCTTCGACTCCCCGGTGACCAGAGCCGCCGGAAATGAAAGAGATCCATCATTTTTGTCAATAGCTCAAGAATGCCATCGACGTTTCGCGTATATCTAAGAGTGGGAGATCTCACCTGCAAAGGCTACAGTCGAGTGGCCCCCAATGATGACGCTGAATCCCCCTGTTAACGCGGGCATGTGGGTGCACGGGCACCAGGGAACCATCTGACAGGTGTTGACAGATGGATTATCTTGGGGGCCAGCGGTGGCCCGTGAGCCAAGCTGGCAGGCCGAAGTGAACCAATCGGAGCCGCTGAGCATCCAGACACCTGGTGCGTCCCCTACTAAACCCTAAATCTGGCACCTCGCAACCGCTGCTGTGAAGCTACTGATTGTGATTAGCCATGTCCCACGGCTTCATGAATACGAGGTCACGGTGACAGTTTTTTTTACATTTTAGCACTGCGGGGTGAGAGTCCAGGAAGGGTGCTGGAGTGCTTTTCGTTGCTGAAATGACAATTCAATTAATTACACTTCTGTAACAGTAGATGTTCGCAGCAAGCATTACCCTTTACCTTGAGCTTTCAGAATGTGACAAGTCATCTAAAGGTAAATGTCCTTTACCTCAGGGAGAGACTTTTCCGGTTACCCTGTACCCTAGAGAGGTTGTGCTGCTATCAATAGAACTTAATATATGGAATGATATACAACCACGCTGGTACCCTCGTTACACTACCTGGAAACACGCTGTAAGGGTTTCAAGTATGTTGGAAGCTTGATAAGGGAACAAGGATGAACAATGAAGGTGACTTTTTGTCCAATTAATTAGGTGGCTACTGATTCTTTCGGGAACCTCAAACAATGACTATGGACTATCCTTTGTTCACTTCCAAAAGGTCTTGTGAACACAACAGATAAAAAGGCTAACAAAAGCACAAAACGCTCGGTATCAAATTAAAACTCTTTAACTCCATCAAATTTCCCCTGTGGATAAACTAAAGAGCTTAACTTGCTAAATAAATAGAATTTAAAGGTTTTAGAAGTTTGCAGATTTGCAGCACTGCCGAGTATCAAGGTTGAGGGGAGGTCAAAGCACAAACAAAAAAGTAATGAGAGATATCCGGCTGTAAACCAGTGCTGACCTCCCTTACGAGCCTACGGAGATTTACTGGGTCATCTCCACAGAGAGCATTCCTACAGTAAAAATAGAGATATTAAAGTTAGTGGCGAAACCAGAGGTAAATCATCCCACCCTCCTGATACCTTGTCTTTCTATGAGCTAAACCAAACTGGTATGTTGGGAGGTAGGATCTGCCAAAACAAATGTAAAAATATTACAGTATATTTAAAGCCGCTTTTGAAGTCCAGTAAAAGGTTGAATGAGGCCGGTTACTGGCACATCCGACTAGTAAAGGACTGCACACTAACAGTTACAGTCTGTCCTTTGACGTCCGACCTCAAATCGCACACTGCGCTGTTCATTCGGCCTTTAAATCGCAGGCTGCCGTAAAACTTTTTTTTTTTTTAAGGACTTTAAATGACTAATGAAAGGAGGTTGGTCTTTAGGGGTCTGTGTGTTTATGCAAACCAGTAAAAATAGCAGCTGAAGAACCAAATACCAAAACAGTGGAAAATCACTGAGTGAAATCTGGACTAAAATAAACTTGTGCTAAAAACAAAGAAAACAAACAAACTTAGACATGTAATGCATGAATTATAAAGACTTTGGTTAGTTAAATGGATAGGTCACCAAAAAAGAAGCAGCAAGGGCACAGGGGAAGAAACGTTGTAACTATATTAAAGAAGAAAGTTCTTTGCTTCACATCTCCGAGTTATGTACAGTGTGAGTCAGGCTTAAACGAAAAAGCAATTTCACCGCAGATTTATAGTGTTCGACGAAAAATAGGAGGAAAGTGTAATATTTTCCATTATCTACGGCGAGCTAGCGGTTGCATCTCTGTGCATTCTTCGGAGCCCTGGCAAACACAGACGCACTTGAGAGATGTAGTATCCTGCATCTCTTCGATGATCCATCATGCTGTATGCTGTGCTGCTTCCAATTGTTTTTCCTGGCAGCGTTGAGAAGGTAAGAAAAAATACCATAGTAAAAAAAGGTATGTTTTATCTCTCACGCTGGCTGTGTGGCAGTGATGGTCAGTTTTACTGGCTTCTCCGAAGGTAAAGCTCCCATTTTGGCCCTGTCTTCTCTGCAGAGCCCCGACAGAAGTGCACAGCAGACCTTAAGCTACCAATCTGCTCCATCACAAGCTGGGACGGAGGCTTAGTGCTTCTCCAGTGGCTGCATTTGGCGGTTGGCAAGCCTGCATGCCATGCCGTCTAGCTGACTCAATAAGACTAACATCCTTCAGGGGGTTAAATTAGACAGCAAAAAAAGAAACATAAAAAGTTGCTCCCGTTTGTGGACAAGCAACACTTTTAGTGAGGTTAAATTAGACACCTCCTGTGTTTCGCAAGTTGGGTGGCAAAATAAACTGAGTTCTCTCATTTTTTCAGTGTTTCAGGTCGTCTGAACACGAGCTCCACAGTTCTGCTGGACTCAAAGCCATTACTTATCACAGCAAGCGAGGCGGATTCCTCTCGGCTATTAAGCTTGCTTCCTTAAACTCGATGTGATAAGGCCTTGTTAGTTGATGCGGGTCTGAGCGGAATACAAGGGTGCCTCCTATCTCGCTTCCACTTCAGGAAGCATTTGAGTCAGAGGGGCTGCTGTCACGGACACTTGAACCTAAACCTCCTCCTTTGCCTTGAGAGCCTACAGGGCTGCGTGGAGCGGATTCTTTCTTCGAACAGTTGTATGCTTTGAGAGAACATAATTCAAACACTTCCGATTTCAGCAAAAGTTATTGTCAAACAAGACCTACATAGAAATATTGGGACGTCGTGAGCCAGACTAGGCAAAAACATCTACAGAATCCGAACATTTTCTAAAGAACTATAAACAATTATTTATACCTCATATATTTAAATTATCACTGCTGTGCTTTTGAAACCTCATATCTCCATATTTCGTGATTTAAATTTTTTCCCATCAATCATTATTATTAGTCACCCTTTATGTTTATCACTGGGTTTTGCAAATATCTAACCAGAAAAGGTATTAACAAGTGTTTATCAATTTTGACAACACAGTATGTAATCATGTAATCACATAAAGCGTTTTGTCCAAACAGCAAATTTGGACATACAAGGTTTCAGAAAGACAGTGACGATATATTTATATTTGAGTTACCGTCTTCCTGTCACCCATTAAACATTTGTGACAGAAGGAACAGATCAGGCAAGAATGTAATGTTTTGATACTTAAATGTGTTGGGACAGAATATTTAGCATTAACAGATGGAGAGAGACCCAACCGCATTGTTACGCTCTGGCACATCTGAGAGTAGAGAACAAGACAAATACACAACGGGCCTCATAAAAAACAATTAGGCTAAAAAACCCTGCATGCATTCCTCATTAAGATTAAAGATTGAGTGTTTTTAAGGATTTCATAGAAACCAGGTGCGTTTAGAAACAATGCGTTCTAAAGAGAAACCTTCAGGCTAACATCAGTTAAAAGGGCCCTATTTAATACTTGCACTCTTATAAACTTCACATTTATATTTATATTTGTTGTTTTCTTTGCTAAGCTGGAACTGTCAAATAGAATAAACATTTATAACTATGCCTCATTACTTGAAACGTTTCTTGAAACTTAGGGAAAACAAGTGGAATAATAAAACCAGGGCTGATAACTCTTACCCAGCGTGACTTTTCATTATCCAACGCAGAGGAGCATTTGTCGAAGTGTCAATGATCAGGTACGCCGTTCTTTAGTGCTGGATACCATGGCTTTTAATTAGAGAACCACAGAAAGACGCAGCTCTGAGCACTGTTAAAGCGACTGCCATGTGGAGAGCCGTGCCAGTACAACAAACTCAATTAAAGTAAAAATACTGCACGTGTATCAAAATGAGGTGAGGAGCGCACGCACACCAAAGACTCTCAAAGCTATACAGACAAATACAGAAACAAACAACAATCTGTATTAAATTATAAACAGACTTGTTTAACAACTTTAAATCCAGTTAAACCAAAATGCATATGCGGGTAAATTTTCAATTAGAAAAGTGATTCCATTTTTCGTCAAGCATATGAGCATGTCGGTATCTAAAAAAAGCATGATAACGTACATGAATCCCAGAAGAGATCTTGGGTAGGTCTGATAAAAGGGATTCAGACAAATCTGATTTTCACAAAGTATCCCTGCAAACACTTCAACTGAGCATGTCGTGAGATATAAAAATCTCCAAATAAGATTTAATATGCATACTAGAAGTTGGTTCGATCCAGCAACAGGTTTGTTGAATCTTTCTATCCTTTTGTTTCCATGGTAACATTTAAGATTTTAAGATCCTTGAATGGCTGCTCTATTATTGTGCACCTTGTAATTGTTCAACGTGACCTCTGTTCGTAACATCACATTAACCCTGCTGCTTTCTAATTTAGCAGCAAACTAAAAGGTTTGTTGTAGCTGTATCAAATAATGTTCGACAGCATGATACTGTACCCTCTGGCGATATTATCACATACATTACACATTTGCTGCCAAACTAATTATTTTATTATTGAAAAAAACTCGAAGAGACGAGAAACACTTGTGACTTTTTCTAACGCTAAAATGTATTTTCTTGAATCTTCGTACGATAATGTACAAATGCAGTTTAACTTAGAGACTAAACATATTTCTAAATGAAGATGCTGTCAATATTTATCTTTATATTTTTTTTCTCCAACACATAATCTGAAATTGTGATGTGTGAATACTGTTGATGCTTATCTTTCATACAGTAAAAGGGAACTGATCCCAGTCACAAACATTTGCTGGGAAAAGAGGACCATACAGGTTTGAAACCACACGATGGTGAGTAAACATAACAACTATCCATATAACAAAAAACACTGTTACTTCTTATTCCGTGTTTCATGGTTCTTCACGTTTCTATTTCCTTTTCAAAAGGATCATAATCCTTCTCTGCATTTAAACCTCTCTGTATTCTTCAAAGACAATAAATCGCCAAACACAGACATCTGCCCACCTCTAGTCAAACACAAACTATTTATTTCTTTCAACTTTCATTTTATATAAAAAAACCATTAAACAAACGAGTCCTTGCTTTTTTATGCCTATATAGCCTCTGTCACAAATGCATTTACGTTTGTCAGTATTGCCCTCCCCTCTGTCATTTTAGTTCCTCTGCTCTTATGAAAGCCCAGAGACTATCCATTATGTGCAATTTAAATGGCCACTCCCTGCACACCAAAAGAGCTGTGTGAGAAAGTTCATGAATGTCACAGAGAAATAAGATGCTTTTTCCATCAAGCTTGAGTTCTATATTTGCTACAAATGCTTGATGACTTTCATAGACAAACTGGAAGAAGTTTACACAGCTTGTGTCACTATAGAAAACTATGGAAGCTTGTGTCACTATTTAGAAAAATTACTGACTATTGACAGTTAACAAACACCTATGCACCGCACAGGTGTACTTGTGCATCAGTTTAAAGGCTGTAAGTAAAGAGATGTGTTTTCATTTATGCTTTGTTGATTATTTCACTATGATAAACTTTGTTTTAAACACTTAATTTATTATTGACCTTGGCAGCACATTTATTGTTCCGATGCACTAAAGTAGTCCACCTGGCGACATAAACTACTGTACATATACTGTAGTCAAATATATAATAATCCATAAAACAGGCTATAAATGACTCAAGTCAGCAAATAAGCATAAAAGAAAATTACGTTTGAAAAGCAATTCACCGTAATGAACATGTCTATTGGGTTTCCTCTGCCCACTGGGTTGGCTTGGATTGTTAAACATCAGGTAGCAGAAACAAAAAGCGCACATTGAAAACCCAAGCGAGAAACAACAGTTTATAACGCCATTATAACGTCATTACAATGATTGAATGACAGTTATCGTTTTAATCACGTGAGCTGTCAAACATTGCGCTCTATCAATGACTATTGCGATGTGTGTACCACGGCGACTGTGTCTCAAATCACAACACGCTGTCTAAACAGCAGTTCTGGTTATTCCGAGTCCGCTCACGACTATCATCTTTACAAATGCCGCACACGCGTTCGCTATCTTGGTAGGCAGCTCACTACTAGGTTTCGTGAGCCATGCGAAATACAACGCCGAAAGATCTCTACGATCCGTGTTTAAAGTGAAGCTTTAGTTATTAAAGTCGTTCGTCAGGAAAATCCGTTATTTCCTCACCATTCGGTCATAAATCTTCACGGAGTTCATTCATATCTGTCCGTAACGTCCGTTCTTAACGGGCGGCTCCCTACTATAAAGCACATACGCGGGACTATCCATTTCTCATGTGTCTCGTGTTTAAAATAAAGTTCAAGTAAACACGGTGTACCTGTATACTGCACGAGGAACATCGTCCTGTGGATTGGGTTCAGAAAGACGCCTGCTAAAGTCCTAGGGCTCTGCTAGTGGACGTTATTCCGGGCTGGGAGCTGTGCTGCCTGTGGGTCTGCTGCGCTACTAACTGCTTTAAACTGAGGCTGAGCAGACCAGAGAGAGAGAGAGAGAGAGAGAGAGAGAGAGAGAGAGAGAGAGAGAGAGAGAGAGAGAGAGAGGAGGACCCACAGTCACACTCAACACAACGTCTCACCGCTCCGAATAATCCACGCTCCGGCGGACGGTTATTGACGGTTTCGTCCTCTGTTTGAAAAAAGACCGTTACGCTCACTCACAGCACCGACCGGTGTCGTAATGACTACTGTGCGCGAGCGACCCATTCATAAAAACTCGCAATGCCTTGTTGTCAGTGAAAAACATGCATTATTCTGCATTTATGGCGACAAAGTAAATAATAACAAATTGTTATGAAGGCGGTTTATTATTTTTTTGATATGAAAATACATTTTTGTTAAATACTTTTATGATAATTATTTATGAATGTACAAGCTATAGTGATCATTACCATGGTCAATAATTTAACTGTGATATTTACAACTGTATAAATGATAATCAATCCATGCACAATTTTATAATAAAATCATTTTTACTATAGGCTACACAGTAATAAAATAATGCAAAGATTTATGCTTTATATTTTTTTCCAAAGGAAGTATAATAAATATAAAATTACAGAAATCAATTTACAGTAGTAATTCAATAATGTTTGAGAGAATGTTTATTCAATGTCAACTTGTTTCTTTATCACTGTAAATCTTGGCTGTTTTGATGGTGTGATGTACCAGAAGAGGGAGCAGAGCAACAGTTAAACTCAAGGGCTAATTGCCACATAAACTATAACAAGCTCTACAGTAAAACCCCAAGGTCTCTTAAATAATGCACAAGTATGGGCCATTCAGGGTGGTGGATAGGGAAACTACAAAAATGATCTGCTATTCTGTTAGAAAAACATTGAAGCATCAGTGGAAGGACAATTCAAAGGAATGTAGTTAACCCAAAAATGGTCCCCATTGACTTGACCATAATGATTTTTATTCCTATGTGGAAAGTCAATCCTTTAAGATCAAAATCAAACCAGACGAATTTATGACCAAACCTTTAGGTACACAAAATGATTGCAGAAGATGTATAGGACCTAACAGAGGAACATTCTCATACAATCTGGTCTTGTTTCAGTATTAATTTACATGAATCATAGTTTATGTAAATGTATGTAAATAATGTAAGTGAGCCACTAACCTAGCAACCGATGAACCACTGAAATTTGATTCAAACAAGAAATGTAAATCATATTGAAATACAAAGCTCACATAGTAAACCATATATATCAATATATCGATAAAACCACATATCTCAAAATGATAGTTTGTTCAACATACAGCCGTAAGCACAAACAACCACGAGAACAGAGGCAACATACAGTACACACCCGAAACCCTTTACTTACATGAGATTTCCATTTCTCTTTACAATTTTACGAGGTGATACAAGCGTCACGGATGGCACTGTTTTGGAGTACAGAGGAGGTTAAATAATCCTTTGGCTTGCAGGAATCCTCTGTGAACTTTAACACCTCAAAGTTTACGGCTCAGTATCTCAGGCCTGAGCTGTGTGGCATAGTCAGGGTTACTTTCGTAGCTAAGAGAGTCAGAAACATTTAGCAGATGTCTTAACACATTCAATGAGACTTTACAGTTCTACTGTGTGTTGCGGTTAGGAGAGTGTGTCGTGAGAAAATCATTTTGACGTTGCAGCGGTCTCATAAAAGTCTGATGTGTGGGTGGAAACTGCGGACTGCTACAGCTGCCGTGTTTATCTTCAACCTGATGAACACTCCGGTGCCCTTGGGGGGTAAAGAATGAATCAAGACTATAGAGTATTTTTCAATATGCCAGCATTCACAGGGATACTTGTATAGTAGAGAAAAACCAAGACTGTAGGCATTGAATGTGAAGGTTTTAAACTTTAGGTGTACTGCTTAGGAGTGTATTTAAATGTAAACATAATTTGCTTCTCTTGGTACATCATCACATCCTGACACACAGTTTCTTTATCACTCATGGTTTGGCATTGTGACATTGGTCTTCGTGACTGCTTTGCAAAAACTTCCTCTGGAATTCTTTTGATGTGCACGGATGGAAACGCTGACATTTTTACTATGAGCTGTTTATTTGCCATTCTTAAAAATCAGCAAGTCTGAATATTTACAAGCCAAAGGGGTTACAAAAAGCTTTCAATTTTTTTATTTTTATTTTCAGCATTCGATTTAAATTGTTTCTTGCAATTAGGGAAATAAATGTGGCACTGTAGTGTTTTGGATGAGCAGAAATCGTTTTTTATAAAGCTGTGCTTGGTTAGTTACAGCTGCAAGGCAATTACATATCACATCATCAAAGTGACACATTAAAAGCAATACAAATTTAGAATTTGATATGATATTATAATATTTTATTAAAAAACAAAGAGGATTTAACAAACTGTAAGAGCTTTCTTACACGCCAAGGGTCTTTTCTGTAAATTAACCCAATAAGTAAAATCAACGTCTGTCTGAACAAGTGCACTTTCATCGGATTTACTCCATTCCAACAGTAGTTTCCCCCTCCAAACTTTAAAATGCACCACATCATGGATTAAAACTCAAAACAATTATTCCTAATAACTTGATAGGGTCTGGATTTTCTGTGAATATTTAGAGTTTAGGTAAAGAAAAAGTATATATCCTTATTCCTCTACCTGCCAGCTATATTCGCTGGTAATATAGCTTCAGTATAGGTGCCTGAAAGATGCTTCACTTACAAAGCCGAGCGAGTTGTCTCCTCTCAGAGACACCAACCGTGCTCCCAGCAGGAGAGGTTTGCCCTTGGCTTAAAAAACAGCAAGTACAATAACATGCGTTTTCACCCGCAACATCTTTTCTACGTTAATGCTACTTATGATAGATGTTTTGTTTGGTCTTTAGGAGCACCGACTGCATCATGTGCTTATTAAGCGATTAAGCGTTTTTTTTAGTCACACATACAATGATCTTGTTTGTACAAAGTCGATACAATAAAACCAGGCCAAACCTACTCGAAGCTGCATCAAATGAATTCTCTCACCTCACAGAAAATGATTAAAATCTGCTGTGTGCTCATATTTAATTTAAGCCAAGTTGAAGGACTCGTTGCTCTCCTTTTATACGGATTTCAAACAACCGTGTGATTCGACAAGTTGCAGTTTTATGAGCGCTGAAATAAAAAGATTATTTAGTTTAATATTGCATCAGATAGAAGCAAATTACCCAGGTTTTCGTCGGAAGGATTCTTAAGAAGAATTTGTCGTATGGGTTGAATTAAAAGGAAGCTGTAAATCTTCGACGTAACGTTTCGCTGAGAAAAAGGGGGTAAAACATTCTAGTGGAATAAAGCCAAGGAAAGCTCACGTGTAAAACGCTGGGTCATTAAAATCATGATCGCTAAACTGGAATTCATTAGGGTCACCTTATATCATTGTGCACATGTCCGGTGTAGACACAGTGTCAGGCTGTGTAAACAGGCAACATTTTTCCAGACCATGAACAGGATGTGATGTCACGAACAAGAGGTTCTGTTTTTAGAAATAATAACAATAGAGATGTAACAGATTGAAAATCCGTGAAAATTTCTGATCACGGTTATAGTGAACAAAATTATTGCGGTTGTCGATATTATCGTGGTTTTATTAACAGGTTCTGGGGATGTCAAAAAAGTACTATTGTAAACCAAATTTTATATTGAGTTTACTTGTAAATGTTCTTTTGTTTGATTTAAAACATTAATATTAGTCATGGCATGTTGGGGGCATGAGGTAAAAGCTTCCTTGTTCAAATTAAACTAGGGCTGTTAACGCGTTAACACTTGCGATACATTTTTTCAGATTAACGCGTTAAAAATATTTAACACCATTAAAACAACATCCGTTTTTTTTCTGTAATTGTCTAGTGTTACACTATATAATCACGCTCTTGTTCATATAAAGGCCTTTAAACTATTAAGGCGCGATTTGAAGGGGTGTCTTTGACACGTTCTTTATAGATTGACAGCTTTTGGCTGTGGAACACGGCTCAACGCAACGCGACAGCGGTCCCGTCTGGTAAACACATGAGCTAAAGGCTGCGTCAGAATCTATCAGACAGCGCACAAGTATAAATGTCTCTTTCGTGGTTGAATGAACAAAAACACACAAGATTATGCCAGAAAACACATTTTGCTAGTATTTTCGCAAGCACAGTCTTCAACGAGTTAAATAAAGTCTTAAATGAATGCAAAGAGTAGTGAAAATAGGAAGCGCATTAGACCTGCTTAGAGCGGCGGCTCTTAAAGGGCCACGCTCTTAAACCTACTGCTATGGCTCCAGTCACTTATATTAATCAAAGAACAAAAGAAAATAAGAAATCAATGTGATTTTGTAGCGTTAACGAGGATTCTTCTGTATTTCATGTATAGTATTAAAGACTGTAAAGTGTTTCAGAACTTTATTTATTTTCTGTATATTTCCTACCTGTCAGGCAGGCACACTTATTATGGGTTTGAAAAAATAATATATTTAATACAGTCATCAGTTGCAAATCCCAAAATATTATAATGTTGCCTTTCATTCATAAAATGATGTTGTTAAAGAAATTAGTTGTTTCTACATAACATTTTTATTTCACTATATGTATCCGATTAATCGCACGAACAGGGTGTGATTAACCGCAATTAATTTTTTTAATCTATTGACCGCCCTATATTAATTTTTTTTTGTTATTTTAGATTTTCATATATCAGACACAAAAACAGAACACAATTCAGCAAATCATCTGTCTGCGTGTGTTGTGAGAAAAGGGTGTACTTTAGGACCCAGGAGAAAGCAGCATGACATCTGCGCTCGCCTCATAACATTGCTCATAGCAGAAGAAACAAGCTGAATGGAGTTTCAAACTCATATCACATCATTTAATGATGGGTTTGTATACAAAAATATAAAGTAAACGTGTGTCAGTATATCATAATTTCAACAAATGTGCACATTTCTGGATTAAAGTCCTAATTAGTGAAGCATTGTCATCACAAATTCACAGGAGCAGACGTGAATAAATTGGTATATCTCACTTAATTTTTTTCCGAATGTCAAAACTCCTGACTCCTGATTTACTCTCCTGACATAAATGAACAAAGACCACGTTTCATGTTGCATCTACGTTATATATATATAACTTTGTTTGATGCTGGACAGAATTTTTCAAGCCGTAACACTGGTACATTTAACGGTAATTAAAATATGATGCGGTAATACTAACCATTGGATGTTATTTATCATGATAAACCATTAAACCGGTAATCATTACATCCATGTAATAGCACTTCCTATTGAATATATGATTTTGCTTTAAAGCTTGTATTTTTAACACTGAGCAAAAAATACTAATAAATACCATCAGCAATGTGCACTTTCTTTAAAAGAGTTCCAACCAATTGTTATGATTACCACTAATTTAAAAGTAACTGTAATGAAATACAGTTACTCAAATTTTGTATTTTAAATATGTAATTAAGTTACACATGACTCCCCAGCCCTGGACACGGAAACCTAATTTTCCTGTGACGTGACTGCTTAAGCGCGTTGTGATACTTCACAGCTGGTTTTAAATAACAGGTGGCAAAACCGACAACTCTCTGACTATTTTTTTTTAACTGTTTGAAGTATATTATGAGAAACAATTTTATTATTCTGAAACATGTCTTAATTAATTTGGTCGATTATTAAATTTAACTGTTAAGTAGATTGTGTTGCCTGCTTCTAACAACGTGTGTTTATACGTAAAATAAAATAAGCGTTTGTCTTTTCAAAAGTTGCAGCGCGTTTCATAAAGTTTATTGAGCTGGTTCATGCGATTTCGGATAAATGGCTTTAAAAGTTGTTCACGTGATTTCCGGTAAGGGAACATAGGGAGCATCGATGCTCACTGGTTTTTGCGCTGCATTGTGGGAATTTTTAGGGAACGAACATTACAGTGCACTGGAAGGATTTTGCGATCGGGACACCCTTAAAATGGCAGACTCACTGATCAGTGCCTTGACTACTGAACAAGGGAGCTGGTTGTTACACAGCCGTAGTTCCAAAAAATGCTTATGGGGATCCTTCGATCACTGTATTTCAAGCCTTGTTTCAGGCTACTAAATGAAGAGATTTTTTTAATGCACTCAAGATTTTAGCGGCACCTCTCCACCACTACGGTGGCTGACACAGAACTAAGATGTTGTCACGTTTTTGCAGTAGAGCAGTTTGTCCGTTCAGGGCTACTGTAGAAACAACATGGCGAATTGCATGTAAGGGGACCCGCGGTGTGTGTAGATCAGGGTTCCTCAAATCTTACCGTGGAGGGCCGGAGCACTGCAGAGTTTTGCTCCCAGCCCTGATCAAACACACCTGAGCAAGCTAATCAAGGTGTTCTGGATCATGAGAAAATCACAGGTAGGCAAGTTTGATCGGGGTTGGAGCTAATCTCTGCAGTGCTCCGGCCCTCCAGGGTAACATTTGAGGAACCCTGGTGTAGATAGAAAAAGCTCATTCTACAGAAATAAAAAACATAACGCTTCATTATGTAAGGTCTTTATACACCTCTGAACACATAGTTATGTACAGTCGTGGCCAAAAGTTTTGAGAATTACATAAATATTGGAAATTGGAAAAGTTGCTGCTTAAGTTTTTATAATAGCAATTTGCATATACTCCAGAATGTTATGAAGAGTGATCAGATGAATTGCATAGTCCTTCTTTGCCATGAAAATTAACTTAATCCCAAAAAAACCTTTCCACTGCATTTCATTGCTGTCATTAAAGGACCTGCTGAGATCATTTCAGTAATCATCTTGTTAACTCAGGTGAGAATGTTGACAAGCACAAGGCTGGAGATCATTATGTCAGGCTGATTGGGTTAGAATGGCAGACTTGACATGTTAAAAGGAGGGTGATGCTTGAAATCATTGTTCTTCCATTGTTAACCATGGTGACCTGCAAAGAAACGCGTGCAGCCATCATTGCGTTGCATAAAAATGGCTTCACAGGCAAGGATATTGTGGCTACTAAGATTGCACCTAAATCAACAATTTATAGGTTCATCAAGAACTTCAAGGAAAGAGGTTCAATTCTTGTAAAGAAGGCTTCAGGGCGTCCAAGAAAGTCCAGCAAGCGCCAGGATCGTCTCCTAAAGAGGATTCAGCTGCGGGATCGGAGTGCCACCAGTGCAGAGCTTGCTCAGGAATGGCAGCAGGCAGGTGTGAGCGCATCTGCACGCACAGTGAGGCGAAGACTTTTGGAAGATGGCCTGGTGTCAAGAAGGGCAGCAAAGAAGCCACTTCTCTCCAAAAAAAACATCAGGGACAGATTGATATTCTGCAGAAAGTATAGTGAATGGACTGCTGAGGACTGGGGCAAAGTCATATTCTCCGATGAAGCCCCTTTCCGATTGTTTGGGGCATCTGGAAAAAGGCTTGTCCTGAGAAGAAAAGGTGAGCGCTACCATCAGTCCTGTGTCATGCCAACAGTAAAGCATCCTAACACCATTCATGTGTGGGGTTGCTTCTCATCCAAGGGAGTGGGCTCACTCACAATTCTGCCCAAAAACACAGCCATGAATAAAGAATGGTACCAAAACACCCTCCAACAGCAACTTCTTCCAACAATCCAACAACAGTTTGGTGAAGAACAATGCATTTTCCAGCACGATTTAGCACCGTGCCATAAGGCAAAAGTGATAACTAAGTGGCTCGGGGACCAGAATGTTGAAATTTTGGGTCCATGGCCTGGAAACTCCCCAGATCTTAATCCCATTGAGAACTTGTGGTCAATCCTCAAGAGGCGGGTGGACAAACAAAAACCCACTAATTCTGACAAACTCCAAGAAGTTATTATGAAAGAATGGGTTGCTATCAGTCAGGATTTGGCCCAGAAGTTGATTGAGAGCATGCCCAGTCGAATTGCAGAGGTCCTGAAAAAGAAGGGCCAACACTGCAAATACTGACTCTTTGCATAAATGTCATGTAATTGTCGATAAAAGCCTTTGAAACGTATGAAGTGCTTGTAATTATATTTTCAGTACATCACAGAAACAACTGAAACAAAGATCTAAAAGCAGTTTAGCAGCAAACATTTTGAAAACGAATATTTATGTAATTCTCAAAACTTTTGGCCACGACTGTATATTATATTGCATTTCTGTGAGTAGATCCTCCAAACATGACACACAGCACCTTTAAGACAATAAATACAAAGTGAATCATTGACAATATTTCATCAACCTGTAAGTGACAAATGGACAGATACTTCAGGTTAGCTGACGGTGACTGGGATCCATGAGACCTGAAGAACAGCAGTACTTCTCACCCTATTTCTAAAGGACTTTAGGTCAAGACACTGTGTTCCACTCCACAATGCCCTTATCCACTAAGGGGACTGTGGAGGTTTTGTGGCAAAAGTTAGTTTCAAGCATTTTAACAGAGCTTTTGAGTTTTGGCAGGCAGAGCTGCAATTCAGTGCCTTTTGGTGGTTTTGGCCATTTTAATAGCAGGCAGATTTAGCTCATGCATCAACAGGCAAATTAAGAGGCTGATTCAGATCTTGTTTTCGTGAACTTTCAACACTTTCATCTTATGAAGTCATTGAAATAAAACTTTAATGGGAAGGCAAAAAAGTGAAAAAATTAAGTGTGAGTCATTAACCAGGCGGCAGAATTATGCATAACAAAACTGTCATTTTACAGTCCTTTTGTTATATTAAACAAATGCAGTCACAAGTGGGATTTATTAATGTGAATTGAACTGAGTGCAACGTGACAGCAGCCAAAATAGCTCAGCACCTCACGGTCACATAAAACCCCCTTTTTTATCCAAAAATGATTATTCTGTTACTCATAATATGAGAGTTGCAGGATTTCTGGCGACAGCAATGACAATGTGGGTGTGTCTAGCAATCAGTAGTGACTCGATGCAGCAACAACCAATAAGAGTAAAGACACGGTAGCTTGTGTGATCCACCTTCTGTGAGATACTGTTCAGTGCATCCACCACGTAGGAAAAGTTAATGTTACCGTGAGCTAGTTTTATACGATTTGTTCGTGCCCACGCACATATATACAATAACCAAAAGATGCAATGAAAACCATGTCAGAAATTGTCTGCATTCCATGTGAGTTTGATTTATGCACTGATAATCGTTCATCTTGGTCATGATATGATGTATTGTGCTCTGCTGCCACTAATATTCACACGCTTCCTCCTCCAGAATGTAACGTTTTAGCTGCGAGAAAACTGATCGCCTGTCAAAACAGAATGACATGGTGTTATTGCACCCGCAGCACTTCTAACAGATTCTAAAACGCTTTGGGCGGTTTTGCAGACACATTGACCCAGATTACCACTGAACTGACCATTGAAAATTAGTTTTAAAGGGATATTTCACTACTGAATCAAAATTTTTCCCATGTTTTACTCACCCTCAAGGCATCCTAAACGAATATGATTGTCTTCTGGAAGAACAATGCAGTCGTTGTTATAATCCCAAGTATAATTTTACTTCCAAGCGGTAGAATGGGCCAAAAAAGTACATCCATCGCTCAGAGAACAGCTCGACACGGCTATGTGGTCTTAACAAAGGTCTTCTGACGCGAATCGATGCGTTTATTTAAGAGAAATATCCATATTGACAGAGATATTAACGTTAATGTCTAGCTTCCGTTATCCCTCGGGATGCGCACGCACTGATGCTTGCTTTCCGGCAAATGACGGTAACAAATGCTTCCGCATATAGGAGCGATATCCTATTGGCTCAAAACGGAAAATGCCGCGTTGATCACTGGAACTTATAAAAGCAAGCATCAGTGAACGCTAGAGATGAGCGGATGAGCTAAAATGTCACCCGCATCCACTGTTCAAATAAATTATCCACCCGCCCGCACGTATAATGTTCTGTGATATAGATATCCGCACCCGACCCGCACCTGATCGTCACTTTAATTACTCAAATTCTTTGTTTTAAGGATGATGTTGTCAGATTCAGTGACGTTAGCCAATCTCTGATATAATATATATATAATATAAAGTATAATAATACGCTGATCGTAAAATGCTTTTAAATTAACATTTATTTATAAATCAAAAGTTTGTCTTTGGCCAGATTAGCTTACATTTTCTTAATAAAATAAACACAGGCTTTACTCCCTTCAGACTTTGAATATCGCTAAAACGCTCCAACACGCTACTTTTCTTTCTTTCTTTCTTTCTTTCCTTCCTTTTTTGTTTTTAATTCTTATTTTAAGAAATGGACCCCCCTCTACCGCGGGCACGCGCAATTTTCGTTTAAATTAGTGCAAATTATCGTCTGCCTGATGAAAACTGCATTTACAGTTTTTCTCGATTGCTAACACACAATTCATGAAACAATTCACCATTTTCTGACAACTATAAACACATTCTCAGAACAATACACCAACTTGTACAAACCCCACACACAAACAGCCTCAATTTGCAGGTTTAACCATGTTCTCATTCAGAAAACACAAACACACAATATAATGAACTGAAGTGTCAGGATGTAAACTCAAATAGCACACATTTATCCATCAGTAAACATTCAGTGGCAAAACTGATGACACACCAATCAGAATCTCAGGATAATATCAATAGGAGCACAGGTAACTGTGCATCCTTGAATCACCTACTGTTTTTTATACAACATAAACATGCAGTATAATCACAGTACACACTTTATATGAGAGAAATTTCACTATTCTCTCTATCCAGTAAACTGTAGCATGTGTACACCCTTTTTTACCTGGTCAGTATTTTTTAAGAAAATACGGAATACTTTTACGAAATTGGATATATGCATCGATTTGCGTCAAAAGACCTTTGTTAAGACCACAAAGGCGTGTCGAGCCTTTCTTTGATCAATGGATTTACTTTTTGTATCTTCAAAAAGTCAACTACTATCCACTCCCATTCTACCGCTTGGAAGTAGAATGATACTTGGGATTATAACAACGACTGCATTGTTCTTCCAGAAGAAAATCATATTCGTTTAGGATGCCTTGAGGGTGAGTAAAACATGAGGAATTTTGCCTGAAATATCGCTTTAACCTTCAGAATGAAGAGGAGATGGAAAAGCTGCTTTTTGCACATTCAGTTCAAAGTTAACCTTGTCTACTGAATATACTTGAATGAAAAATGTAAAGTTTATAAAGGGGGTCATTTAATAAGAAATCACGGTTAACGGACGGTACAATAAAAACATAACCATATGTTTCAGAACTTGAAACTTTATTACAAGTCAAATAAATACATAGTAAAAATGTAGATATTTTGATACCAGTACTAATATGAATGTATCACTGAGAAAAAATTGGCTAAAACTTGACTACCATTATACGCAGACCTTAAAAAATATATATATTTTTAAAGTATAGCATAGCTACAATTCTTGCTGGTAACTATTCAGGTGAAACCACACAAATTAGTCCAAGCAGGATTCAGTTTCAATGACTTTGATTTCCCAGAAAATAATTTGCGGTGCAATTGTCATAAAAGTGTTCTCTTTCACTTGAAGTGATCTTAGCAAAAATAAAATATGCAAAAACAACTACCAGTGTTGTTAAAAGACTAATACAGCAAAATCCAGTCAATCCAGGCTTGACTATTAAGTTGGAAATTTCTACTAAGTCTTTTGTTGTTTTCACTTTTAAATTTTACATTTAAAGGAGAGCAAAGAAAGGACAGAAAACTATTTTAAAAAGAAAGCGGGCAACAGCATCAAGGAATTCAGACCCGCATTATGCTATATTCACACCAAACGTGTATTAAGCGGTTTGTGCAAATGAATTACATACAAAGTCAATGCAAAGACGCAAACTTGTGCTGGGCGATGCGAATGATGCAAGATTTGTGGAAAAGTTTGAAAAAGATTCATTTGAGAGAGTAATTAGCGCAAAGAGCTCATTGACACCTTGTGATGCCGTGACTGTTAAATTACGTCATCAGTGGAGCGCGATAACAAAACGGCTCTATTTATGTCTTTATGAAGAACCATTGCTTTCCGAAATCATTAGATTTCGTGTTATATTGTGGGGATTGAAATTGTGTGTGTGTAGAATCTGTAGGGCGGGGTTCTGGGAGCGCGCGTAACTGGAACCTACCTTATGTTGGACCATACCATTGGTTACAGCAAGAGGGTATATGATGGGAGGTACTCATCCTCTAGAATGGTTTAATCCATCTCAGATTTGGCGGGAAGCCTATGTGTTTTAAACAGGCATTGTATGGTGCAGAGGGAGGCCATGTGAGAGTCTAGGTCTGCTACAAGACTGGAAGGACATTGATTAGTGTCAGGGAGGTTTGCTGCTCATAGCAGTTTTTTTTTTCTTTCATTGTTCAACTAAGAGTTGTTTGTTGAACATTTGATTTGTTATTTTATTATTTGTTTAAACCATACTTTATGAAAACCGGCAGCAAATAAATACCTTTAGTTAACTTACCTCTCAGTTTGTTTGTGATTGTCTCCATTCTCCATTACACTTTTACTGTCGAAGTCATACTATTTGACACACCTACTGTTTGATGGGTCTGGATACGCTAAGATACACCCCGTTGCATGGTGTTTTTCATGTCACTCACGTGAAAAAAAAAATCTTTTCCCCTGATAAATAAAGAGCGAGGACCACCATTGTTCGCGTTTGGTGTGAACACAGCATTAATCACATGGGTGTCACAGATCAATGTGTGGAAATGTGTCTTAACCGTTAGACCACACCCCCAAATCCATCATCTAAGCTACCCAACATTAATTTTGTTAGAATGCACACAATTCACATAATAATTATTCCTGTAGCCTGACAGTTAGACCTTTCATCGCTAGCAACACCAAAGTCATGGGTTTGATTATATTAATTGATAGAACATACAGTTTAAACCTAAAATGACCTTAAAAAGGTGGCTGTCTAATGCAAACATTTTTAAATGTGAATCATTTCACATGTGAATAACATTATTATGATGTGTTGTATATAATATAGTGCCCTCACTTCACTGTAAATAAAACTATAAAACCACTTTTATAAATATGTATTATGGACAAAAGTATGATCCTAAAGTATTGAAAAACTAATTTGAGTTCATATCTGTTATATCCATGATCCTATGAATGAATGGGTTCAGC
Source organism: Triplophysa siluroides (assembly GCA_006030095.1). Taxonomy (NCBI): domain Eukaryota; kingdom Metazoa; phylum Chordata; class Actinopteri; order Cypriniformes; family Nemacheilidae; genus Triplophysa; species Triplophysa siluroides. The sequence goes on from VCII01000447.1 coordinate 1,298,062, forward strand.
TGTCCTTGATTATGGAAGAGAAAGTCACCTGTCGGTTCATCTGCGGTGAAGTGGGTGCTGGGCATGGAAGCAAAGTCCCTGTGTAAATGAGACAATCTGCCCCTGTACAGCTGCAGCGGGACTGCGCGGTGTAAACCTGCCACCTGTGGGGAGGGCAGAGCCGTGTGACAGCCAGGACACCTGCCTCCAGATTTAACATGAGCCAGCCAACCTGCACAGCCCACACAGAGTCTAATACAAAAGGACACGCTCATCTTCCACACGCTCCTCATTCTGGAAATTAAAAGACTTTTTTTCCCCTCACAGCCGCCGAGCTCAATTCTCCTGTCGGGATTTGATTTCTAACACTCATTCTCCTGTGCCCAAGAGAGATCTCTGCCGACAGAAGACGTGTCACTCATTGTGACTGTCAGATGTAAGAATTGTTAAGCGTATTCAAAGCCCAAATCTTTAGTTGGTCTGTAATTTTGGTCTTGCTAACAATTCATGCATTTAGCAAAGAATTGAATAAAGTAACCCTGAGAATTATTTCAAAGTCACCATGAAATCAAAATGAACAATTCTTATTTTTTTGAAAAAGGCTGGAATTAAGCCCCGCCCTGTATTTTTCGTAAAGCCGTTATACTTGAACATAGTCATAATTTGGAAGAAAAACTCCACCGCGACTTCAGTTCCATGCCGACTTGAACAAAAACAAAGCATTTATTAAAGCATTTATTAGAGTTGAGCCGGATACTCGGCTGAAACGAGTATCCGTTACGGATAAAGCACTTTTGCCGAGTACGAGTATCATACGAGTAATACGAGTCAATATCTGTGCTCGGATTGAATAAAAATCCTCATTGGGTAGCTGACTGTGTCTGCGTTCTGTGATAGGCTAGTCACAGCGCCCCTCCCCTACACACATACAGATGTATTGTGTTGCTGACTGTGTCCCGCTCTGCTCACTCACACACAGAACACCAAACGCGAATGAACCGCGCTATTCGCGTATAGTTGGACGCTTAAACATTTTGAGTTTACTCGCTTCATTCGCGCGTGTGATTCGCGTCACTCGCGCCGCCTCATTCGCGCGATTCGCGCCGCAAGTAGGTCTATCGCGTCTTTGCATTGACTTAACATGTAAATCACTCGCGCTTGGTCTGAACACAAGAGAACAGCTCTCTCTCTCTCTGTCTCTCCCTCAGTCACTCAGGTTCGCTGGTCTTTTCCATTAACGTTTAGGGTTTCTTCAGCTTCAGGTTTGTTTTTTACTTCGGTTTGTAGTACTTACTTATTAACCAGTAGAGTTTTGGTTAACGTGGGGTTTGTTCAGACGTGGTGCTTGGTAGAACGCGACTCGCGTTGCGTCTCTGCCTGTCGGAGTTTTTTTTCTTTTTTAAACCGTCAGCTGGCTCTAACCAGTTTTTTAAGGAAGTAGTGGTATAAAAAAACTATATTACAAATTAATTAGCTACACACACACATACCTGGTGTGAAAAAAAAAGAACCCAAAAAAAAAAAAATCACACTGATCATAAAAAAATTAAAAGTTAAAAAAAGAAAGTTATGTTGAGACGAAAACTCTTGTTCATTACATTTTACTTCATAATTGCAACCACATGTGTTGTATTCATTGTTGCAAAACTTGTTCTGTATATAGTTTGTTTGTTTTCGTGATCAAAACCATTGATCTGAAGCTAAATGCTGATGCTGTTATGTAAATAGTTTTCTAATCAGCAATAAATATAACAATTTCTGATCAACCCATATCAATTGCATGCTTAAAATAACATACCGGTTAAAGCCCCACCCATCTCAAGACAACCCGACCCACTTCCAGGTGAGGCCCCGCCCAGTCCGAGTACAGATACAGATAATTCATATGGTTAACAGATACAGATACAGATAATGCTGTACTCGCTCATCCCTAGCATTTATACTTCTAGACAAACTAAACAAAAGAAAGTCCGTCTATCCACCAAGAATTTCCTACAGAACCCTTTTTTCTTGTTTCCTTTGGAAAGTTCTACCCATTAGTCTGCTGGCACAAACATTTGGGTTATTTCTAGGGATGAGCGAGTACAGCATTATCTGTATCTGTATCTGTATCTGTTAACCATATGAATTATCTGTATCTGTATCTGTACTCGGACTGGGCGGGGCCTAACCAGGAAGTGGGCGGGGTTTAACCTGGAAGTGGGTCGGGTTGTCTTGAGATGGGCGGGGCTTTAACCGGTATGTTATTTTAAGCATGCAATTGATATGGGTTGATCAGAAATTGTTATATTTATTGCTGATTAGAAAACTATTTACATGACAGCATCAGCATTGAGCTTCAGATCAATGGATTTGATCACGATAACAAACGAACTATATACAGAACAAGTTTTGCAACAATGAATACAACACATGCGCTTGCAATTATGAAGTAAAATGTAATGAACAAAAGTTTCATCTCAATATAAATTTTTTTTATGATCAGTGTGATTTTTTTTGTGGTTCTTTTTTTATTTTTACACCAGATATGTGTGTGTGTGTGTGTAGCTAATTAATTTAGTTTTATACCACTACTTTTAAAAAAGAAAAAAAAACGCGAGTCGCGTTCGACCAAGCACCACGTCTGAACAAACCCCACGTTTATCAAAACTCTACTGGTTAATAAGTAAGTACTACAAACCGAAGTAAAAAACAAACCTGAAGCTGAAGAAACCCTAAACGTTAACGGAAAAGACCCGCGAGCCTGAGTGACTGAGGGAGAGACAGAGAGAGAGAGCTGTTCTCTTGTGTTCAGACCAAACGCGAATGGCACGTCAAGCGCGAGTGATTAACATGTTAAGTCAATGCAAAGACGCGATAGACCTACTTGCGGCGCGAATCGCGTGAATGATGCGAATCGCACGCGCGAATGAAGCGAGTAAACTCAAAATGTTTAAACGTCCAACTATACGCGAATAGCGCGATTCATTCGTGTTTGGTGTTCTGTGTGTGTGAGTGAGCAGAGCGGGACACAGTCAGCAACACAATACATCTGTATGTGTGTAGGGGAGGGGCGCTGTGACTAGCCTATCACAGAACGCAGACACAGTCAGCTACCCAATGAGGATTTTTATTCAATCCGAGCACAGATATTGACTCGTATTACGGATACTCGTTTCATCCGAGTATCCGGCTCATTTCATCCGAGTATTCGGCTCATCTCTAGTTATTTCTAACACTCAGTAGATAAACTAAACTCATTTTTGGTTTGCCATACAAAACACATCTGAAGCAATATCGTCACATGCTAAAACGGTCCGTTGAGCTCTGAATCTAAACTTCCTGTCATTTAAAAAGCACGAACAGAAAACTGCTCTGGAATATGTTTCCACCTGTTCGTGACACAACAAATGCCAAAGAACTGGAGAAGAAACGCGCCAAACCTCTTATAACTGAAAACCTGCCTCTCACGAGGACAGTGACGGCCTTATCAGGTCGCGTCAAACGAATCGCTTTTCTCAGCAGTGAGATCTATCCTCTGCCTGTGAATGAGAAGCTTAAAGGGTCTCTGATGGCACATCAACGCGAGAGAAAGTCTGTCATAGGAATGCATAACTTACCTACAGCTCGACCAGATCTGAAGTCCTTGAACATCATGTGGAAAGACAACTCGGGACACTCGATGTCTCAGTGACAGGGCCCTGTTAAGAAAACAAAACATGCTTAGTTCCTTGTCAAACATAAGGAGACCCTGACACCTCTATAAACCGCAGGGGAATTTCCACCAGGATAGAGACATTGTGTTATGGTATAGTTTGAAAGTGACAACCAACCGCACTACATCTGCCTTGCAAACTATAAAGCAAGAATGATGCAATATGCATCTAACCTCTCATCTTGTGCATTCTGAATAACTTTTTCTTCAAAATCCCAACATACATCTAGGTTTCAGTTAGATCTTTAATTGAAAGGACAGAAATAAAGAGTGCTTTCTTACATCACTTGGCTTCTTTTGATTTACAAATTAACCAAGAGAACACCGTTCTGGAAACATGAATTAGATCAAACCGTGATGTAGGCTACAGTACATTAAAACAACGTCCAGACAAGATTCAGCATGCAACCTTCTCTTGTGATGCGGTGAGCCGTGCCCGTGTCCTGAGAGACACGCTCTTCTTCAAACAGCAGTATGTCTGAGAGCCACCTGTCATGTTCTCTTTGACCTCTTAGTCCACAAAGCAGTTATGAACTCTAACCTCTTGACATTCACCACAGTTAAATAACACAGCTTTTCTCCCAACTCTCCTTTTAACTCTTAGAAAGAACACCACACGACATTAAATAAAAATGAAATGGTAATAAGAATAATTATTTGGAATAATAAAAACGTGACGTAACATTTAAAAAGGAACTGTTCACCCAAAAAACATTTTATTATTTATTCACCCAAACCTATCTGACTTTCTTTCTTCCGAAGAACACAAAGGAAGATATTTTGAAGATTGTCTGTAACCAAACAACAGTGGCCTCCATTGACTTCCATTGTATGAACACAAAACCGCTGAGATATTTCTCAAAATATATTATTTTGTGTTCCACAGTAAATAGAGTCTTATCACTGTTCAACTGAAACCTTGTATGTCTAAATGTGTTGTTTTTCAGGAAATGGAAACACACTGCATTTTGTAAAATGATTTAGTACTTTGCAAGATTTTTTATTAATAGTTTTTATTGGTTAGATATTTGAAAAACCCAGTGACAAACATAAAGGGAGACTAATAATAATGAAAAATATGAGGGTAAAGAAAAAGCGCTTGTATCCAAATCTTGTGGGTAATTTGGAATTTAATTGAGAAATTCCTGTTAAGTCCTTATCATTATAATGTGACAGTTAAAGGATAGGTAACTAAGGAAAGAGTCAAAACTATTTTCTGTGATAATCCACCACATTTAGACACGCTGTAGATAAAGCTTAAATTGTTTTCATTCTTCAGCTGCTTTCATCTCATACAATGTTTCTGAGAACTAACACACATTCAAAATAATGTCAAATTCAGAAGCATTCATACACATAATTTGGCTACAAAGCATTAGCACATTCATGTTGTCGACAGCCTGTGTCTTGGCTGATTATTGTATTGTATTGCGTGTAAACAATGCGCTTTAGTCTGAAATCTTCTTCAAGCACCATTTTTTCAAACACCTCCATCTTTGTTTCCACGTACCTCCCATAAAATGGCCCTGCTCTCTGACAGACATCTTTGAAATAAGTGTCCTGAGAAATCACACCTGTCTCTGTTACAGCCCCTAGGCAAAACAAAAGAGTCTGGGAAGCTGCCCACGCTTTCTGGGCAATCACAGAATATTCTCTGCTTGTTATGTGTTCAGGTTTCCTGATATTGGGTTGGCTGAGACGTCTTTGAGGTGCAGAGTTTTGAAAAGAGGGACACTTGAGGTGTTATGAGACCAGAAACATCACAACACGGCTTTGATGTGTAGGTCAGAAGTTATTTAAATAGAAGCTGAATAAAAAAGCTCAGATATATATTTTTTTATTTCAGACAGATGGGAAAAACAAAGTTGCTGTGCAGAATTGCAGAAATTGCAGAAAAATGCAGATAAACAGAACATGTAAACGCACCTTTTTGCAAAAGGCTTGCGTGACACATCTGTAGGGCCAAAACATATTTTTACACATGGAACACAATAACATTAAATACAAGACAAGGAGAGATAGAGTGAAAATGACATGCAATATATATAAATAGGTTATAAATAAGTTCAATGTTTACCCTTTTCAAGAACAGTCTAATACAGTTTATTTCACTTTAAAACAGGCTGAGGGTGATAAGCACAATAAGAATTGTTTCTAACCATTATCCATTTTTCTAGATATAAAAACCTTCTGTATGATAAATAACACTATATAATGTGAAATACATCTGTAGCTTGCAGGCCTTTTAGCAAAGCGTTTGAACTTATGAGGCATATAACGCTACATATGGGCAAAATGGACATTAAAAATGCATTTGAATTTATCCGAGGTGAGATTTTTATCCAGTGGCGCAATGAAAATGATACAGTAATAGCCCCGACCAGCATGAAGCACACATCATCTTCCCTCCTATCGCGCGAAGGATACATCTCATATGAGGATATATTTAGTCAGAGAAATGAGGCGTGCGTAACTTGTGCTTTGTTTCTCATCTATACATGCCTTACATCCAGTTTCTTTAAAAATACAGCGTAGGTAAAATAATAAATAACCCCTTATTCGTTTTACAGAGTAGGCCACATTCTATCGTCTGCTGAGGAACAGATGTTTTAACTCTCATTTAGAAGATTTGTCCTGGCACTTGTTAGAAGAGCATTAGTTTGGTTAAGATAAAATGGGGTATATGCATATGGGTTGATGACGTACTTCCTCTAAAATCTCAGCCAGGGTGTTACATCCGGTGCCATAGGGAACAATGGCGTTTCGCTTCAGGATGCCCATAGGATTACGATCAACAACGTGAGTCTAATTATTCAAACACCATACGTCAACAACCAAAAAGGAGCAGCACTTCATGCTATCCGTTTCAAGGTACATCAACAAATATGAAAAAAGCAAAGTGAACTTTTGCACTTACTAGGCATGATCACTGAGGCACTTAACAATGGTCAGTTCGACAAAATTTTAAAGTTTTCTTACTAAGCACATCATTATCACTTGGTGAAAAATCCCCTTAGTACTATGAGAGCAGAAGTGACCTAGATGGCTGAGATTTTATCAGAAGTACGCCATCATCCCGTGTGCATATACCCCATTGTCTGTGTATCAAAACCTGCACAGCTGGCACATTTTAAGGTCTATAATGCCCGAAATGCTGTCTAGGTAGTAAGCACACTAAGCTTAGAGACAGAGCCTAGACGTGAGTGCTTTAGTCGGAAAGCAGTCGTGAAAAAAGCAATGCAACGGAACGTAACACCCGTGGGGACTGATTTGTTGAGTCCTTTAAATTTGATCTTATTAAGAGTGTTAACTTTCAAAGGGTAGATAACAGGACATGCCTCAGTCCCTGCACACTGCTGTTCAACAAAGCCTGTCGATAAACAACCTGGCACAAACAGAACTCCAATACCTCATATATTTACATAACTCCATTACTTGTGTAATAAACTGAGATTAAAAAGATAAAACTTCTTCTTCACAAAGCACATTTGATGTGCAATGTACAGTTTTAGGTTCTGCGTGCATACTCGTAATTTTAAATGCAGGCGCACGGAAATAGGGGTCCCCGTTCAAGACGCGCATGTGGTGCAACGGGGTCTTTTTTTCAGGCGGGTCAGCGCCACATTAAGATGAAAAAATCTAAACTTTTCAGAAAGCCGCAAGCGCACAGCAGGTCATGTGACAAGAACCAACAAGCCAATATAGACAAGCTCAATGAAAATGGAGACACAGATGATCACAGCAAAACTAAATCTAGTAGCAGAGTTATTTCAAGGTATTTTCAGTGCATATAATCCATATATCCTTTGTTTATACCTCCTTGTATCAATGGCTATCATGGACCATGGTTGCTAAGCGACGACAGATGCCAGGAGAGCACAAAGTCCAGGCGCTTTGGAAAAAAAGGAGAACGCAGGGCAGCTCGCGTTTCCGCGCGGTTTTAGATACGAAATGTGAATCCGGACTTATACTGCAGGATTTTGATGACATTCAATTTAGACAAAATATTTTAAGTGTCCTATTCATCCATTTTACTACACATGAGATTTAGCCACACTATTTTATTTGATGACAATGTGCAAAATGACAAATAAATAAATACATGTAAAAAAAACTATAAATACAAAACGTTAGAATGGAATAAAATGTAAACATAAAATATAACCTTAACTTACAGACTTGGGGTGTCAGAGTATAGCAGCATTGACAAAAACCATGATATAAATAACGGTGATATAATATTAACAAAAAATACAAATCCATTGTTTTCCAAAGGATTTTTAGACTTTGGCGCTGATGATGTCACACACTAATTAGCATATCGTGTTTGCGTATGGTCTAGTTTTGGCACTTGAAATCTGTTTCTCTCTGATCACATTATATTGTATCTTACACAACTGAATGCCATATTCACATATTATCTGTTCTGTTGTCAGACGTAAAACGAGTATAAAATAGTGACTAAACACGACCCAATAACATCTCGTGTTTAATCCAACCAGCTGTTACTTTACCTGCTGCTAAATTCCTGATTCATAAACGCAACATCCTCTGACAAAATCACCATACATTTACATTGAAGAGTGGATATATGAGGTGATTTTGGCGATATTAGCCTAACGTTACTTGTTTGTCTCATGCCGCACACAGCCTTTACGGTTGTTGCTTGATGTGTTGTTATATTATTATGAGCGTTTTTTATTTATTTGAAATGCGAGTGATAGTTTTATTGTAGATCGCGTATAGTGCAGACAATTCGGCGCAAATTCAGAAATATGGGAGAATACACCGTTGTTGTTACACAGAGTTATAACTACAGAACGTGTGCGCACTGCGCCGTACGAGGGCGAGAGCTCGTACACAGACTCACACCAAGCACATAGAGAAAGGGTGTGTGGGAAACTCTGCTAACCTTTCGTTAAGTCATGATAAACTCGATCAGCTGTTTTCTCTGGCAATAACATCTGTGAATGTTGACATTTACTAGGAAAGGCAAGTACATGGAGGAACGCATTTTTAACACTGCCACCTTTTAATTCGTTCACTGTCATGTGAGAGAGAGGCGCTGCACGCAACATGAGAGAGAGAGAGAGAGAGAGAGAGAGAGAGAGAGAGAGAGAGAGAGAGAGAGAGAGAGAGAGAGAGAGAGAGGAGCTGAGCGCAATGAATTAAGCTGTTTTAAATAGTACAATTAAAATGTAAATGGGAATCATGAAAATTCTCGACGAATAAATCTATGTATGGGAAACAGACAACACAACATGTTGTTATGAGAAGTATATATATATATTTAGGTTCGTTTTGGTTTGCCATTAAAGAATAGGAAACACTGAAATCAAATCAGAAAAATGTATGAAACGTCGGCACACCAAGGCTCCAAAATAAAAAAAATGAATAGACTAAATGAGTATTTTTTATTATAAATATATGATAACATCATAAATATGTCAGTGCCAGTATCTGGTTGACAATGCCACATATTGGTGACAGTGACGGTTTTGCACCCTTTAACATTTTGCCTCTCTCTCTCTGACTATATACACTATATAAACCAAATTAACACAAAATAAACCAAATTAAATATGAATTTGACTGAGATTATTTTTTTATAATTCAACAGATGCCGTGAGAGTATCGGTATTGTGAATTCTTTTGGCCATGACTATCGTGTATTGAAAATCTAATATTGTGTCAGCCCTCAAAGAAGATTTATCAACATAGATACAGTTCTTTATCCTTTGTTACTAACTGTACTTGCTTTATAGACTATTTAGGCAGCTTTGTTTACATTCATGCTAACAGATGACGGTAAATGTCCAAGTGCATTGTCACATTTTTTGGATGAACAGACACTTTAGGAAATTTTTAAGTGCACCTTTGGGATTTAAAGAAAGTGATGTTGGGTGAGATTTTACCGCAACAATAAAGTCAGCAACATTCCTGCTGTTTATTGCATTTGGTTTGTGTCGCTATTAAAAGAACAAATATCAGCTAATTAATGAGACAAAAAATTGAGTTAAAGAGTCACAGGAAAACAAAGCTTCTGGTAAAGTGGGAGATAAAGTTGCAGTAAAGTCGCTCCATACATCTCATAAAAGATAATGAAGTGACTGTAAAGGCAGCTCAAGCTAAATAAAACTAATGAGAACATAAATGTTGGACAATAGAGAGACCCGACCTTTTAAACTTCTTGCACACTAACCTAAAGCAACATGGCACATTACAAAAACAAACACACATCTACTGTAAAATCTAAAAACAACTCATCTGACAAAACTAATTCTCATCTCAATTCTAAAAAGACTTGAACTATGAGCCAAGTCTGTTCTTTCTTCGCTAAGTAAAATCTTCACAAATCATCACTTGAGACATTCACAGTCTCAGCAGATACCATAAATGAAAGCCAGATGTACCAAACAAATCTCAAATCCTGCAGAAAACGCCAAACCTCAAGTGCCAGATTGGTCTGAAATACTGGAAGCAAGGAGACAGTCTAGCACATTTGAGGTTTACGCTGTAACACTGGAAGCATTTTCAATGTCTTCCTCAGTACTGTAAAGAAAAGAAAGCTTTTAGTCTTTTTCAATTCACATTCACTTCAGGAAAGCATTGCCAGGCACTTATCCATGTCTGCTAAGTGCTGCTTGCATTTGGTTTATATGGTATAGTTTTACAATGGTATGAGAATGAAGTGGCTTTTTAAACTATAGCCATCTAAAAGGATCAGAGAGAGCTTTAGTCTAAGATTAGAGAAAAAGACCTGTGTATTTTGTTTTAAAGGTTTGCTTTAGTCAAAAAGAAACGTGCTGTCATCATTTACAAAACCCATATGATTATCTGGCTTCTGGAATGCAAAGAGATCTATTTTAAAGCCCATGCCGCTGTTTAGCACACAACAAACTAACCAGAAAGAAAACGTTTTGGTTTAGATAACAATTCAATCTGTGATATGATCAGACAAACCAAAACGTTTTTGAGAACACACATTCTTCTTCTTTAGAGGTGCAGAATTAGGGTGCCGGACCACCGTGGCATAGATGGCAGAGATCAGTGGACCGCCTCCGCCGAACAGGGTCTTATAAGACAGAATCACTAGCCTGCCATCAGGAGATGAGGAGATTACAGATCAGCCCATCGAACAGCATTCATCTTCACCACAACACAACACAACACGAGGTACAGCACGAAACCAGCGCCCCTGAACACTACCAAAACAAACCAGCTGCAATCATACACACTTGCTTCATTCTATACAATGTGACAAAAATAGGTCAATACACACACACAAAATGGAAGTTCTATAACACAGCATGCGATTCTTTACAATTACATCTGGAAAAAGCGATACGTTGGCAGAAAGTGAAGTAACCCTCAGATTCCTGCACGCGGGTGGGTACCCGTTGGGTAAACCGCTAATATTTGATGTAACGGGTGGAATAATTATCAAGTGTCATTTAGATGTAATGCGATGTGGGTCAGGTTACGGCATTTTTGTCAAACGGGTAGGGTTGGGTACGTAATTAAATGAGTGCTGCTGTCGGATGTCGGGCGTTCTTTTAATTACTGTGGGTGCAAGGCGGGTGCAGGTCCATCAAACTGGACCCATGCAGGACTATGGTGTCCCTGGAATAAACTGTTATTATGAGGAGTCTTATTTTGTTTTTCGTCTGGTTTGTTAGCATAGTAAGCAACCCGTCGCCTGGCATCTGATGTGAGAGTGCTTCTGAAATGGCCTTTTTATCTGCACTTATTATCCTCGTATGTCACTGTCATGGAAACAACACAGCGCAGGGATGGAAAGAGCACGAAGCGTATCAGAATATTGTTTAGAGCGGGATTGTCGCCTGCAATCGTATGGAAGAGATCTCTGGAGACCCCGATGTGGCCGATCTTATGACACCGTTCACACACACTTTAAAATCAAATAGTTTTGATATGGAGTGTAAAACGGGTCTATGATTCTTATATCTTATTTTAGGAGTTTGCATCAGATCACAGAAATGACTGACAAACTGAATCATGGCTCGAAAGCAATGACAAAATATTTGCTGGAATTAACAGATACCAGATATCCAGCTAAAGATAATAACTCTATCTTCCACATGAACAAATTATGCATTCAAGTGTCGAACATATCAGATTTACGAGTTGAAATAACATAAACGCTATGTGTTTGGAGCGTGTCACTGAAAAACATGGATCCAACATGTAGTTGATGGCAATTTTGTCAAAGCTTTTTTATTTTTTCCAAAGTAGCATGTCTATACAAAAAATGATATTGAAACATACAGCTGCGGAAAATATTAAGAGACAGCATATCTAGATGTATGGTGGTCTTTCAAGTCCAGTGTTTGTTGAATTTCAATAAAATCAAACCACAGCAATGTGAAAGACCGACAGCATGACAAGACACAAAAACTGTGATAAAAATCAAGGTTATTACTTTTTTCTAAATACATGTACTATACAAATATTTCTGTTGTATTGCTTAAAAGTGAATATGAACTTGTTTTCTTTGCAGTAATTGAGGTCTGAAAAAATACAGAGCATCTTTTCTGTTATTTTGACCTATTTCTCTACTTTTCATTTTCTGCATAGAAATGCAAATAGAAACAATATTTTTATTAGAAATTTGGGGAAAATATTGTTAGTAGTTCACAGAATTAAACAAAAATTATATTTTTACCTAAACACATACCTCATACATTCAGAAAACTAAAAATAATATTAAAATGGTCTCTTAATATAAAGAAACAGTTTACAGTGGCTTAGTAAATTAATTGAAAAAAGCATAAAAATCTAAACACCTGTTAGAAGAGCTGACAAACCTGTCTGTATTTTCACTAATTTAATAAAAGAAGGGACACCATCATCTTGCGCCGACGAAAGTGAGTTGAACTTGATGCGGTAGACATGACTTAGCAGCTTGTAAATACAAACAACCTAGGAGGACACACCAACATTTTCTCATGTTGAGAAAAAATACAAGAAAAAAAGACTTAAATCCACACTGACATGTGTTCATAAAAGTTCAAGAACACAGCTGAAACTTTTTTTAGAAAACAGCAGAGTTTAAAGAAAGTTAATTTGTGCAAGATTTTGTCACAACTAAGTCAGCACCATTTCTGCAGTTTATTGTGTTTGTTTTGTGTTGCTGTTAAAAGAACAAATATTTGCTAATTAATGAGACAACAACACAGAGTTGAAGAGTCACAGAAAAATAAAGCTTCTGCAGTAAAATGCCTCTCATAAAAGATAATGGTATGACTATAATAGCAGTTTGAGCAAAATAAAACTAATGAGAACATAAATGTTGGACAATAAGAGACCTGACCTTTCAAACTTCTTTTTAACTTCTGCCTGAAATAAAAATGCAGATTAACAGGGAATAAATTGAATACACGACGCAACATCAGTGAAGATTTATTAAAAACCACCCCGAAAGACGACGGTTTATAGGGAAATGCCTCATTCGCTATAACACCTCGAAGAACCGCTGAGAAGGCAGTGAAAGTTGCATTGCACGTTTTGGCACACAAGAATGTGTGAAATGAATCTCGCTGTGTTTGTTCACATACAGTACTTGCCCAATATGTGTTTCAGGAGATTTGAGGTGGGAAGCCTTGGTGACCGTGCTGATGACGCAGGTTCAACATTCCCGAAAAAAAATTGGTATCTGCAAAAAACTCTCAAAAGCACATTTTGACAAATACAAAGCTTCACACTACAGCGCTGGTCAAATCAGCAGGACAGCCACTATGGACGGTAAATGGCCACTGCATTAGCTTTTATCTTCCTTTGTACCGAGGTCAATTGAATCCAGCCCGCAGCCCCGCGGGACTCCGGATGTGTTGATGATATCTGACTTTCTGGGTGATAGTGCTTGTGCTGCGACACTCCTGATGTTAAGGTCCCACCAGACACACTGCTTCTCTATAAAAGCTTTTTTAAGAAACACTACCTCTGGATGTACTAGTGTCTCAGTGGGACACTAGATAATCAATTAGCCTCGACCTAGCCGAGGCACTTTTTCAGTTCTACCACCGAACAAAACAGGACTGAAACACTAACAGTGTGGGCATGAGAGCTTAAGCAGCACAGCTGGACAGATGTCTCTGTATGTGCTGAATAACCAGGCCGAGTGCCAAAGATGCTTCATTTAACAGCCGTGCTGGACAGGAAAATGTGCCGATCTGGAGAATTCATTCACAGTCGTCTCTCGCCGCTCATTTGAGGGTCTGGCAGATTAAGAATCTGGCAGCGATTTTTCGATAACAAATTTTGCCGTAAAGGAAAATAAATACATCTCAATTCAAGCATCAGGATCGAGCCCAAAGTTCAGTAGTTCACCTAAAAGTAAAAATTCTGTCATAATTTATTCACCCTCATGTTGTTGTAAACCTGTATATGACTCTTTGTTCAGTGGAACACAAAAGAAGATATTTCGAGAAATCTCTCAGTGGTTTTGTGTACACACAATGGAAGTCAATGAGGCCCAATGCTGTTCGGTTACCGGCAAAATATCTTCTTTAGTGTTCTGTAGAAGAAAGAAAGTCATACACATTTTCATTTTGGTTGAACTGTCCCTTTAAGTTAATAGTCATTTTTATTCCTACTATAGGAAGTCAATGGGGACCATTTTTGGGGTGAACTATGCCTTTAACTGGATAGTTCATTCAAAAATGACAATTCTGTCATCATTAACTCACCCTCAGGTTGTTCCACAAATGAAGATATTTGGAAGAATGTCAGAAACCAAACAAATCTCACTCCCCATTAAATGCCATAGTAGAGAAATAAATACTATGGGAGTCAATGGGGGATGAGACCTGTTTGGTTATTGACGTTCTTCCAAATAACAAAGCAAAACAAAGACAATTATACAGGTTTAGAACAATCTGAGGGTGAGTAAATTATGACAGCATTTTAATTTTTGGGTGAACTGTTCCTTCAAGTATCCGAAGTTATCAACACAGAAAGCTGAATTTGCTGAATGGTGAAATCTCACATTAAATTCAGTCTTAAAAGTGAAATGACATTCTCACCCCTGACCGCCTTCCCAGCACCTTTACATTCACCTGTTCTCCCTCCACCATTTACCGCACAGCCGTCCTTCCCGTGTCTTCAGAGAGTGTTTGCTTGAATCCGGGCATTAATAATTCATTGTTTTCAGCGGACAGAGTGAATACCAATTCCTTCATATTGTGAGTTGCCATCATCAAGGCTGATTGCGACACCTAAGGTCATTAACTTCATCCTGGGTGACGTGCCTGCGAATGTAAATGACCGGCGAAGCCCGCCGACACCGAGGTCACGCTTCAAACCTGTTAGCCTCTCTCTCTGAACCTCTACCCGCCAGATGAGATTACGCTGCACGCTTTCTCCGTTTATTATCCGTTTTGCTTATTCGCTCTCTCAAAAACATAACTTATGGCTTTCTACACACAAAAAAAATAAAACATTCACAAAGTGCATTTACTACGGGCCCGTTTTCCCAGAAGGTGCCATGGCAACAGTGAACGTCAAAATTATTACCTGAAATATCAGTGCGATATAAATGAAATCAAATATTCCCAGAAAGCCTGCATGTCTAGGCCGTCACAATAACAGTATTAAAAGATGCTGCCAAATTTAAGTTGACGAAATCTGAAGCTTTTTGCAGGTTAAATACTGCAATACTCTGTGGTAATTTATATCCCTCCAGCAGTGAAAGTGTTCCCTGAGGAATAAGAAGTCAGACAGCAGGTGCTACAAGCTGCCTAACTTTAGGAAGGTCATAGAAACAGCTTGGGTGTGGTTTGAAAATATGTTCACAGGATAATCTTTAAAGATGATGCATTCCTATCCATTAGTAAATTGATTATTTTACAAATATTTATGTTGTGTAGATCTGACAAGTCCAGGCATATTTCCTGGGTTGACAAAGTGTGACATTTCTGGGACATAATTGACTACCATTGTAGAAAAAATTTAAATGGTGGTCAAAGGTGCCCTAGAACAGTTTACTGTCCTGCATTCTTTAAAATGTCTTCTTTGTGATCAACAGAACAAAAAAAAGATACACACGTTTTTCTACTATGGTAGTCAATGATGTCCAAGAAATGTCAATTGCTAACATTTTTCCAAATATCTTTCAGTGTTCAGCAGAACAAAGAAATTTGGACAGGTTTGGAACAACTTGAGGGTGAGTTAATGATAACAGAAATTTAATTTTTTGGATTGAGTATCCCTTTAATAAACTAGAAAGTCTGGGCTTATCGAAGTATATGTTTTCGAAAGCGTTTAGCCACAAACCATCATCTGCACTTGTTAGTTCAAGAGATTCAAGATTTTATTAGTCACACATACAGTTATATAAGAATTTATATAAGAACGACTCCTAAAGGCCAACTCTAAAAGCAAAATAATAAAAAAATTTAATATACAAATTTAAGGCAAAACTAAAATAAGGGAAAATAAAGTTGATATAAAACAAATTGAAAATATTTATAAATAAAAAAGTAGAAGAAAATGAAGTTGGTGACAAATGTTACTGTGTGAATGAACTGTCTGATCTAATTGGACAAAAATGTGCAAAATGCAAGACGGGTAAAGTATCTGACACCATGAGGGGTACTTCATTCTCCAGTGTGGAGACCCCTAAACACACCGGGCACACTGAGCCCATCGCTGATCTCTGTCTGTCCCAACTGACTGTCAGGTTTCAGCCCCCCGCATCAATGCAGAGCAAAATGGCTTTGCTTGTCCCAGGGCGGTCCAATTGGATCAGCAATTTCTGCCCACAATTGTCCCATAATACTGTGACTAAGTTAATTTCCTGTGGGAAAAAACACTCAAATGAAAAATAAGCAATAAATAAATGAAAGCAGCTTCGCTTGATGTACGCGCCAGCACGGTTAGCTTTTGTTACAGTCATTTGCTGAAAATATATAAACGTCTAAATATGTTTTTACTGATTAATTTAGACAGAATAATTATACAATGCCAAAAAAACATTGCTCACTTTTAACTTTCCAAAAAACTTTAGGATTTATTACAGCAGCCAGGAAACAGTCAACAGACTATTTTATGTTTACTGGTGCAAAAGTGGCATCATGTAAAGAGAAGAGTAAAGTATGGATCTTCTAAAGCTTTAAAGACAAGACACCAGAAGACCATCAGAAAATAAGATGCTAAATCTGCTTAGTGTGCTTGGGAAAACTCTCAAAAATACAACTCAGCCCCATGGAAAAAAATGTCTTCATATCCTGAAAAAGAAAAAATCTCCCCAAAGAGCAAAAGTGGAGCCTGATAACAAGATTTGAAACAGAGATGGAAAAATGATCTGGAACTTCAGAAATCCCCCTGTCTCTTCAAGGATCTGAACATTATTCGTGCTCACACCTCGCTATAATAAAATAATACCTCTCTTTTTATTCATGAAGACAGTCTGGCTGACCCAGATATTTCTCTGGATGTCTGTGCCTTAAGGGGACTGTCATGGTTGGGATAACACAGAGCAAAATCACTGTCCGAGATGCAAAAGGCACGACCGCTCCAAAAAATTGCTGTCAAAAACATAACAGGCATAGTGAAATTTAGCAAGACCTTAGCAACCCTTAGCCCCAGACGCTGTGAAAACGTATCTTCAAGGAAAGCAAAGGAATTAAAGGGACAGATCACGGCATCCAATGAACGTTCCTTCATGTTTTACGCATGTAGACAGTAATATAACGATACACAAATGTGCTACTGAGGCAAAAGGGTTTTGGATTCCAGTTTTCAGCTGTAGGCTGTCATGCTCGGGAATGTCTGGGCACCTTATCTTGCTGAGGAACGTGCTCGCCTCTTCTGTCTTTATTGGCAGGATGATGGAGAGAGGGTCTGCCTCCCAAGATAAACAACTCCTCTGCAGCCTGCGCTGCTCCTTTGACTTTTGGTTTGCTGTTGGCATCGCAGAGGCTGCTTCCATAGTGATGAGCACTGGCCACCCTCATTCATAAATACTGACACACCAAGTGGGCGGAGACTCAAGAACACATACAGAAGCTACAGAGCTGCTTGAAACCAGTCATCGGTTCTTTTGGATGCTAGTACGTACATCTTCAACTGAATCGGGAGGTGGTTCACGTGTCATCGCCGTCTGCGCTATTGATATTTGTGTCACTGCTTCTTTTGTGAAAGAGGTTTTAAAGAGATTCACTATCCGCTCTCTATTTGTTCCAAACCAGCATAAATTGCTTTGTTTGGTTAAACACAGAGAAAGATATGTGGACAAATGCTTGTAACCAAACAGTTCTTGGAACCCATTGATTTACCATAGTAGGCAATAGGGCTGGGCGATCTTCCCAAAAAAGCATATCACGATCTTCATAACAAAGAATCTCGACCTACGATCTGAATTGAAATACAGGGCTGGACATAAAGTGTTTTGCACATAGCACTGGTGCTACAGAGGTTTGAAGTTTTGTAGCACAGGCCAAACAGTTGTACAGGTAGCACAAGTATGAAACGTCTGCTATCATCTTTAAAAAACACAAATGCACAGATCATCACATATATACAGGATATTCATGTTTGTCCACATAAAAATACTGTAGTAGCCTATACTATAGTATTTACTTGGCCTATAGTAAACTGCAGTAAAATTCCTAGATAATATAGTGAGTTTGAACCTTACTATAGTAAAAATTAAAGTATACTTCTATTACTACAGTTAATCAATTTACAACAAGAACACCACAATTTGCTGTATCAAATACTATAGAACACTACAGTATTTTTTCATTTGAGCATTTAGGTTAACCTGTGTTTTATTTTGACGGGTCGTCGTGAAGACGCTCCCACAATACACACTTGATTTACAGTGTAAGTAGTTCAGTGACGATAGTTTTTTTTCAAACAGTTAAATGCACCTGAAATAAACTCTCAGGGCAACTCTGGATATGATGTTCATGTGTTTATGTCCTCATAGTGTGACACAGACAAATCCATGAGCGTTAAACTGTGCAACACATTCACTCATACACGCAGAACCGGCAGATGACAGATTTTGATAGCAGGATTCCGCGTCCGCATCACAGGGCTCTAGATATAGGAACTCAATGCAAAATAGAGTCAAACTAAGTAAATTAGGTGTGCGCCATCGACTAACGTCACACACAAACAAGCCGCCCTGTCTAATGCACTTGCAAAAATGTATCGCACTCGCAAGACCTCGCAGCTCGGCGGAAGTGATCCGAAAGCATGCAAAGCTCTCTGCTCTCGCGGTGCTTCAATGTCATACGCCAATGGGTCTGTGCAGAAGGGGTGGGAATCTTTTGGTACCTCACCATTCGATTCATATCGATTCTTGGGGTCACGATTCGATTAAAAATGTATTTTTAATTACGATTCTTAGTCAAAATTCGATGTGATATATGTTTAGATTTTATTCCATTTTGCAGGAATACGTTCTCAAAATACTTCACCTTCACTTTACAAAGCTTGCATATTACATATGTCTTGTCAAGCTCCTTACCATAGAGTTGATAAATCCGAAGTATTTTCAAACACCTGCCCTCGCTAAAAATGGGGACGGGGTGTATTTATTTTACCCCCGCCATCACTGTTGCTGAGCTGAAGCTCGGTCTCTTGACTGTCCGGGTGCCACACCACTCTCGTAAAAAAGTTCTGCCTTTTTTGTTCCGTAAATATCAAGAATTGTTATATTAACTAGATAATAGATTTTTGAAATCTGTGAATTGATAAGAATCGCTAGAGGACCGAATCGCGATTCATATGTGAATCGATTTTTTCACCCACCCCTACTGTGCAGAGCTGAATGTTGTCGAACACACCTCTTGTTTTAGACGACAGACAAGATCACGATCCTTGCGATTCCGTTGAAATGTGGATTGAGGACGCCTTCAAGATCGATCTCGATATAAGATTGTCAAATCGCCCACCCCTAGTAGGAAACATGACAATGGTAGTCAGTCAAAAGTGCCCCAGAACTGTTGGCTGTCCAACATTCTTCAAAATATCTTCTTTTGTGTTCAACAGAACAAAAATTATAATTTTTCTTCTATGCTAGTCGATGGGGTCCAAGAACTGTTTGGTTCGAAGGTGAGTAAATGACAGAATGTTTATTTGTGGGTGAACTATCCCTTTAAAACATGAGGATGAATAAATAATAACAGAATGTTTATTTGTGGGTGAACTATTCCTTTAAAGATATCCATGAAATGGTGTGCTCCAGAGAGTTGACACACAGAAGATCTAAGCATTCAAAAAAGATCGATAGCTATTATGACATCATCCTGCACTTTAAAACTAAAAGCTACTGGTGAGGAGCCACTCAAGAAGTTCCGCCCTAATTTCCTGTTTCAATGAAAATTACGCCAATGCATCGAACAAAGGCTGAACATTAAAAAAAACTTCAGTGGGTAATTAAACTTGCATTCAGGTCTGCTTTCCTTCTTATAGAACATCTATGTACAATTGCAGATGGATAAAATAGTCCCACGCTAAAATGTTTTCTCGTTGTGCATTCTGTTTCACTCGAGTCATGCAAGTACGGTGTGTTGTGAATGTCAATTATTTGTCTATAATATTAACCATATGCAGCTTTGAATTGCTTTTTCTCATTTGCATCACGATGTGGTCCGGGATTCAATTTTGTTCCAATCTGTTACATGAACAATAGAAACTTCAAGTTGAGACTCAAGTACACGACAAATGACATGACAATTAATTCCTGCTGACTAGACTGTACACTTAAACAGCAGCAAACTCATCAGTAGTCACTAAAGTGTGTCACTCAATGCTGTCATGTAATTACCTCATTAGTTTTTGTCATATTTGCTGTTCGGCATACAGGAGCAATATTCCTAAAGCAGTTCTATAAAGAGCAACTGCATCTAGACTATGCAAACTTGTGTATATGCTTCAGGGACAACCTCAGACTTTGATACATAGCGATAGTCGAATGTATGTGTATTTATATATCAGACCAAGATTTATCCACTATATCATTGAATAATAGCATGCAAACTAACTGAGCTTGGTTAATGACAAGCTCTATTATCCAGAAAACCCGTAACGCAGCCACCGTCCCCTTTCCTGCGAGCTAGTTTCCCCCGGCTTTTGCCAGAGTAACAGAGATGCCCGACAACCTCTGCAGTCAGTGGGATAAGTGAGCTGAGTTTGCAGATTAGACCACCTGCCTCAACAATCCTGCCGTCCTATTTATACCCCTGACAATAAATTACTGCTGGTGAGCTAGACGGCATTGCTTCGAGAGGGGATGCCGCTGCGCACGAGCCGTGAGAAAATAACGCCGGCTAATGGACAAGGCAATGACCTTATTCTTCACTTTAAATGAAGAATAGAGTTCCAGCATGCCGGTTATACGTGCCAAACACCATAACGGAATGGCGATGTACTTGAAAGAAGATCGGCAGTCTGCCGTAAACAAACAAGAAACGGATCCTGCCGAGCTGACGTCTTTTCATGTGATTTGCTTTGTGAGAGTAAATTAAATTTCTGCCTTTGTTGATGATGTGTTACAGAAAACCAACTATGAGGCTGATAAAAGTTGCAGTGACATGTAACGCTGGAGTAAAGATATACTGTCGTCGCCAAAAGTGAGGTCCATCATTGGAAAATGTATGTCTTGTTTTCAAATAGCCCTAGATTATTAAATGCGTATACAATGTCTATACGTGTTGCAAAGTTGTGTTTCAAGTGTAAACTGAAACTCAGCTTTAATCATTTAAAGGGACAGTTCAACCAAAAAATACATTTCTGTCATCCTTTACTCACCCTCAAGCATTTTCGAATCTGTATAAATGGCTTTGTTTTGATGAACACAGAGATATTTAGATGAATGCTTGTAACCACAGTTCTAGGGCACCATTGACAGCCATAATAGAAAAACTGACAAATGTATGAAAGCAAACAGTTCTGGGGCACTTTTCACTGTCATTGTAATTTTTCCTACTATGGTAGTCACTGGCGGCCAAGAAATGTTTGGATACAAGCATTCTTCCAAATATCTTTCTCTGAGTTCATCATAACAAAGACATTTACACAGATTTGGAGCAGAACTTTTGAGTAAATAATGACAGAATTTGTATTTTTGGGTGAACTGTCCCTTTAAGGAGGCTTGACGAAAAATCATAAGAATGACTACAAAATATTATACAAAAGAGGATCAACAAATATTAACTAATTAAACTAGTCAATGTTTTCAGTGACATTTTTGTTTTTTTTGTGTATTCGAATACAACCCAGTTTAAACTTTTATCACCATTTTCCTGTGCTTTCCTGTAGCTCAGTGGTAAGAGCATTGCGTTAACATCCCAGGGGATTGCACATACTTAAAAACAAATGTATAGGATAATACAATTCAAGTCGCTTTGGATAAAAGCATCTGCCAAATGCGTAAATGTTATCACCAGTTTAAACTTTTTGAACTGATAATCAAACTAAGTCTCTTGCTTGATTACCTAGTGTTGAAGACGTAATAAAGCTATAAAATATTTTTGTTGAACAAATCAATAAGCATGCCGGGAACGAGAAGACTTGCTGTTTTTCCACCCTGTGACGCTCTTTGTGTGATCCGTAAGAACAGGTGCTCCAAGTATGTGCGGTTGTCCTCTTGTGTAAAAGAGAGAAGAATTCAGAGCTGATGAAGGAGCATGTTACTAATACCTCACACTCGGGCACTTGTCAGGTTTATTTCTCTCCCTCTAACTTTTGGCTTGACACCCTAACGCCGTTAAAGCCTCTGTGACCGATTCAGTTTCAGAATGCTTGGGTTGAACTTTGGCTCAAACAGAGAGCTAATGTTAATGTAAGTAAACAATAAGGTTTGGCCATTGACTGACATCTGACTATGATCCTCTTGTCAAAGGTCTGTTATAAAAAAGCAATCAAATACAAATGAATTGAAATAGACTAAAACACCTGCCACAGAGAAAGCCTGTCCATTACTGATTTAAACTATCGCATACATTCTTGTGCCTTAAAGGGTAATGGTAAAGTTTCAAAAACTGTATGACTTTTTGTCTTCTGCCGAACACCAAAGAAGATATTTTGAAGAATGATAGTAACCGAACAACGGTGGTACCCATTGACCTGCATTGTTTTTTTTGTTCATGCAATGGAAGCCAATGGGGGCCAATGATGTTTGGTTACTAACACTCTTCAAAATGTATTCTTTGTGTTCTGTGGAAGTAAGTCAAACAGGTTTGAAATTACAAGATGGTGAGTAAATGAATACAATTTTTGGGTGAACTGTCCCTATAAGGCACAAAGTTAAAACAAAAAAGTTGAAAGTGTAAAAGAATAGCAATAATGAAACTATAATGATGATTTTACAGATCACTTTCAATGTGACAGTTTTTCCGGAAAAAAAATCGAATTAAGTTCATTTAAATTTAAAGGGCTCATGCATATAAAATGTGACATTTCAGAGTGCAAGCATACGAAGAAAATAATGTTGTCGTTCATTGGCATGGATGCTAATAGTCATCATTACAGTTATCATTATTTGCGTGAACAGGCCTTTAGGCTTCTCTTTTTAGTTCAATATACTGTACATCTAAGGTTTTTTTCTACCCAGTTTTCATCATCCACTGAGAAAAAATCTTATCAGAAAAATAATAGCCACAAACCACACAAGTATCATTCATGTCCACAGCACATATGTGTTGGTGGCCTTAGCAACCACTTCTAATAATGAAAAAGGAATGATGGCCCAACACAATTTATACACAGTTGTGAAAAAAATTCTGAGACACTTATATTTAGCTTCAGGTAATAAGACTTGAGGTTATTCAACAGCCACCTTTCTCGAATAATTCTTGAAACTATTTATTTTTAGCCTGAGATTAAAACTGGCGGCTGGTAAACACTGACAGCATGCAATTAAACTGGTAGTTCTGTTCGGCAGAATTTGTTTTTCTGTTAATAGGAAAGAGTAACATTGAGTGCCATATAAATTACCTGCCAAAAACTGTGTCACGTACAGCAATGAAATGAAGGACTTTATACTACGGTGCAGTGCACCTCCAAAGATGAGTGATTCATTTATTTGGATCATTGATACAGGTACTTCATCTCAGTAAATAATCCTGATCTACAACATTACACAAAACACCTCCGAATCTTAAAAGGCATTTGGCTAATTTGTGCTGGGATTTAAACCATTTAATAATGTTTAGACTTATCAAAACATGTAATTGTTGCCTCATCGTGCCTCATTTCCTTGTAACGTGGCTTCTAATCACCAATTTGCATGACTGGTACATTGTTTTGTTTTGTAGCAGAGTTGGGAATAAAACACGAGAAAATGGCCGACCATGTTTTATGGCCTGTCTGAATTATAACATATAGGTTGTGAACAAACCCACAGCACTGTCCTATATAACCACAAAGAAAGCCTCTCTAGGCTGTTATATAACCTCTTGCAGTTCTACACATCACTGGTGCAAAGCATACTGTATGTGTATTCACACCATCAATATGAAACACATAAAATAAACAGCAGGTTTCCCTTAAGGCACACTTTGAGCCAGTTCAAATAATCTCCTATATCACTTTTACCTCTGTTTTTCTATCTTTAAATTTCTATATTATAGCTTTTAACCATGGAGATTGAAGTTAATTTAAAAATCCAGAATTAATGCCCATTTACAATAAGGCAGATATGTAACTATAAACATTAAGTTTGTCCTAATCAGATGTGTTGTGATTTAGAGTTTTGTCCTATTTAGCTACGGCAGCGATAAGTGACGAAATTTCGACACATGGTTGCGTTGTTTCTGACTGTGACGCAAAAATGATTTTAATACTAAGAGAACAGAGTCTACACCACAACTATCGTCAGGATCACTTTCACCTTTCTTTCGAGGTGATGAACAATAAGGTTTGAACACTGGTAAAGACACAATTATAGTTGAGTTTTGTTTGAGAGTTTTGGCTAAAGAGTCATTCGTGTGGAATCACTGAAAAATCACTGCATTAAAGATTTTAATTATAAAACATATCATTCGGAAACACAAAAATGATCATAAACATAATTGTGTTATCTAATCACAAAGCATCATTTAAATTTACGAATGAATTATTTATGTATTTTATAGCATTTTCTGCTGAAAGTCTCATTACCGTAACATGTCCCGATTTGTCTGAGTGCATTATGTTGTAATTTAAAATTAAAATATGATAAAAACAACTGGATGTTCTACTAGATGTTCTTAAATCATGACAAAAGAATTACATGAAATGAAGAAGTGTCCATGACTGATATTCTAATCTACTGTTACATGTTACATTTTTAAAACACTGTTTAAACGCAAACATAAATGAATTAATTTAGATTTTTATGCGAAGAAACACATCTACCAGTACCTTTCAAATGGCTACAAGGTTAACTTTATATTTTCCAGTTAAAAGCTTAATATTCTCTTGTCACGCTGTTTACACAACTTTTTTCATTCTCATACCGATACAGGTAGTTTTCCGCTTAAAACAATATTACATGTATAATTTATTTATTACAATTTAATTAAGTAACGTCTTATTATGTATGATTAATACCCAATCTTCTCCACGTATTGTGATTGGCCATTTTTAAAGGTACGGTAATGATAATTTATGTAAAAATTATTTTGTTAAACTGTCAGTAAAAGTTTTTAAATAAATGCTTTTAAACATGTCATACCTTGTTTGTAATTAAGTAAAAGCAATTTTTTTGATGTGAGTGTTTTTAAGAAATTCATGTTTGACATCTTGTAACTAAGATGTCACTCAGATGATACAGATGATACACTCAGCTCATGATTCGATACATATCTCGTTGCTGGGTTCACGATACGATACACATCTCGATATTTTGAACAAAATAAAAAAATGAAACTGAAATTCAAATAACATTTATTTTCAAAATATTAACAATTTAGTAACATTTTTTGTTGAACACACAACTTAATAAAGAATTTTTACATTTTAAGGCTTAACTGAAATAAGAATTAAGATCAGTGTAAATTTTGACAGAAAATTTTGATTTAGTTTTAGTCATAGTCTTTTGACTAAAAGTCTCCATTTATCATAGTTTTAGTCTAGTTTTAGTCGGCGAAATTTACATCATATTAGTCTACTAAAATCTATCTGGATTAACTAGTTAAATTGGTGTAATTAAATGTTCCAAACAAAGATTTAACTGTTTTGACATAATTTACTTTACCTTAGAATTAAATGAAACCAGGTCATTACCTTTATTTTTCAGAAAAGTTGAGTAACTACTGGATATGCATTGTTGCAACACAGAGAATATTAGACCATGAACGACATGTGACAGTTCATTCAGTCTCATTTTGACTCAATTGGCTCCTTCGTTCAGTGAAGGGCATCACACTCAAACGCTAATGTCTCTTTGAAGCAGCACAGTTTTTGCTTGAGACTGTAATGAATAAGAAATAAAAACAAAAAGACAAATTACATAAACTGTAGACTATTACATTTCTTCAATCATGTAAATCACATACTTTTTTTAGCATGTAATTCAATCTGTATAGTACGACTCACTTCATCACTCCTCTGATCATCACGATATGCAGCAGCTCACGTTAGCGGATAAATTAACAGTTGCAATTAAAAAAGTTTGTCAAAATAAGACGCTCTTTAAACCACGTGGAGACAAAGATTGTGTCTTGTGCTTACCCTTTTCCCAGAGACTGCTCTCTCTACCACATATGCAGTGTTGGGGAAAGTTACTTTTAAAAGTTACTAGTTACAATATTGAGTTACAATAAAAAGTAACTAAATACGTTACTTGGGTACTTTTGTGGAAAGTAACTGAAAGCACTTTTGCGTTACTTTTTCTCACCTAACTGATGCTCATGCTTTTCCCGACTTTTCTTTTCTTTAGTGTTTAACACTGTAGTGCATTTAACAATCCTATATAGCCTTTAACACACCTTTATTTTCTTTAAAAAACACATTTCAAATATTTCCTGAACAGTAGTCATCCACCTCATCAGAGTTCTGCCTATTTTTGACACTGCTAGCTTCGGTGTCACTCTCCATATTTATTGTGTTTTGACAGCGCGGCTAGTTGCACAAGATGGCGCCGGTGAGCTTTTGGGACAGCAGAGTCGGCAGTGTAGTTTCCGGTCATATAACACTGTGTGGGAAAATGCTGATTTTTGCCCGTCAAATATGGGTATTTTTTTATTTATTTAAAAAAGTAATATATAAGCGATATGACAGATCCTTTTTGCATTGCATTTCTGAGCACTTCGCTGAGCCAAAACAACTCGATAGTGTTATACAAAATTATGATTAATCTAATCCATCCATCCATCCATTTTCTACCGCTTGTCCGAACTACCTCGGGTCACGGGGAGCCTGCGCCTATCTCAGGAGTCTGATTAATCTAATATATAATATATTACTAATATTATAGAATAATATTTTGTGGGGACAAATGACAACATATTATGTTGTATAGATGCTGGTATTTGGTGAGGAGACTAACAGATCACAATTGTTTCCTCTCTTTCTCCCATGCTCCGCCCACTCCCCAACCCTTCTTCTGACCATGCTCATTTAGATCTACAGATCTGTCTGTGCGTACATTCACGAGGTTGCTGTTGTGTGTCACGACTTGCGCTAATTTCGCGATCTGAAAGTTATCTTCCAAACATGACCGGCATTTGCAGGACAACTGATTGC
This sequence comes from Triplophysa siluroides, assembly GCA_006030095.1. Taxonomy (NCBI): domain Eukaryota; kingdom Metazoa; phylum Chordata; class Actinopteri; order Cypriniformes; family Nemacheilidae; genus Triplophysa; species Triplophysa siluroides. The sequence continues at coordinate 1,325,438 of VCII01000447.1, forward strand.
TGTTGCGACTCGTGCCTCACGCTAATTTCACAATCTGAAAGTTGAATCTATTGAGCATGACCGGCATTTGCAGGCATTTTTGTCCATGGTGGCTAGTGCGGCCACACTATAGCTCCGCATCTGAGCTCTGGCCTCCCATCGCTGTGTCAAGGGTTGCCAGATTTGCGTAACAAAAACGAAGCCAGAACACTGCAGCACTGCAGACATGGCAACACTGCCATTGTCTGACTAGCGACTGTTTCTGCGCAAGCATGAGCGATCATGTGTACACTACTTTTAATTCAGAATTTTACTTCTGCAGTTTAAAAATGTTTCCTATAAATCAATGATAAGACTGAAAAGTAACTCGAGGATTGATATGTAAATGTATAAAGTAACTGCGTTATATTACTTGTTACTTTAAAAAGTAATCTGATTACGTAACACACGTTACTTATAACGCGTTACCCCCAACACAGTGCATATGTGAGTTAAGTACGCGTGACGCGCTGGCGCAGAGTAGGTAGCATCTTGACCGCTCAACGAATAGAATTAAACAGCATATCGTAAAATAACCCCATCTCTCTACGATGCGAATCGTAACATTTTGGATCGCGAAATATCGAAATACGAAGTATGGTTATTTTTGCATTAAGGATTTCAATTATTAAAGCCCTGAATACCACACCTGTAAATATAAAATGTTACATTAAATCTCACACTAATTATATAAAACATGGCAACACTGCCATTGTCTGACTAGCGACTGTTTCTGCGCAAGCCTGAGCGATCATGTCTACACTACTTTTAATTCTGAATTTTACTTCTGCAGTTTAAAAATGTTTCCTATAAATCAATGATAAGACTGAAAAGTAACGAAGACAGCGAGACATATCAAATCACAAATATCAGAGAGCCTCACCCCAAATCACACATTATTTTGCAAATGGACATCTACAAAACTTTTGGGCTAGGCACTTTCCAATATAAAGAAATGAGATTTGGGCTGTCTACAGTTTTAGGAAAACTATTCACAATTTATTAGTGTGAAGCAGACAACCCGAGGCTCTGAGTCTGTTGGGATATTACACTCGTCTTTCATGATCTCCCTTGACGTTTCTTTAAGAAGAACCACATGTAGGCTTCATTGCCGGCTATATTTTCTATGGATACTTAACCAAAGGCAAAACATTTATTTCTCTTCAAAAATTAGTATAGAAGTAAATGAATCCAAAACATGTATACAGTATTTGACCCAAGAGGAAAAAATCAAATTCTCCCACATACTTGCTAATGAATTAGCACCGGCGGGTGTAGTGTAATGGGGTTGCCTGCTAACACATGCTATTTAATTATTCCACCGGAAATAATGAGAAAGCCAATAACAGCCATGCTTACCGCTGCTAAGTGGATTTTTAAGAAGGCTGCAGTCCTTTCATTTGTATGCAAGCCTTTTAATAAAAAATGACATAATGTCCAACCTGGGCCTGTAGAATTTATGAGGAATAATAGGCTCTGATGATCAGCTATAACCCAAGAACACCCAACAATGGTCATGGTTACACTCTCATCAATATAAGATTGACACTAGTTTAATGAGACTATACTGTAAGACTAGCGTATCTCATCCACACATGCATATCAGCCAACTATATATTCACTGTTAACTGTCATGGATTATACTAAAGGTTACAAATTGATCACTGCATGCTGATGAATTATCAATCGCTTCAGGCAATCCGCAGTGGTATATAGAAGTGGCATTCTACCATATTTGAAATGATACATTCATAAGTTTTCATGTCGTTATAACTAGAGGTCGACCGATTATCGAACTGGCCGATTATCAGCGTCGATATTAAGGATTTAGCCGATAATCGATATCGGTCATTTTCAAAGCCGATTTGCCGATAAAGTAATTTAATTTTGAAATGCGCTATTTCGCTCTGACGCAGCCAAGGATTTAGTGAGAGCAGTCAGAACACGTCACTCTAGTTTGTTGCCTAAAGTAATGCCCGCCCACTGCCCCTCTGATTTGTTGGGACTAAGTAACGAGTCCGGCCAATCATGCTGGAGGCTGCGAAACAGAAAGTTTTTTTCACTCTCCCACCGAACGCACTTACTGACTGGAGCTGTTTCGGGTTCATGCTCTCTGAGGTAAGGCAGCATCAGACGTTGAAATAAATCACAATCCACTACACTGAAGATGCAAAACACTTCAATATAATTAGTGCCTGAATTTCGGAGCAGCTTTGCGGGTTTCCTGCAGGTTCCGCAGGATTTACGCATTATTATCATCATGTAGATATAATTCACATCCATAGTATAACAATGATTTTGCTCTGCAAGCGAGCAGCACACTGCAGACGCGTTTCTTGTAATTGATCGAGCTGGCGTTTTGCACGTCATTTTAAGTTACGCCATTTCAAAAATACAAGCCATTTTAAAGCATAAAGAACTTGAATCGTCGGTCTTCAGTCAGAGCGCTCTCATGCACGCACGCACACACACAAAGACTCCGCCTCTTAAGCTGCTCGCGACAAATGTTAGATCGAGTTATTTTTCGCAACTTACTTATACACATAAATGTTCAGAGACACACATGGCTGTGATTAAATGCCCGTCTTGCAGACAATACACTCAAGGAATAGGCTAATGTACTAATTAAGTGTGGCTAAAATATGCTTTTAATGTTATAGCTTCATGAAAACATTTGCGGCCTTTTCAACAACATACACAATAAAGCTATGAAGGCAATTCAATTATTTACACTTATTATATAAATTAAAATTGTGCTAGTTAATCCAATGATGAGCAAAATGATAAATTGAATAGTTCTAGTAATGTATGCAATGTTTAAGTCATCAGAACATATTGTTATTAATATAAGTGTTATTATTAAGATTTCTCAGTCAGAATTAAAAATGTTTCAAATGTTTCAGAGCCTGTGTTCTTGATTTCTATATAAATTTACGTTTTTACACCATATATATATCGGTTCAAAATATCGGTTATCGGTCTAATTCACATGGAAATAATCATTATCGGTATCGGCCTGAAAAACGCATATCGGTCGACCTCTAGTTATAACATTGAAATACAAACGTCACTTCTATTCCACTGCGGTGTGCCGCAACGAACAGCATCTGCTAAATTAAACGGGAACAACTTCTGGGCTGGTTTTAATTGTAAGCACAAAGCATTATTTTGAAAGAATCACAAAATAACAGTGTTTCACCGCTTTCAACAAACAAAACTTTTTTTCTGTGTTTTGGCCATTAATTTATACGACAACAGTGTCCTGAAAATGCTAACTTTTAAAAAAGTACAACGCAAACCACATATTTTGTGTTTCGAAGTATATGCGCATAGTATTTCTTTACAAAGTGACATCCCCAGCTACTGGCCTGGCATGCCTAATACATAGGGGTGTGACAATCTCTTGGCACGAGATCCGACTGGTCTCACGAGAACACAATATCCTCACGCAAATGGCATGATGGGGTGTTGGGCTCGAAATTGCGAACATTTTAATCGCTGACCGGCCCGGCCATTCGACAACGTTATTTTCCATCCGCAGTGCTACTTCCCCACCATTTTTCTATGTAAATGCGCTAGACGGACGGGTTCCAGTGCTTCTGCATATTAAGCACGAGTGTTTACAGCAGTTCCCGCTGCCAGCAGTGCTTTGGGAGCGCGCTACGGGCGGCTGATCATAAGCTGAGCTGACTGTACCACAAGTACAGTTTAGCAATTGCTAGTTCACATTACGTTATTTTAAATACATTCACAGGCAAACCTCTTCAAAAACAGATGATCTGACTCTTACTTATGTGCAAAGTAAGCATAAAACATAATGTGTTTATGTAGTTTTAACTGTTTCTCCGATGGCTCTGAGGGTTCAGTCAATGGAGGAAGGAGGATTGACATTGTGATATGATCGCTACCTCTGCTAACACGAGCAGTCGAGCACTATGCAAAAGCATATAAAAGGGAGACGGCGAGCTGCATTCATTCACCTTTAGTTCTGAGGAGCCTGAGAGCCTCTCACGACTGCCGCAGCGGGCGGCACGCGCTGTGCAAGAAGGACACAACGTCTCGTTCCCTCCATCAGGGAACTGAGGTTACATACGTAACCAAGATGGGGTTCCTATGGAAAACGTCGCGGCGCTGTGCCGCGTCACAATCTCTAGCGAAGCGATGGTGACAGGCCTGGGCGTGTCAGACGTGAGCGCTATCGCAAAATTCGCAACCTTCCAGTGGATAGGTAGGGGGTCCCGGAGCTTTTGGAAAGGTGGGAAGACCCTACCATCGGCCGTCACGGGCGGTGGCCTTGTTTCTCTAACAGCGAGAAGCCGCCCGGTACCATTTTTTGCATTTTGTGTTTTTAATGTGAATAAAAGACAATTTTTCTCTATTTATTTCATCATTTCAAGATTTCAAGATTCAACATTTTTGTCTCGTCTCGTTCTCGTGAACCCAGTCTCATGTCTTGTCTCGTGGGATAAGTGTCTCGTCACACCCCTCAAAATAGAGTATTTTTTATTACTTTTCGTGGACCAGTGTGAACAGGGTTGTTTATTCTAGGGCTGGGCAAAAAAATTGACAAATCGATTAACCGTTTTTTATCGTCTCAAAAGCTGTGAATCGTTTGTTTTCTTTTATATTTCCACAAGCACTGAACATTCATTAACGTGAATGTTATTACTATTACCATCCACTAAATGTCCCTTTTCTTTATACAACTGGTGGATGCTACAACAGGGAGCGTATCGTTCATTCATTGCTTAATTAACATGGCAGATGCGGGTGTGTTGTCGAATTTAACATCACCTTCACATAAAAGGCAGCGGTTGATATGATTGCAACCCCCGTTTACAGCTAATTTTGTAACATTTTGTTTGTTATACTGTCTCTTAAATGTAAAATAACCTGTTCTGTTTCAATATGCCCAAGTGTGTTTAAAGTTTAATATACAGGTTTAGGGCTCTTCATTTCATTTTTGAATCCACCATTGTAATGTGATATTTACTCGAGAATCGAATCGAGAGCTTGTGAATCGGAACATCAGATATCGATACCGAGCCCTAGTTTATTCATCGCTGTTATGTAGACCTATCCTTAGACAAAAAGACATGTGCCTAGTTCAGGGCTCTAGAGTGCGACCAATTTGGTCGCATATGCGACCTTATTTTTCATTGGTGCGACTAAAAATAATCAGAGGTCGCACCGGTGCGACCAGCCGTTCGAGGGAGAAAAAAAAGTCTCCACAACACTTAAAGTCTACCTGTGATTCAACAACAGACAAGGCCCATATCGTGGTCTAAACCAATCAGAGATGGTGAAGGGCGGACCCCCCTCTGATTGGCCGTGGTCCAGATAATCCTGTACATTTGTGTACCAGAGGTCGCGTTAACCGAAAATTCTCTGTCATTGACAGATTTTCTTACCAATGACAGAAAAATCTGAAGGCTGTTCGTCATTTTGGCGGATTATAATGAGGGCAATTTGTAAATCCCCGTTATCCCCGCTCCGCTGCTCACGCGAGCCGGAATGCGATCGCAAAACATACAAGGGATGATCAAAAGTCCAGACAATATGCACATGATAAACAACGTAAAACTTGATTCACTGCAGTTGTTGTCCGTAATGTTTGTAAGTTTCCTTGTGTAGTGATAATGGCAGAGCTCTCGTTCTTTAAATGTGCGCTGCACCATTTTCCTTACTTTCGTTTTATTCAAACGGTTTAGTACGGTATTTTTATAGACTTCAACACTAGGAAATGTTTTTTAATTAAATTGTTATTAGAGTAAGTCTCTTACCACTGTAAAGAGACTTTTTCTTGTGATACTGGACTGTTGTGCTTTTATTTTCATCACTTTAAACACGTTTGTCTCTAAATTCCGTTCCTGAAAATCATAGCGCTTCAGTCGACCTCAGCCATAACTATATATTAAATATTTAATATATAAATTAATATAAATAATATAAATAACAACGGCTTTATTGGGCATTCGGTTGTATTAAAATACAACAAGTTCCGAGACCGAGACGCAAGTACAGCGTGATGACGTCACTAACATTCAAATTACCACCTAACGCCACCTTGAACCATAGTGACGGGTAATAATAGATAATGACGGATTTTTACGAGCCTGTCAGTCAAAAGGACGCACAATAAAAAAGTGTAGCGCACCCTTCTTTTGTGTACGTTTGGCAGCCTAATGCCGTCAGTTAAACAGAGTGGATGTAGCAGGGGATGATGAGAGAAGATGGAAAGAACAATTGATAACTTTTTCGTGAACAATGTTAATTTAAGGCCTGATCCGTCTGAAAATCACAAGCAATGCTCTGACACGGAGCCATCAACCTCCCAGGTTATTTCAAGCCCTGGTCCATTTATCTTGAGATCTTTTAAGTTTAAACCTCAGTTCAGTGAAGCACTTTAGCACCAACACTCAGTAAGTTACCTTTCTTGTAGATTTGTGCTTCAAATAAAGAACTTTGTTTTGACAAGATTGTTAGTTAGTCATTTACAAGTCAATTTTGCCTATATGGACATTAAAAAAAAGTGAACTGGTAATACCAGTTAAATATTAAATGCGTTAAATGCGATGCGGTCGGAAATTAGGCGCACCAGTGCAACCAGTGCAAAAAGTTAGTCTAGAGCCCTGGCCTAGTTTAAATAACATATGAAACTGTAGCCTTAGTGAAAACAGTATAACAAGAATATACTGTGGACCTAAGACCATACAGTCTATGGAAAACAGCTAAATTACGTTTTCAGTGCTTTTAACTTGAGCCACTTAATCCGTCAAAGTTTAGAGAGTCAATGTAGAGAGCAAAGGGGAATGAGACGGCTCTAAATTACAGCAGTCCCCTGTTCCCCTGCTCTGATTCCAGTCTCTATAAGTTGGCCCCTAAGAGACAACAGCACCAGCAGAAAAAGGCTATTATAGATGACCACACATGCATTACAAATAAAAATCTAAAATTCAATATATCTACACAGATGGGTGACAGATGAATATCTAAATGCATTACAAAGTATTCTGACTTTGTGATACATGTAACCAGAAATAACATTTACATTTAGTCATTTAACATTAACATTTAACATTTAGGCATTTGGCAGACGCTTTTATCCAAAACGACTTACATGGCATTATCCTATACATTTATACATAGGTATTTGCAATCCCCTGTGATCGAACCCACAACCTTGCGTTGTTAACGCAATGCTCATACCACTGAGCTACAGGATTTAGCAGACGCTATTATCCAAAGCGGCTTACAAAGAGTTTAAGGAGCAATAAGCAATATGTCATACAGGAGCAATAATGCAAAAGTTACTGGTTTCAACAAAAGCTAGACCTGTTGAGAGAAAGAGAGAGGGTTAGTATTTTTTTTGTCTGTCAAGTATTCACAGAAGAGATGGGTTCTAAGTAGTTTTTTGAATGTTGTGAGAGATGCGGTTGACCGGACCGAGTTAGGAAGAATGTTCCACCAGGAAGGAGTTGTGAATGAGAATGAGCGGAAAGCGATTTACTGCACTTATGGGAAGGCAATATAAGACGCCGCTGGTTTGCTGAACGCAGGGATCTTGAAAGTATGCCGGTGCAGATCTAGTGATAGTCCTATAGGCAAGCATTAGTGATTTGAATCTGATACGGGCTTCAACCGGTAGCCAATAGAGAGAGGTGAAAAGGGGAGTCACATGAGCTTTTTTGGGCTGTTGGAAGATGAGGCGTGCTGCTGCGTTCTGAACCAGCTGAAACGGTTTGATAGCATTTGCAGGAAGACCAGCAAGGAGAATATTGCAGTAGTCCAACCTTGAGATTACCAGGGCCTAGACAAGGAGTTGTGCCGCATGCTCAGTGAGATAGTGTCTAACCTATGTTGAATAAGGCATATCGGCATGACCGCGTTGTCTTTGCACTGTGATGTAACTTCGGGGATCTATTGAGAGCCTCCATGAACCGCCATTGCTGTGAAAAAAATGGTCCATTGGATTCAACGCAGTTGACGCGAGCGACTCTCTCTCTCTCAATGGCTCTGCTCCGGCCAAGCCGTCTAATTTACATAATTTCAGATGGATAGTCATTTCAGGGCGGAAGTGCATTTTTCTATTTTAACTGAAGATAATGAGGGCACATGAATTTAAAAAAGAAAATGACCCACATTGATAAGCTATTTACTAGAAACACTGCAATATTTCATGAAAAAATAAGAATTGTAATTTTTTTTCACTGGGACTTAAATAACTGCTTATCCTATATGCTTCCTTATTTTTGCTATTTTAATGCACAGGAAGTGAAAGTATGTGTGACTTAACTTGAGTGCTGGACCTTTGCATGTGTAAATTGTCCCAGCTGTTCTGTCTGCTGGAGCAAAAGACGTTCCACTAAATCTCATAAAAAACATTCTTCAGGTGTGCTGTGCTTTAGAAGATTAGCTGGAGTTTATTAAACCATGTTTCTACTTCCTAATACATGTACTTTAATCCACATCACATGGCACAAGCCTGGAAGGCGCAGGCCAAGAGTGGAAAACTAGGCGTTTGTCATCATAGTTGCTTCTTGTCACTGCATTCAGAATTCATCACCAAAATAATGGTCTCGATCCCTCAGTGACTAATATGCGCATTGATTTACTGTCGGTGAGAAATATTTGTTGTTTATGGGTGGGGGAGTTTGGACAGTCCCTCAATCATGTTTGGGAGCTGGCTGGTAATTCAATCTTACAAGTGAAATGAACTCGGTGGGCTGATCTCGCTCCGTTTTAAAGCTGACAAAAGTTTGAGAAACAGGATTTTTACAAAAGACTGATGCATTAAGATGCATGCTGTGTACAGTTTTAGAAGTTGAAAATACTTTCATGTCACTGTTTTGGGTTTTACTTTGTACAAAAAAACATGCTTGTTCATTTAGCTTGTAAATCTTAAAAAAAACAGACGTATTAATAAAAATACCTGTATAAACACCCACATACACATCAGAGATGGAGTTCTATCGTTTCACATTACTCATAAATAGTTAGTGTTAGTGTATTATTGTATTTTGAAAATTATTGTTGGAGTTTAGTTTACAATGTATGATTTTTAACATGAAATTACCGTCAATTGTGTTTTCGGTGAATTGTTGTGTTAAGAGTTAACGAAAATTATTAGGAGATTTGTAAAAATTGTCATAGCAATTGTAAAAACTGTCAATTAACCCAGAATATGGTTATATTTGACTTAACAATGGGTTAGAACAGCCCAGAATTTTAGGTTGAAACAACCCAGCATTCGTTCATTTATAACCCAACAGTTGGGTTTGTCCATTTTTGACCCAACGTTGGGTTGAGATGACCCACCATTTTTGACCCAGTGGAAAGTGCCCCAGAACTGTTTGCTTTCCTACATTCTTCAAAATATCTTATCCTGTGTTTAACAAAACAAACAAATTTATAAAGCAATCTTTCCTACTATGGTAGTCAATGGTGGCCAAGAACTGTAGAGCAGTTTGTCCATTTAGGGCTACTGTAGATACAACATGATGAATTCCACATAACGGGACCTGCGGTGTATATAGACAGAAATAGCTCATTCTAAGGTCATAAAAACATAATGCTTCATTATGTAAGGTCTTTACACACCTTCGAAGACATAGTTATGTATCTTCCAAAAAAATGACACACAGCACCTTTAAGAGCTAGTGGATTGGCTCAAAGTTTCAGGAGGTGGAGATGGGCCAGCCAAGCAGCTACTAAACGAAAACTCTATGTACAAGATTTTATCCATCATCCATGCCCTCACACAAGTCTGATGGGAAAACACAAGTCTACTGGTGGATGTGTTAGCCAAACAAAGTTATGGCACCTGAAGGAAAAAGTTAACATCTGGAAAAGGAAAGTGTTGTTATCTCGACTAGGTAAACAGCACTATCAACCTTTATTTATTGAAAATAAAATTGAAGTTCTGTTGATTATTGTCACAATCACAGCAGCACACGGAGTGAGTTAAGTTTAAGTGACAATTTTGTTTTCCTTTTCTCTCCCTACTTTTCATTCCAAATCTGTATGATTTTATTTTCTTCAGTTAAGCACTAAAAGAGATGTAAGACATGATCTTAGTGACTGACAGCTTCAGTGCCTAGTCACCTTTATCTTATGAACAAAGAAAACCAACATTCTTCCATCTTGTGCTCTACATGTTTTTTCACAGACTGGACCAACAAATAATGAAGGAAACAATCTTTGCTTTTGTAATTTTAATTGCTGTTTTATAAGTTGAACAACCCAAAAACAAACTTTCACCCCTATGAATCTGCTAAACAACTTTGCTGAGGTGTACACCTATTTGAGAATGATTGGTGTAGAACATCATGTAACTTGAATAAAATTATTACAGGTTCATAGCCAACCATATTAATCCGGACAAAAATCAATATTATAAACCACATCAAAACGCCTCAAGATAGCGAGACACTAATATCTGAGTAAAAAGATACAATGATTCAAATGACATTGTTGAAAATAGCAAAGACACCCACACATTATATCTATCTGTGTGAACTTCTCCTTCAGGCTTTGAAAGAATGAATTTTTTAACTTAGCGCTATATTTATATCTCTCCAGGGATCTACAACAGTCATTCTCCTCTCTTCCATTTCTCATGCAAAAGAAAACTTTACCAATGTTCAACTTTAAAAGAGATCTGAAAGGCGTTTCATGAGTGAGGTTTTGAGACTCAACACTGAACGGTAGGGATTCATTAAAGCACAATGCAGGATAAACATCTTCATCTGCATACGAACATATTTCCACAGCGTCCATGCAAACAAATCATCCCCATTGTATGCAGAGACCCGGGAATCGGATGCAGATTGGCATGTCATGCCCACCGAGCCTATTATTTCAACTCGATGAAAAATCAACAACGCGAATGTCTGATCTTTTCACGAGTGACTTTTGCGACTTCAGGAAGATGTCTGAACGTTCACGAGATAAATTACAGGATTGGATTTTGGACAAGGATGCAATCTAATGAATTTCGTGAAGTGAATGTAATGTTGCTGGCTGACCGCTCAGATTTCTAGGTGTCAGGGCTTAAGGAGCAGAGAAAGAGTCATCGGTCTGTTGCTCAATCACGGCGCCTCTGCAATAAACAGTGGGAGGCCAATTAGTCCTCGGAGCTCTCGCTTGATACGATGGAGGTGATTCTCTGAGACCCTGATGGGGATTATTGCTGCTGAATGGATACGGCGCATAAATTATCTGGCTCGCGCTTCTTAAAAAGTACAAACTCTTGGGGGAAAACAGATCCCTGATTAAAACGCTCAGCTTATGTGTGTGTTGATGAGCTGCGATGTGTGCAAACACACAATGCGGCACTTGTAAAATATCATTAGTGGGGTTTGCTGGGGCAAGCATCAATATTACTTTTTGTGCTTGCTTAGGGTTAGAGACTTGAACAAACCACTTGCGCCAATGCAATTGCCTCCATTGGCATTAAAAACTACTTAAAAGCTAAAAAACTACTGTCAGGATTTACTAAAGACTAGGGATGGGCATTTAAAGCAAAAATAATGAAATTCGCAGCCTTCCACTGCATGCAAGCATATAGGCTGCATGCACGCATGTATAGGCAACACACACATAAACAGAGAGACAGAGGGAGAGATACCATTCACGCTTTCCATCTGTATCATGATAAACTGTTTAATTCATTAGGGATTAAAGGAATCTTAACTCAAACCATATAGCAATTTTAGGATAACGTGCTGAAATATTTATATAATAAACAAATAAATGACGAAACATATTACGAACAGCCTGAATGATGGCACTTACAGTAGCAGCTGATAGGAAGCATATATTTAGCCATCATTTTAGTGATGAGGGCCGTTGTTTGCACTGCCCGTCTAGCATTCAACTTGGTTGATCTGATCATGAAACAAGTTGATTGTTGCCCTGGATGCTTCGTCCTTAAATGAATGCGCATCCTAGTACTAATCTTGAGTAGTACTGCATACTTGGTATCTTCGAAGAGTATTTAGTTCGATCACATTTATAAAGACAGATACAACTGTACGATTATTTCCGAAAACACATCATACAATACATCATCGCATTATCCCAGCATAACTGTTGATTCACTATAAGTTCGTGTTGTTTACATTATGCACATAAGTGCTGATTGGTGACAAAACACAGACATTTCACTCGGTTGCAATTACTGTGTGCGGTTCATGTCCAGCATCTTTTAGCATTGGACCGCTCCATCTATCAGTTTCAAACGATCTGCAAATCCAGCATTATACCGTTCATATAACATTCATCACCCAAATGCCATGAACAAACAAACAAAGCTGAACTTCCATTACCGAATTAAAAATATGCATATATTATACATATTAATTGGTGGTTTTACATCTGATAATGGATAGCAAGGCCCTAAACCACCGAGAACACCACATGGGCAACACGCATGAGGACTGTAGTATAGAATATGGTACAGGCAAGCTCCCTCACGTTTATCCAGAATAGGTTATGTTAAATTGAATTACGTTCATCACAAATCAAACAGAGTTTAGAGTTTGTTAGCCTGTTTTGCCAAGCACAAAGGCTGAATTTGTCCAGATGTGTACTTGCAGACTCCAGAATAGCCCTAATGATTGGGACGATGGCATCAGTTCTCATCTCTCTTGTTTTCAATCTGCCTTTGAGTGTCAACAAAAACTTTTGTGATGAGAGACAATACCAGACCCTCCAGAGAACAAATAAAGCAAGGGCCAAGGCACAAAACAAATGTCTGTTAAATGGGGCTATTGTTTCAAACATTATAATGGAGTCTGCAGAGGACTGCGAGTGTGGCCCAGGGCTGTGAAAACATGATCCACTGAGGTCATCTTTTCTACTGTCAGGGACTTCAAACAAGATGAATGCAGGAAAATGGAATATCAGGACATCATAATACCCCATGCATTAAAACTTTCCCATGGCCTTGAAAAATAAATGTGATGCTAAATCTGATGAAAGCTCATTACTGCTGGAATTTGAAGAGAAGTGTATCTGTTTTACTATAAGTGCTGCCATACTGTAGGCGTGATGTGAGGGTGGGATATGTCCCCACTACGTTTTGGAAGAAATTAAGAAATGCTTGCGAAAGGTGTATTGTTTGGGAGCCATTCACATCTAAAACTCGTGAAAAAAGCAGGATACACCGCTTTCTCAACATCTCCCATTCCTCACTCTCGTAAGTTATATATTTGCGGAAGACAGAGAGTCGCAACTCCAGAAACGCAGCCAGTATGAAATTCGTCCATCATCTGCGTTTGCGGGTGTTTGCTTGTGCATCCGATGTCCAAGCAAAAAAAACGTAAACCAATAAACAAGTGACATTTTTAGTCACAGGAATAAACGTTTTTTAAATATAATGCACCGTAACAGCCAAGTGACCTTCACCAAATGACAGTTTGGGAACCACATACTGTGAGTGCTGGAGTCGAAAAGCGAAGTAGCCAATGGACGGACCGCCCACTATATATGATAAATATGAGTTATTACAGAAACAATTTATTAAAGTATTGTTTTTGTCCCCACCACTTTTCAAAACAAAGTTATGCAACTGAGTGCTGCATGTTAAGGCAAAAATCTTCAAACTTCAGTGTGTAACTCTTCCCAATGACTAAACCTTTACGACATGTACATCCACAATTTCTTTTACGACATGCATGATGTCATTGAGAAGGCCTAACTAGTGACCAAATTCCACAAACAAGAGAGTAAACAATAAATTGCTACAAATGTGGCATGATTCGTATTAGCTGTGATATCGTCAAATGACTGATTTACAATCTTTAATGTTAATTCCAGTACTCACCGGGTTGCTCTGCTTATCCTTCACCAGCATTTCTCTTTTATTACTCTGTAGTGGTAGTCCCTTGAGGAAACATCATTAAAGGCAGAAGTATTGTTGCCGTGGCTCCATGAACCTTTTCTTCATCGCATAACTCCACCTAGCAATACAAATGCCATTGTCACTCTTTTATTTTGCCATGTTTAAAAAGATGTGTTCAAAGTTCCCAAAATTAAACTAAAAGATGTGACAGAAAATGATGTGAACAACGGAAAAAAATTAAACATACTAGTCTTTCTGTCATGATATAGTGAAGCTTTGCAGACACGCTGTTGTTTGTTGTGTACATAGACAAACTATACCAGACAAAATGAACAAGTCTTGTGCACAGACACCCAGTCTAGTTTACTATGACATTCTACACTCCCAAAACTATTAATATAAAGACAAAAGAAGCATTGAAATAAGCTAAAACAGCACGAAGTCTATACATTTTATGCAAAGCTCTCATTTATTTTATTGAGTAAACATAATTGTGGAGACCAAATACTGTTGTTAACAAATTTGATTATGTCGACTTAAGTTGGCTAAATGAGTTAACTACTTGAAGTCAAAACTAGATGTAATATAGAAATTAAGTTGGTAAACAACTTAATTAACAAAATGTGAATAAATGTGTAGACACTTTTCTTGAAATCCTGCATCATCGTATTTTTGTAAACTGAATAAAAGGCTAATAACTGTCAGAATAAAGATCTTCCAAATGCCATAATTATGCCATCGATATTTTAGTGAGTACTTCCTTTTTTCCTAGAATCAACACTCATGCAGTATAAGGTATGCACGTGACATAATTACAGATATATACGGATGAAATGCAAATACATTTTCGTTTAGCCCCGAAATTATTATTTTGTCCTTATCTGGAGCAAACACAACTGCTTTATTGTGACTGAGCCATGTTGTCCTTTAACAGCATTTAAAACATCCGTTTTATATTTCCTATTTTCACCATTTCAAGCTAGTGGAAGAAAACCTAAGGAAAGCTTTCATGGAACAACTTTCATATGGATGAGATTAAGAAGTCTGAAATCCCTCAACTGTGACACTCACTGGATGTGATGAAAGTGATGTCAGTACCATCACGGTAAGGGAAGTCCTGAAGTAAATACTTCAATAAGAGGTCCACATAGGGAACATGATGTCCAGCAGAATAAATGTTTGACATGCCTCCATAAAATGTGTCTAAGTGAGGAGCTGATATCATAACAAGATCATAGAATATCACAAAAATATGTGTGGATATCCTGAGTTTCGCAATCGCCACCTTTTAAAGCAAATAAGCGCCTAAAGTACCAAATGCACTGCATCTTGAAGTAAAACTATTCAGCCAGTGCCAGAAAAAGAAGGAAAGCATCTGATTGATTTCCCTACATGGCCATCACCTTCAGCAAAAATAAGATTTCACAGTTAATCCTCTATCTGCCGAACTCCACAGGAAGGTGATTGTGCCAATATTTCTTGTTAAAGTTCTTACTTGAATTTGCAGCGGCAAAGACAGACAGCTCAAAAAATGTAAAACAATTATGAAAGTTAGGAAAAGGGAAATGTAAAGCATTAATCATAAAACTGGGTTATTTCCAGTCTTAAATGTGTAATATCTAAAAACAAGGCTGTGAAAGAACCAGGAACTTGTGATCCAATATAATACTGTATATTTGGGTCACACAATATGTTCCTTAATGATTAGAGTATTCAAAACTGGGAATTTTTGCTATCTTTACTCTGCTTGATTTTCTAGATCTGCATTGTACATTCTGTGCTTATATTATATTCTCATTCTATAACTTATCCACAAGTTTCCGGAGGGCACTACTGTAAAAATGAACGTGTGTAAAACTTCCGGTGAAGCGGCAGAAGTAGTGTATTGCACGAGTTGCAGCATTGAATAACTTATTCTGATGACAGAATGAGACAAATGAGACTGTGATTCATATTTGAAAACTGTTGGTTTCATGTGGTAATCTATTTAAATGTAATTTCGAAACTGATGAGGAACACCTGCTGTTTGTAGCTAAACTTACAACCAGGCGAAGCTTATTTGACGTGGTAAAAAGGAGCGCATCACACAGATCTAAAGTTAAGACGGACTGCTCCTGTGAGCGACTGTGGAGTTTTCAAAACACAAACTTCAAAATGTGGACTGCTTATCTCAAGCAAATAGATAACAATCATTAAACATCACTTAGACTGAATGTGCTCATACTTTAAAAAGAGTTTGCAGTTCAAATAGATTCATGAAATCACGTTATAATATGGTCTTCAATAAAAATGCGAGAAGGTAAACTGGATTTACAAGGATTCTTAACTCTATTTTACCAACGTGATGTCAAAAATCTGTTGGAATATATAACATCATGTGGACTACATTTCTCATCTGATATGCTTGATGTAAAGTAGGCATTTCATCCACTTATCGTCATATAAAGAACACGTAGAGAGAACATGTGATCTTAAGTTTAATGTATATCAGATTAGTGGCCCACTGATGATACAGTAGCTTTATATGGGCACGCGGCCCGTTACGCTTGCAGTTCGCTTTTCACAAAAAAATGACCATCTTTAAATATAGCACACAATCCACATCATGTAAAGAAATTGAAAACCCTCCATAGTTTTCAAATTGCTCATTGGTTTACTGTCACAACAGTGAATCAATAAAGTTGCTAAATATCCGCTGTCAGTATTAAAATCATCATCCTATTCCTCTATAAAGTAGTGGACAGAATGCTGATGTAGTAGTTTAGTGCTGTCAGGGTGTAAGTTCACATTCTGCTATAAACTAGTGACTTGAAATACGGCAGAAATACATCTGTGTACATTGAACCGGATATGTTTCTCCCATCTTTCGCGCAAAGCGTCATGGGGCGTTAGAAAATTGTGGATATAGTTGCTACATAATTATTCTCTTAACTTGTTTTAAGTTTGGGCTTTGGCTTTTAAGGTGCATTGACCTAATGCTTCAGTAAATGTTTTCCTTTCTTAGACTTGCTCTCATATTAAAAATGCATTTAAATTATAGATTCTTGTCGTGAGAACGTCTATATATTACGAGGTAAAATATTTTAATCCTTTAGTTTTTCCCAACTCATAAAGTTGAAGCTCAGAATAACTCTTTCTGTTTTTCAGTATATTCAGGCTCACGGTTGGGATGAATGCATAACATTTTTTTAGGCTTGATTACACACAGACAATATGCATTATTTAATCAAATCAGTCGTAAAAAAACGTTCAATAAGCATCACACTATAATGACTGAATATTTTAAACTTTAATGAGCTATCCACACTCGAAAACACAATGCAGTCTTGCCTCAATACACATTCAACACCTGTTAGGTCTATTATTTCAGAAATGTTAGAAGTAATAGCTCAGTAATTTCTGTAACCAATCAGAGAAAGGTCAATTCAACCCAATGACCCGATAACAAACAGAGAGACAGATGAACGATTGATTCAGTGTGTGGAATGAGTCAGAGGGCAGGAAGAAGTGCTCTACTGCAGTCTGCACATAGATGTCTTGTCTTCGAGGCATTTCCACAAGTCTCATCTCTCTAAAACCTCAGCTTTCATTAATATTCCCTGTCGCCTGACTGACATTTACATTGCACCACTACAAAAGCTCTTACATTGCTGTTTAAGTGTAAAATCTGCTTTGCAACATTTCAGTATGTCAAACGACACTTGTATTCTTCATCCTCTCTTCAGACCCAGTAATACTCTGCTCACACATGCCACATCACTTGCTGAAAAAGAGGAAGCTGTACTTGAAATGGATACAACTAAACAAAAATCGATTTTTCTAAATAGGCTACACTTGTAGTTATGAAAATAGTCATTTAGCAGAAATAGTGGATAAATGGTTAGGAAAATGGTAAAATTAGACGGTCAGTCTATTGTTTTGTTTAGATGCTATTTTTAGCCCTCCACTGGTGTTGTGTCTATATTTCTGTTTGGTGTCAACTAGTATGCTGTTTACAGTTCGGTTCTGATGGCTTGGCACATTAAAGTGTTTTTTTCATTATTCTATGCCTCCTGTATGTGAGAAGAACAGTAAGAAGTTAAGAAGAAGAAAAACATATTTTATTGCAGTTCTCCTTATTTTTTTTTATATTATCTTATTTTATTCTCTTTTCTCGCAAACTTATTCTCTATTCTCGCAAAAATCAACTTGTACAATTCCTGGTGTATTAAATAATATAAAATAAAGATATATTAAAGAATTACACTCCTGTTCTCCACAGCAGTTCTTTGTTTACCGATCATCAACATGCCAGTAAAATAAGCTTATCGAAGAGGTTTAGCACAACACTAAAATATTTTTTTTTAAATAATGTAAAGCAAACATGCGATTTCTTTTATGGTAGTAAAGAGACAGACGCGCAGTGCTCATTTAACGTGTTGATAAACGCGTTGGGGACGTGTTTATCAATTTCAGTGCACAAACATACAGACAAACACGGACAGAGCCAGTCCGCAATAAAACAGAGAGTAATAAAACACACAGAAATTATTTAAATGCAAAACCGGAAAAACGGAATTCACATACGCATATTGAATCGTGGAGGTCGTGCCGAACGGTTCAATATTTTATTAAGAATTGTGGCATTTAGGACTAGGCGATGTGTTATTGATAATCGATTTTAAATTCACTGCGATATCCAGGTGTGTTTGACTTCATGCAACGTTGCGCAGACGATTGGTGTACTGATGTCATACGCTGATGTCATACCGATCAATCTGCGGATACAGACCGGGGGGGTGTTGTGCCGAAAACACACTCCCTGCCAGTTCTGCACCCCCTTCAAAAACACACTGTCCGATTGGCTAATTCTAACCCCTCCCCACACCTAACACCTAATCCTCACACTAACCATTGTGGGAAGGGGGGTGCATAATCTGGCAGGGAGTGTGTTTTCGGCAATACACCTGTAAAGCCCCAAGAGCATGAGGTTTTGCTTTGCTTTCTCTTGGTCTATCTGTGCAGCGACCGGCAGAAAACAGCAGCACATTCAACTGATGGAACAAAACAGCGTTTCCAAAATTCTCTCACTGTTACTGACTGACTGGGCATATGAACACGAACATTCATGCTAAAGCCTACATAGCATGATAATGTTACAGTGTTTCCCATAGGATTTTGACAGACTTGTGGTACTGGTGACATCACAAACTAATTCGAATATTTGTGATGTTAGTGTTAGTATTTACATTTTACATTGCATTGTATTATACATTTGTCTCTGACTATGTGCAATCCCCTGCGGGATCGAACCCATAACCTTGGCATAGTGCCATGCTCTAACCATTGAGCCACAGCACTTATCTGTTTTTCTTCTGCTCTCTTATCTGTCACATTATACTGTATTATACAAAGGGATGCCACCAGCAGTCACTTTAACACTTTAATTTACGAGACATCGGCGATATATGATTACATCGTCACATTGCCCAGCCCTAGTGGCATCCCTACTGATGATGTATCCAACAAGTAGCTAGTATTTGAGAGAAAGAAACTGAAAAAAATCAAAATACCTTTAAAATGAAGTGAACAAACCAGCCTGGTCTAATGGGAACTTATTTTATGAAATGGCTAATTTGTATAAAGATGTACAATGTGAATAGTACAAAAATGTAGGATTATTAGAAAAAAGCCATAAACCCATCCCTAAACATTACCATCACTGGCGCGAAAACAAATTGCACATTTGAATTAGATTGTACAAAGGGATACGAATTAGCCACTTACGAATTGCCGTGAGATTGCGTTGAAACAAAGTTAAGAGACAGATGTATGCTTCCATCCAAATTCCAGAAATATCTTGTCAACTGGTTAGTGATTCAATCGAGCAATCAGGCCTATTCTTTATTAAAATGTTCAATTAAGCTGTCAGAAGATTGTGTTCCCCATGTAAAAGCTTCTTCAATGAAACTAGGAACAGTGAATACACACAATGAATATGTCAGTGACAGGAAGCTTTTAGTATTAAACACACACAAACTTCCACTCAATGACCAAGCATGCTTCATTGATTACCTTATCGGAGGAATGTCAAAACAAGAAACGCTCACCTATTTCTATTTCTGTGCGAGGACAGCGTTTCTGCTTGACAGGATATTCAAATGACATGACTTATCTCTCCGCGACAACACTACAACAACCTAACAAAACACAAGCAAAGGCCACCGAAGTGCTAATAGACGCGTGCCCTCATCTGAACCGGAGCATCATTCATCCTCAGACCTTTCAATTGTGTGAAGCTACTCCATTAACATCCGAGTATATGTGTGTGTTTATGATGGAAAATGTGCCATTTCCTTCTCTGGTACCCTGCCAGATTTAAAATGCAAAGATTACCGGCTCCTGTATCACTTGCGGACCTATTTTCAGCCTCATTTTGTGTTCTGTAAGGAAAGCGCTGCATGTGAGTGCATACATTTGAATAGCTTTTGAATTGTATTCCTTTATGTGTCCAGCATCTGAACCCTCTCAATAACATATTTTCTTCTAATGACATAACAAAGACTAAAAGGACACGCTAGAATATTTTTTTTAATTTTCATACATTTCCACTTGAACTGCAAACCATCAGAAATAAGACGAGAGGAAAATAAACACTGTAACTGCTGATCCCCTATTTCCTTTAGTCAAAGACTAAGCCAGATCTGAGAAAGGATTTAGCCTAAGTCCTCGCGGCACAGAGAAAGCACAGAGTTAAGAACGGTAAATTGAGGTCTACAGAAACAGACTACAGTGCAACACAAACAATAAGACCCGCAGACACGATGCTCGGTGTACAATATCATACCGTCGAACAGGGAAACAATGTCTTGAACACTACAGATAAGGCTTATGTGATGTGAAGCCAGGGCATTTCAGAAGAGCTTACTGTTTTGTAGAAGGTTATGAATCTGTATCAGACCTGGAGACAGAGATCATGCAGGGTGAGAGAAAAAGAAAGTTGGGACACAGAGCTGTGTAAAAAATAAACGCAGCAGTAAACATAAAACGGAAGCATTTTAAAGGGGATGTGCAATGGTGTTTCATGCATTCTGACTTCTTTACAGTGTTAAACTTGATGTCTTCTCATGCTTGACATGGTCAACTTGTCAAACAACGAGTTTGGGGTATGTATTTCTGTGCTCGATACGTTTTTTTTCTAACATGAATTTCTGTTTCGTAACAACTTTTCTTAGTCCCTTATTGTTCAATTCGCCTGGAAAAGCACGCGAGAGCGAGATGAAAGAGCACGCCCACTCGTCAACCATGGACAGTGGGAGAAAGAACACACCCATCCTTCGTTCGAAGTTCAGCTGTGTTTGTTTGTTCTCACAGCATTTCGGTGAGGAATGTTATATATATGCTGGATTTGGAGATCGTTTGAAACTGATAGATGGAGGAGTCCCAGCGCTAAAAGATGTCGGTCATGAACTTATAGTGAATCAAATGCAGGGAAAATACGACGATGCATTGTGTAGTCGTGCTGTAGTCCCGCAAACATCCTGCAAACTGTACTGACCGAAATTGAAAACTATAAACTTTTTTAGATCCAATCAATTTGCAGTTAAAAACAAAAGCCACTATTATTCTTATTTGATAGTCCTTTTCACTTAGAAATACATTACAATCCTGCAGTAAGGATTATCACAAATTCCAATTCAATAGCCTATACCGTCGCCGTCCTTCTGAAACCATTGGTCCAAATAGGCTGTACCTTGTAAATTATAAAATACTGTGTTGTCAAAGTTGACAAGCACTTTTTAATACTTAATATTTGCAAAACCCATTGACAAACACAAAAGGTGACAAAAAATAATGCTTTATGGCAAAACATTTAAATAACGAAATATGGAGATATGAGGTTTCAAAAGGACAGCGGCAGTTCTGGAGGAAAACCAGAATAAAACCATCTTAAAGCGGCCATTCGTCGCAATCCCATTTTTCAACCTTTAGTTAGTGCAGGGCTCTAGACTAACACTTGAGAGAGGTGGCACTGGTGCTGCCAAGTGATTCAGTTGGTGGCACCAGCCCTTAATTTGATAGCACCAGAGTTGTGGGGTGAGGTAAGAAAAATAATCACTAAAAGTTCATTGAAATGTATTTAATACATAAATAAATAAATTAGAAATTAATACAAATCATTGTTTATGATTGAATAATTTTTATTGAAGGTATGTAAACTCTCTTTCAACACTTTATATTTAAAGCACATCTTTCTTAAAGCTACTTTCATCCTTTACTTGTTGACAACAACTCCTATAAGAGAACCCAATTCCTTTAATATCAGTGAGTGTTTTGGGGCCCGTCCTTTGTTGTTTGATGAACATTATAAACAGAGACATTTATTTTACTGAATATCCAATGTTTTTCTCTGAGCAAAATAATTACTGTAAATAGCAACAGCACAGACTTTATTTAAATTTATTAAAGCAATGTTCAATTTTAAGTCAAATTTGAGTTAATGTTTTTGATCAAATAAATATTGAATAGCAAAAATCACCTTTGAAGATTGTCATGTTGTCTAATTGTATTTTCATCTTAACTTACATTTAGGCACATGTACACGTGTGCCTCTCTTTAAATGTTAAATGGATCCAATTGATGTTCAGTAAAATTAATTGAATGCAGAAAAACTAGCTAATATTGTGTAGTACTGTATGCAATTGACCAATATTGGAATCGGCCGATAGTTGTTAGTTAAGATCGGTATGGGCCCCAAAAAATCATATCAGAACGACGAAACTTGCGACCATAGTTGGCTAACGATGCTTTTGGGAAACGCACACCAGACTTTATATAGACCGGAAGAAATCCAGGCGATTTGTGAGAAGAGGGACAGCGGTGAATAATAGACCTGAAATATGTGAAATATAAAGCGTTTTTTTTTTTATTAGAAACATCCATTGTTAATCACCCAAAAAAAGTCATTTAACTTTTAGTTAAAATAACATACAAACGAAGAACATCATAAACAGCGATAACCTTTAGGGAACAAAACAGGTCATTTATTGATAATCTTTATTACTATTATTTATTTATTGCAGCATAAAAGCTAGTTGCTAGTCACTGTTTTTCATGGAAAAGAATATTGCAGAATTCAAAATGTTTTGTTTTATGAACGAAAACAAAGGAATAGGAATAGTAATAGGAAGGAAAGGGTGGTGGGTGAGGATGACAGCTTTTTTTGTGAAATATTTCTTTAAACAGAAAGAAATGCCAGAGAAGCAGAATTTAATTAAAATTCAGGACGACATCTTCGTAATTCACAAGTTTCACTGAACAAATGTGTTTCATTTTCTTGCACACTATTGCATTCACCCCTCTTCTCAACTCTTTGCATCTGCATGGTTAAAACCCCCAAACTTTGACAAGTTAACCATTAAACATCGCTTTTCGCCTTTTACAACGATCCCTCTGAACTGTCCTGCACTGATACCCGCCAGTGGTTGTGCTTTGCGCTTGTGTTGCTAGGATACACAGCATCCAGTGTGAATCACTATAAGCGTATTATTGGTGCAGGCCTGACACTCAAAGGTTTTGCACCATTCCACACAGTCTGTGCTCTAAAAATACTTCTGTATGCGAGAAAAGTCAAAACACACAACACAAAAGCAAGGCCGGTAAGAAAAATGGTATTATTGTACCTAAAAAACAGAGTTGTACAAACACAGGCGGTGAAAACAGTTATATTACAAAACAACGGTTTAAATGCATTACACAGCTGTAAACGTGCACACATTTCTTAATGGTTAATCACAGTCAAACCACACACGCAAAAAAACGTATTTATCATTACTTTCCATTAACTTAATCTGAATGTCGAAGAACTCCAAATGCTAGATAAATTTAAGTAAATAATTAATCAAAAACAAACTTGACAAATATGAATGAAACAGGACTAATTTTGACCCTAAACAGGGCATCTCAATATGGTAGTTGCACAAAAGGTATGACACAGTGGTGATAACATGCACGTGATAACATGCAAGTGAGAGCTGGCAAACAAAGCAATGAGAAATGTCTCCTTTGAACCATTACTAGACACAACGAGAAATGTCTTAATAGAGAAATAACTGAGAGAAGAGAATTCACGATGCAAGTAACAGCAGGAACAGATTACAAAAAACGAGGGGGATGACTGTTGCAAATGATGCATGAAAGAGTTTTGAGTGCGCAATGAATGATGAGTAACATCGCATCAGTTTACTGACACAACTCTAGAGCGGGGCCTCTGTTGACTGCCAACGTCATTCGGGTGGGCGGAGCCAAACAAACCATAACAATCATATAACACTCATGACATTCATAACACTTTCATTAAAATAAAATAGTTATAACTATTACTACCGCAAAATCACAATGAGTTTATACAATAATTGCGTTACACAGTGTAACGTTATGACGCTTTAAAATTCTTAAAAAAAACGTTTTGCTTCATTTTGGCGTATAACAAGACGTTACATGAAACCCATATGGAAGTTATAAGGTCTCTTTGTGTCTGTATTAATGACCCTGAAATTGCGCATATTTAATAGTTTAAAGTCACGTAACAACGCGACGTGCGTGCTCGCTCACACAAATCAACTTGACCGGAGACTCGACACAGCGTGACAGCGCACACTGATGCACTGCACTGCACTGCGTTACAAAGAGCGAATCCACTGCTCGTCGCGGGACCGATGCAAAAGACAACTCTACCTCAGCATACCAACACATAAATCATCAAACTTACACTTCTTTCCCGCGCGGTGTATGTCACTGACGCGGATATAACTTCAGACGAGGAAGTGTCCGACCCCACCGCCGCGAACATAAACACACTCCACAGCTGGCGAGAAGCTCCGAGGCGTGTATGCTGAAGTATGCTTGGTTTATCTCGGTGTATTGTGACGTTTAAGGGCATGCAGCACTGCTGGGTACAGGCTGAACTCCAGTATGCAACTAGAAGAGGCAGTGTGCAGCATCGGCGCTGTCAGAGCGGTGGTAAACACTAGGCATTATGGGAACCTGGAGGAGCAACGTGCTTTACCCACGTGGGGTGACCCGCAGCGACATCTACAGGCTATATAAATAAAACATACTAACACAACACGGTACCATGGTAATTACCTTTGCATTCTTATTCATTCTAATTCACCGTACCGGTAATATACACAGGCGAATACACAAAATTACTTTTTACGGTGTAGGCTTATATGACACGCACACGTTTTCAGAATAGATTCCAACATGATAAAATTGTGTAGTATAGTATTTACTAAAGTAAACTGTAAAATTACAAAATACATTTAACACCTTGATGCCAGGCAACACAAAAATGCAGCTTTTATGAAGGCTGGTAACTTATTCAGTCTATAATTAATCATCCTGAAGTTTTCAAACCCAAAAACATAGTGAATGTAATGTGGCTCTAAAATAGAACAGAAACCACGAGGCGAACAAGCCCTGAACAGACCACAACACTACTGATTTATTATTCTCATGTGTTCTTTATTCTTGTGGCTACTGGTAAAGTGTCCATAAATCCCATTGTTATATTATTGGGCAGAAGCTTGTAAATCTGAATGAAAAAAACATGAATAAATGCTTTAATACTGTCTTTGCTCATAGTTCCTTTATAAAAGGCAAAAGTAACAAATATGATTATAAAAATGAAAGCCTTGCTAGAAATTGCTAAATGTTGTAGGAGCCAATTTTGATCCTCCTTTGAGATTTATGGTACAAAATCCCAGGGCTAGAGAGATGAGGCAGAATAGAATAAAGGAACAGAAAACAAAATAATAAATCTACAGTATGCAAACATATAGTCTCATTGGTCAAGCATGTCCATACACAATACCACACCGGGACAATGGATAATTAATAAACAAAAACAAATACTCCCTCAAACTAGTTCAGTATCATTTGAGTGACCACAAACTGTGACTAAATATTTGCATGCACAATGCAAAAAAAGAATGAAAAAAAAACCGTATTAGGGCTGTCATCCGATTAATGCGATAAATCGGATCCAGAATAAAAGTTTGTGTCAACATAATATATGTCTGTGGACTGTGCGTGTTAATTTTATTAATAAACACTTACATAAACATATACAGGAGATATTTATATGCATTGCTTTATATTTTTTAATATGCATTTATGTTTATGTTTTTATAAATACAAAATTAATATGCACAGTGAACAGACAAATAACTGTTTGTTTATCGTTTGACAGCTCTAAAAAAAACATTTATTTTAATGTTTAATACTCAATTTTAATGTTAAAATTGAAGGTTGTTGAAGGATTATGAATAATCACAAAAAATAACAATCATTTATGTAACCATTTATTCATTGATTTTTGTACTGTACCTATTATTTTGAAAGCCAATTTGTAAATGCTCTCTTATTTGTAAGTCGCTATATATAAAAGCATCTGATAAATAATTAAATAAATAATATAAACAGCTGCACATGTCACAATAAGGTCGCTGAAGAACCCAAATGCAGGCAGCGAGTGTGAAGGGGTTAACAACTGCTTTATTTTTACAATAAACACAAAACAAAGCCCACGATGGGGTAAAAGAAATACAAACGAGGTATAACGGGACGAGGCCCAAAAACCTCTCTCTCTACAGGAAACAAGGGATCCCGTCCTGGTTCTGCCACGAGACCAAGAAATATATGACAAAATGAGGCAGAACCATGACAGAACAGGTTTAAGAAAAAGGCAACTCGTCAGAAATATATTCAAGAACAATACCGCTGTGCATTTTATTGTGACGTTACATTAACACTCATAAATATAAAGAACGTATATATGCTGTTGTGACAAGGTGAAAACTCAAAAAACAGCCTAAGGTTAAACAAAAATGAACACAGACAGGAAGAGAGTGTGTGTGTGTTCTTGGGAAAAATATAGAGCCTTCACTATGCTTCCCCTGGCAAACAGAAAGCTCATATGTTTGATGAGTGTGAACGTTAGTCTTTGCGATACCAAACATCTCTCAATAATTCTTTTTGTAAAGTGCGAGTGTGTGTGTGATGATGTGAGCCTGTGCAGCCAATGGTCCCATGCGTTGGTGTCCAGGTGCTGTGAAAAGGAGCAGATGTAGTTCAAAATGAATCAAATGGAGAAATAACCGAGAGAAACACAAAGAGCCAAGTGTGCATTGGCTGTCTGAGTTCTCCTAAATAGAAGCATTGAGAATAGGTCATTGGTTACTCAATCAGGTGAGCTGGTACTCAATAATGTCACCTCATCAGAGATATGGGAGACATAACTGCTGGCGCTCAGTTCACATACAGATGTAGAGAGAAACAACATGTACAGTACAGCAAAGGAGGCAATACCTTAGTAAGATCTTTAAATAAATGAAAGGACTTAACAAGACTCATCTTGAGAGAAATACTGAGGCATTGATAGATCAAACAATGATATACCCTTGCTTTGTTTTAATGGTTGTGGGGGTGGTGACAAATTACATTGTGATACAGTCAGATATTAAACTCTGATCAAATGACAAAAGCTATTAGAACATTGTAGGGGAAACACACACGTTTGGTCAAGCCAACCACAGCATCTTTATAATAACACAGAGTGCGAGAGTAAGAGAGCTGTGGAATAAATATTTTCTTTTCAAACTATGCGATATCAAACTCATAGCAGGTGTTTCAAGTCTCTCATGCACTGAGGCAAGCTGCTGTAAAAAGTATTGATTTTATTTTAATACGAATGAACCAGTGTTGATCCTCAATATTTCAAGAGTCACCCATTCTTAAAGCGGCCCTAACACACGGGGTTTCTGCCAATCTCATATTAATCTTGAGTATCTATAAAGTAATATTGCATACTTCGCATCTTCGAATAGTATTTAGTTTGATCACATTTTTAAAAGATAGACACAGTTTAACGATTGTTTCCGAAAACATACGGCGTGTGCGGGGGGGGTAGGGGTAGGCTTAACCGAAGCACGTGCTCACCCATTGTCAACAAAAACACAGACATCAGTTTCATGCGGATGCGGTTCATGTCCGGCATCTCTTAGCGCTGGGACTTCTCCATATATCAGTTTTAAACGATCTCCAAATCCAGCGTTATATCCACAGTTTATATAACATTCATCACCCAAATGTAGTGAACAAACAAACACTTGAACTTCGCGAACATATGCTCTCTCTCTCTCTCTCCTGCACACAAGTGAAAGTGACGTCTGCGCATGCTCCTTCTCCTGCTCTCCTTGCGGCCGCATGCTTTTCCGGGAGAATTGTCCAATAAGGGACTAAGAAAAAATTGTTACGAAACAGTTTTATATGTTCGGAAAAAACTTTCCGAAACCTGTACGATCGCTGGGAGAGTGTATCGAGCACAGAAATACTACGTAATACGCCCAACTCGTTTTTTGACAAGTTGACCATGTTAAGCATGAGAAGACAGCACGTTTAACATTGTGAAGAAGTCATGAAACACAGTTGCAGGGCTGCTTTAAATTAAATCTGTGAATAAAAAATGGCCTCACATTATAGACATGCAAATCATTACGGCACTAACACTTCAAATGAAAATAAAAGGTATAGACTATTCCCAGTTCAGGAGATAAGGGTTAAAGTTATTGCACTGAGAATGTTTTTGCATCTATACATTGAAAGTTACTTCCAGGTCTAAACAGAGAATTAGATTTTTTCACCATACTTGTATTGGAGTTGATAGAATTTCACAATATGATATATTGTGCTGCATTTAAATATCCTATAATATGTATTTTTTTCTTATTATTAGGAATGTGTTACCAGTCATGTTGGACTTCATGCAGTGCTGTGCAGGATTCAAGAGCATACAGAGCAGTCAATTCTCATGGTACCTTGATGACCAATAGGTCAACGCAGCGACGAAGTCAAACACCTATTGTAAGGCGTCTCAGTCATGCCATATGAAAGCAATTAAGACTTAAATGAAAAAATTAAATAATATAAATGTTTTTTAAGGCTTGAGCACTATAGTTTTAAACAAATTTCAATCAAGTGAGAAGTTTCAATGCCAACTTGATCTCAATACAATTTATACTTATTTTGGCTTATTCACAACGTACGAATTTATACGAAAACCTACGATTACATGAAAAAAACAATACTGAACCCTCATCCCTAAACCTAACGTCACTGGCACGAAAGCAAAATCGCAACAAAATGTACACTCTTAAAAATAAAGATGCTTAAAAGGTTCTTCACAACGATCCCATAGAAAAAACATTTTTGTTTCCACAAAGAACCATTTAGTCAAAGGTTCTTTAAAGAACCATCTCTTTCTTAATTTTTTTTAAATCTGAACAACCTATTTTCGCCATAAAGAACCTTTGCTGAAAAAGAATGTTAAAGGGGTCATATGACATGGCTAAAACAAATATTATCGGTTGTTTTAGATGTAATGCAGTATGTATACACGATTTGAGGTTCAGAAACGCTGTATTTTCCACGTACCGTGCATGTTTCTTTCCCCTTTTTTCCACCTCCTCTCTGAAACGCAAGGATTTATTACAAAGTTCATCGCTCTGAAAAGCGAGGTGTGCTATGATTGGCCAGTTAACCACTGCGTAGTGATTGGAGGAAATTAGACGCCTCTTACCATATTTGGGACATCAGGTTCCAAAGCAACTGTACTGACAGGTACGCCCACCTTACTTACGTATACATTTGGGCGGTCTTAGTCAAATCATACCACAAACTGATGTAGATTTGTGGGGGTGTGGTTTCACAAGGCGTTTCAGGCAGGTCTGGGTGCGCATTCGCTTTTAGACAGAATGCATCTTTTGTTCCGACACTTTAATTGTTGCAATTTTACGTGTCTAATACATGCATCATGGGCAACTTATAACAGACCAAAGACACAGAAAAACACATATTCGTGCCATATGACCCCTTTAAATGTTCTTTATGAAACAAGGTTCTTCTATGGCATCGCAAAACACCTTTATTTTTTGAGAGTGTATGGGTGAGATTGTGAAGCAAATTGCACTAAAATGTATGAATGAGATCCTACGAATTCATACGAATTAGCCAAAATTGGCCACATCGTAAAATAGTTACGTTTTTGTTGTGAGATTGTGTTGTCACTGCTCGATATCAGTTTACTGAGATTAATTTTTTAACTGCACTGAATTCCAACATTCTATAACAATTTCAAATTGGATTGACATGTAAAATGTAAAATAATTACAATCAAATGAAGGAGGACTGAATACATTAAATGTAACTCTTCATGAACAATCCCTGAATATATATATAATGTTCAACCCAAAATCATCATGAAGACATTGATCAGCAGTTTGGTATAATCATAAGCTCCATTTCATGTCGTGTCTTATGGTTGGTAATACAAAAGTGCTTACTTTTTTCTATTCATTGACGCATTTCTGGGAAAAAAACGTGAATGTGAACATTCTTACACACGCAAGCTACATTTGTAGTACTGAAGCCTAATGATCAAGCTGTTTGTTTACTAGTTGCTCTGAACCTGTAGACAGAAGCTGTGTAGGTGGACGCAAGATGACTGTCTGGAAACAGACTGTATGTTCATTTGCTGAATGCTTTTATGTACAGTCCCAGAAAAAAACAGGTTGGATATTACTGATTATATGATGCTTGCTGAAATGTTCCAGCAGTCGCGTTGTGCTGCACTGCCGTGTTGTTTATTTAGCATCTGACAGGAGGCATGTGAAAGACAACCAAGGAGAAAATGAGGGCTGGCAATGAAACCCAAAGGACAGAAATAAAGTGACAGAGTGTGGAAGCCAGAGAGGTTGAAAAAGAGCAAGTGTAAGGGCAAAAGGCTAAAACATGTTGGCAATGATGTGAACTTTCATCACTTCCTCTGGCATATTTCCTTCCTGTTTACATTTACAGTCAATTAACAAATGAGACGGGCAGGTGTAATACAATGAATCACACATTCTATGCTGTGCTAAAATGTTTGTACCTGTAAATAGTTTATACTCATGTACGCTGGTAAATTAAAGCAAGTCACAAGAGTCTGTGGGCCCTAATGTTTTTGCTAGTTTCAGCCTGACATAGTTCTCATTTTCCCGTCCTGCGTGGATTAAATAGCAAATCCCTTTGCGCCCATTTGTGCTGTTCTAAAAATAGAAGTGTGTTCAGGCGCATTGTTGCTATTTTGAGGAACTGAAACTCAAACCTGCTCTAAAATCTGAAGACAATGGCGCCATATTTTTTTGTTATTTAAAGAGCGCGGTACTAGAAAATGCGCATCTGGTTGGGTGCACAGCGCACGTACATTCTGCTTATTACACACAGAGGATCGCGCAGCAGCACACAAACAAGCCAAATATAAAAAAATGTATGGATTGCAATGTAAAAGATTATTATTATGTACATAAAGATAAAAAATGTGGCTTTTCCTGTAAATGGTTTATTTAACGCTTTAACCTCACGCATGTGCAGATGCTTTTCCTCTCTGGAGAAGGGTCCAGTCTTTGCTCTTGCAAATGACGGCGTGTAAATAGCGAATCCGCAATGGCGAGAGTGCAACTGGCTCTTAAAGGGAATGAGAGCTGGTACTCTGATTGGTCTACAGCATGTTTTGCCCAAAACACACCCATGACTCATTGAAAGAATAGGGGCACCATTTTAGTTTTTTTTCCCATCCTTAAACTAGCAAAAGTGGATTCCAACATACCCTAAGTGCACTTGCGCCTTGCATTTAAGACTATAAAACACAGGGCCCTATTTTAACGATTTAATCGCATGGGGATTTTACCTGTTCTTAAAAATTACCATTACTGTTATCTTTATTTATATTTATTTTAAGTCGTTCAACACGTATATGTTTTTTCTTCTGTGGAACACACAAACATTTTGCGTCTCAGTGGTTTTGTGTCCATTCAATGGAAGTTAATGGGGGCCAACGTTGTTGTCACAGTTGGTGTATGTTTTGTTTGGTGTTTCCCTTCCTTGGTTTATTTCATTATTAGTTAATTAGTTTTCACCCGTGTCTTATGATTAGTTTATCCCCAGCACCTGTTTATCCCTTGTTATATTTTGTATTTAAGCCCTGTGTTTTCCTCAGTTTGATGTTGGTTATTATTTATGTTACGTGTGTTCATTTCCCGTGTTCCTGGTTCCCTGTTTCCCATTTGTTTTATTATTAAAGTACCTTATTTTGGATTTGCCTTTTGAAATACGCTCTTGTCTGCCAGCACACGTGACAGAATAACCAACCTTAAAATGGATTACTATACTTTTTCTCCAGAGGCCGTCCTCATGGACTTGAGGCATGATGGACGGCCTCTGGAGAGCTACGTGGAGGAGTTTGTTGAGGTGTGTGGCCGGGTGAGTTGGAGCGATCCCATACTTAACCGTGTATTTGTGACTGGTCTGGATGACGATCTGCTCGTCCTCATCATGCTCCCCACCGCAGAAGACTATCCGCTGGAGGACTTAATAAATCAAGTCCTTCAAGCGGATGGCTCAGAGTTCTGCGTCGGGTTGGCTGATGGGGACTTGGGCGATGGTCATCCAGCTCCAGTCGTTGACGGTGGGTTCGTTCCGGCTCATCCCGGATCCACACCTCACTCCTCCACCATCCAGCAACCCGAGCTCCTCTCAGAGCCAGTCCCGTCCGGCCTTCCCGAGCCTCTCCAGCCGTTCCCGTCCGGCCTTCCCGAGCCTCTCCAGCCGTTCCCGTCCGGCCTTCCCGAGCCTCTCCAGCCGTTCCCGCCCGGCCTCTCCAGCCGTTCCCGTCCGGCCTCTCCAGCCGTTCCCGTCCGGCCTCTCCAGCCGTTCCCGTACGGCCTTCCTGAGCCCGCTGCCCAGCCGCCAGAGCCCGCTGCCCAGCCGGTCCAGGCCAACCCCCATATGAGCTCCCGGACTAAGCCCAAATATTTTTTTGGGGGGAGCCATATGGGAGGGATAGCCTCCCAGGCTAGGCCGGCGCCCTCCAGGCCTCCCAGGCTAGGCCGGCGCGGCCTCCCCCCTCCCTCCCTCGCGGCCGGCGCCTCCAGGCCTCCCGGCTCCAGGCCCCGAGCGGCCGGCGCCCTCCAGGCCTCCCGAGCGGCCGGCGCCCTCCAGGCCTCCCGAGCGGCCGGCGCCCTCCAGAGTCCCAGAGCTGGACGTAGCGTCCTGGAGGTCTCCCATCCCATGGGTATGTCGGGTATTCCCAGCACCGGCCTCCAGGACACCCACCCCCCCTTCCCCCATTGGTACTGTTTTGGCGCGAGGACGCGCCTTGTGGAGGGGGGGTAATGTCACAGTTGGTGTATGTTTTGTTTGGTGTTTCCCTTCCTTGGTTTATTTCATTATTAGTTAATTAGTTTTCACCCGTGTCTTATGATTAGTTTATCCCCAGCACCTGTTTATCCCTTGTTATATTTTGTATTTAAGCCCTGTGTTTTCCTCAGTTTGATGTTGGTTATTATTTGTTACGTGTGTTCATTTCCCGTGTTCCTGGTTCCCTGTTTCCCATTTGTTTTATTATTAAAGTACCTTATTTTGGATTTGCCTTTTGAAATACGCTCTTGTCTGCCAGCACACGTGACAGTTGTTTAGTTACCAACTTTATTCAAAATATATTCTTTTGTGTTCTGCAGAAGAAAGTCATACAGGTTTGGAATGACAAGTGGGTGGGTAAATGAAGACAGAATTTTCATTGTTGTTGAAAAAGCCCTTTACTGACAAAAATAAAAATATATGAAATAAATACATAAATACAACGTTACTTTTTTTTACTTTTCACACAATTATTTCAGACATTTATGTTTTGCTTTGTGTGTAATACATGTTTATTGTGTCTAGCATAGTAAATTGGTACATTCATTCAGAAAGTGTGATGCAGGTGTGTTTTCATCTGCATTTTCCAATGCCGTCAAAGCACGACTCATTCAACTTAACTATCTATTTAACTAACATACACAACTTCACCGAACACAAAGTCAATTCAATATCACGCAAAATATTGACATTCACGTGTATGCTGAAAATTGGAGAACGGACAATAATTTGATGTTCATCCCTGCTGCTTTGGCAGAATAGACCAAAACAAAGCATGCTGTTTTGTTTGTCAAAATGGAGAACAGTTATAAACCATCGTGCTCAAAATGAACAGGAAAATTTCCCTTTAGAAGGCTTATCCATAAAAGAAGCACTTGAAAAACGGGAAATGAAACGGCCTTTGTAGCAAAATTTTGAGAGGAAGAACAACCATTAGTGTAAAAGCATTTTTTTCTGCACAGCAGCACAAGCTAAATTACCAGGAGGAACGGCAGGTGTAAATTGATTTCTTTTCTCATATTATTGAAACATGTTACGGCACGAGACCCCCGCTCGCTTTTGTTACAGATTGACAAGGTCGAGACAAACTCTATTGCAAAGTGCCAATCAAATGAATGTCATCACATTTCAATATTTCGCTCTCTCCGGAGATTTATCAGCCATCAACCAGCCATGAAGTTCAAAATGATGTAATTAATTTGCTTTACATCAGACAACTAGCTTCATGAATCAGAAGTAACTATTTAACTCTAATCAAATTTGTCACTTTAATATTTAGGGAAAAAAAACATCAAAATTGGCGCTTGTATCATTTGCACTGGAATTTAAATCGTTCTTATCCAATTAAACCCAAGTCTGAAGATAACATGACAGCTTTTTCCTGTTTTTTTTCTCATTGTGAATCATCCCCCGAGCAACACAGTCATCAGGTTTCCTGAATAAGAGCTCTGGTGAAGACAGCGCTGTTGACAGAGTATATTGAAAGAAGCTTGTTGTAGTCACTGGTATGGTGTGTTGGCTTCAGAGGTGCCATTAGTTTTCACTAGCATCTACTGACGTTATAGAAAATACGTGTGCTGATTTTACTGAAGACCAGGAGCCTTTTAGAGCTGAACAGCTTTCAGATTCATAAAACACATTCACCTTTTTATCTTCTTAACAAAGATCTCTCAACAGTGTCTGTGGGATTCTGTCAACTACCTGAGAAAACTATTTTGACACTGTAATAAGGTTCAATAAAAGGAAGGAAGGAGGCGGAAACCGGCAAACATTTAAACATTTAATTAAAGAATAACAAAGTAAATAAACAGCCGGCAGCCCCTCACGGACGACTGCCGGTAACACAAACATAAATCAACTTAACATGTGTCCGGGCCCGGTCCTCTCTCTTCGACGGTCCGGTTCTCTTATGCTCCCGCTCTCCTCCGTGACACGAGACCGGTGCGTGTACAGCTGACGCTCATTAACACTCACTCACCGGCCTCGACTCACGGTCTCGCCCCGCCTACTCCACTACATACCTACATCGGACGCTGGCTCCGGCCTCTGGCAGGCGGTGGCCGTCCTCGGCACTTCCGCCCCCTGCTCCTCCCCCTTGGGCGGACGAACGCAGGCTCCGGCCTTTAGCGGACGGTGGCAACTCCCCCGCTTCCGCTTGGACGATAGGCACCCCACCTCGACCCAGGGGCGCGGCAACAAAGGTCGTCGTCCCACCGAAACTTTGGCGGCCCACAATGGCTCCTCCTCTTCTCCAGAACCACCGCTTCGGGCAGGCACTGACAGACGCCCTTCGTCCGCGCTGCCCGAACTCTCCGGCACCGCAAGGCCACTCGGCGGCAAGGACTCTCCGACAGCATGTCTTTCCTTCCTCCCGGGTTTCGGCACCAATGTAATAAGGTTCAATAAAAGGAAGGAAGGAGGCGGGAACCGGCAAACATTTAAACATTTAATTAAAGAATCCATCCATCCATCCATTTTCTACCGCTTGTCCGAACTACCTCGGGTCACGGGGAGCCTGCGCCTATCTCAGGAGTCATCGGGCATCAAGGCAGGATACACCCTGGATGGAGTGCCAACCCATCGCAGGGCACACACACTAACTCATTCACTCACGCACTCACACCCTACGGACAATTTTTCCAGAGATGCCAATCAACCTACCATGCATGTCTTTGGACCAGGGGAGGAAACCGGAGTACCCGGAGGAAACCCCCGAGGCACGGGGAGAACATGCAAACTCCACACACACAAGTCGGAAGCGGGAATCGAACCCCCAACCCTGGAGGTGTGAGGCGAACGTGCTAACCACTAAGCCACCGTGCCCCCCTAATTAAAGAATAACAAAGTAAATAAACAGTACAAACATAAATCAACTTAACATGTGTCCGGGCCCGGTCCTCTCTCTTCGACGGTCCGGTCACTCGTTCTCTTATGCTCCCGATCTCCTCCGTGACACGAGACCGGTGCGTATACAGCTGACGCTCATTACTCGACTCAAGGTCTCGCCCCGCCTACTCCACTACAGACACCTTTGTATTCCAGTTTGTAAAAACCAACACAATCTCACAGCAAATCCTAACAATATACCGAGGTGGCTAATTTTTGCTAATTCGTATGAATTTGTACGATCTTCCTCGTACATTTGAGTGCGATTTGCTTTCGCGCCAGTGACGTTAGGTTTAGGGCCGGGGCTTCGTTTTTTATTTTCTAGTAATCGTACGTCTTTGTACGATTCACAAATTAGCAATCTTGTAAAATAGTTACGATTTCCAGTGAAATCAGGTTGGTAAAAACACATCTGCGCTTTCTATCCAAAACATTGTATCTCCATATTTTATGATTTTTTTTCCCTTAAATCATTATTATTAGTTACTCGTTATGTTTTTCATGAGTTTTGAAAAAATCAAACCATTAAAAAGTATTAAAAGGTGCTTGTCAACTTTCTACACAGTCTTTAATGATTTTCAAAAGCACAGTGTTTTTTACATTTCCTGAAAAACAGTGAATTTGGACATCTGAGGATTTAGATTGACAGCGCCGTGATGCAAATCTCATTTCCATTAATGTAATGAAACTTAATAGAGCAAGACAAACGTTAAAAGTATGCAAACATAATTTTGTGATTATAGTAATTCTTCATTAAAAAAATTTTTTAGCAGGAATACTGTTCTAGATGCAGAAATGTCTGGATATGCATACCTGCAGGTGAAGTTGTGAGATCCATGAGCAATAGTTGAAGTGACGGTGAAACTGAATTGAACACAAAGTGCTTTGCATTCACAAAGCATGCTGCAAGCCAACGGGCTGTTGACATCTGAGACGTTATGTGTGAGTGTTAAACATTCACCGAAATTATATGCCAGAAAAAACTTGTGGTAAAATACTTTTCATACTGTTTTTAAAGCTTTATCGAGGTATACATTACTGCTCCTTACAGCAGTTGAAATATGGAATATAACTGCACAAGGTTTGTATTCTTGACAAATTTTATTCTTATATGAACTTTTTTCAATAAAGTTTTAAGTGCTACAATTTTTAAGCGTCCCATTTTATTGATTGCAAAAACAAGCTCAGAACATAAATGTTGTGTGTTTTAGCTTTCAAATGATGCATAGTTTGTGATAGTAGACTGAATAATATTGTAAAACAAAGGTAATAAAAATGCAGACTGTCACGAACAGGGTACGGAAACCCAGGCACAGACAACAAGGGGTTAATGGAACAAAAAACTCTTTATTTAAACAACACAAACAAAAACCCACGAGGGGGTAAAACAACAAAACAGGGGAATTTAATGACTCAGACTTGACTGTAAAACTAACCTAAAACTAGACTAGATAACACTTGACAGTGACCAACACTGACTAGACTTAAGGTCATTGCACATTGAGTTCGCAATTTGCATCCGAAATTTCCGCACGTTAAAAAATAAATACGACCTCACGTTGTATCAATCACATTTACACACTGCTTCCAATATTTTCGTCCGTAACCAAATCAGGAAGGGATCAGTTGTGGGGCATGAAATAATTAACAATCGATAATGAGGAAATGAGAGGGTAGGGACAAAGACGAGACCATGTCTTTCTCTACACTGAACACGTGGGTCTGTCATGATCCTGTCACTAAACTAGAAAATCATGCCCAAAGAGGCAGAATCATGACAGCAGACATGATAAAAAAAAACGGGCCCATGAGCCCATGGGCGCTGTGCAGGTTAAGGAGTTTTAAAGGGCTAGTTCACACCAAAATATAGAAGTATAAAAGTATATAAAAAAGATAAGAAATGTCTCAGTGGTTTTGTGTACATACAATGGAAGTCAATGGGGCTAATTTTTGGTTACCAACATTCTTTAAAATATCTTTTGTGTTCTGCAGAAAATAGAAAGTAGAAAGAAAATAAATAATGACCAAATTTTCATTTTTGGGTGAACTATCTCTTTAAGTCCAATTGTTTTGCTTTTAAAACAGTGTGTTACAGTACAGTACATGCAATCTTGTATTAAATATGAGTAATAATTTATTTTCTGTTGTAATCAAATGTCTCGGATGCAGTCGATATATCTTAAGTTTTATTAAATCAGGAACAGTCCTTTAAGATATGATATATAAAAGGCAAATATGTACTCAATCTTATATTGAACAACCAATATTTTTTTACTCCAATTCCTCATGCACAGCAACTTAATGTGAAGTAATTTAATTTTAATTAGAAAAGTCAATATCTAATTGTTTTATTCTCAGACGTCTTGTGCAGTTCGGCCTCATTAACTCTCTCTGACCTCAGTGACATAACATCGGACCTCTCATCACACACAGCAAACACTGAGGTGTAAAGAAAGAGAAGTTTAATCACCGTTCAGCAAGCATGGCCCGTACCCAGATGCTGACTGTAAACATTCCCTCAGGATAAAACCATCACACACGGAGTTAGAGGAAGACTTGAATTGTGTCTTGAAGACTCTGAGGATTTGAACTCCAGTGATTCTGTGCTGAGGTCCCTCTGAGCACTTTCTCACACACCTGTTCTGCCACAGAAACTCAAACCTCTTACATACAGTATAACTTGAAATTATTTGGCTGAGTGATATTCTGGATATTTACATGTTATTTAATGCATTTCTACTGCTTCTGATCAGTCTTCGGTGGATTCAGAAACACAGAGTAATATTGGAAGAAATTATTTAAAGATCACCTGTGACGTATCTGTCGAGTTACAAAACTAATGTGTATTCATCACAAAAAACACTGATTATTAAACTACAAAAACAAACAATCTTCTTTTCTCTCAACAGGTATTGGTCTGGCTTTTGTTGAAACTAATAACTTGGTATTAGCCCCTATTGTATTATTGCTATTGTATGACACCTATTGTATGATATATCGCTTATTGCTCCCTGAAGTCTTTGTAAATCGCTATGGATTAAAGCGTCTGCTAAATGACTAAATGTAAATGTAAATTACCTCTTGGATTGTTTTCACCTGTGACATTCAAAAGGGCATGTTTAAATAAAACATTATAAAGACGTTCAATATTTGCATTAGAAAATTAACTCTTGAAACTATTGTCACTTCCAGTCATCTCTCATTATAAAAGATTACAAATATTAGCAAGATGGGTTTCCTGATCCAGTATAATATTAAGATGAAGCCATGCAAGCAGAGGCAGTTTCATTATTTGTTCTGCAGCAAACAGCTTGTGGATGTTTGTGTAGCATACAGTAGATAGGAAAGCAATTAGTTTTAACAAGGTGAAGGCACACAGTAGCTCTCTGCTTCTCAATTGAATTGTGTAAACATGTCAACAAATTGCTGTTAACTGGAAAAATATGTTAAAAGGGGACAGTTTGCCTCCAAAGTAAAAATTCTGTCATTCAAAACCTGTATATGACTCTTTTTTCTGCGGAACACAAAAGGAGATATTTTGAGAAATGTCTCAGTGGTTTTGTGTCCATACAATGGAAGTCAATGGGGGTCAATGTTGTTTGGTTACCAACTTTCTTCAAAATATCTTTTGTATTGTGCCGAAGAAAGAAACTCACACAAGTTTGGAATGACATGAGGGTAAATAAATGATGAAAGAAATTTTGGTTTTTGGGTGAACCATCCCTTTAAGGCATGCAAATTGAATGGATTAATAGGATGGCAGTGAAGACATTTACATAAAAAGATGAAGAAAATAAGGCGAAAAAATAAACATGTGTTGGTCTATTGATCTTTTCAATTGAAATTCAATTGTAGCTATTGAGTTAAGTTATACAGACCATATGAAAGCCTTTATAAATTCATTGTTACTAGATAAATCATTAAAAAAAAAATTCTCACACAGGGCATTTACATGACTCAACGCATCATCAGTTCATGGCATGAGAACATAAGGTGTTTAATTATCAGTTGCTGTATGTGATGCATTGTGGCACAATGTGAAACGTTTATATTTAAACAAGCTCCCAGAAACAAGGAATAGATGAATACAATCGACTCAATGCCTAAAGTGCTGTTATTTACCCTTGATATGAAAACACTGCCTTATGTGTTCAAACCTCGTTTGTCTAAGCAAAAATGGGCTTGTACAGTACGTGCAAGGTAATGTGTATCTTCTAAAAGGCCATGAGCCATTGGCAGTCACCCACACATTTGAGATGTAACATTTGTGCCTGCATTCGTGCCCTGATGCTCATGAATAAATCACACTGAGCCGCACAAACAAGTCTCGAGTTAAACGCGCTGGAAGCGGCGAGGTGAAAATGCCATGGCGAAACAACATCGTATATAAGAGTGATTCAGCAGCGGTAATGACTTCCGCTCACTGTGTATCATAGGAGAAGATTCGTTCAGCTGAAGAGACAGTAAATAGACTTATGTCATGTGTTGCACACATCTAGGACAGTTGCCAAATGTCATGTGGTTCTTAATGATCTCGCAGGATCATCTAGGTTATGTGTGTACTTGTACATAAACTGTGCTTTGTCAATCAAGTCCCCTTCATTATAGTAGCCTATAGATAAACACTATGAAAATAATGGTAACAAGTGATTATACCATTATTTATTTTTCTTTAAAGTCTCGTTCGCAACAACAACAATATCTTTAATAATATCTATAAAGAGTCCACATGGATGTTGATATTATGTTTATCATGTTATTTTTATATAACTGTAGTCACGTGCTGCAGTTTTAGATTTGAAATGTGTGAGTCCTATTAATTCGATTGGATCTCTTTACAAGGCTGTAGGCCTATTTGTTAAAAGAACAGTTCACCCAATAAAACGAATTACCCTATCCACAAGTTTCCTACACCTATGACGCTTTTTTTGCGAAAGATGGGAGAAACTTCCGGTTCAATATTCACAAGCGCATTTGTGCCGTATTTCAAGTCATTCGTTTATAGCAGAATGTGAACTTTCAGACTGACAGCACTAAACTATATCAGCATTCTGTCCACTACTTTAGGAATGGAATGATGATTTTAATACTTGACGGCAAATATTTAACAACTTTATTGATTCTGTTGTTGTGACAGTAAACCAATGAGCAATTTGAAAATTATAGAGGGTTTTCAATTTCTTTGCATGATGTCGATTATGTTCTTTGATTTATGTCATTTATAGATGTGGTAATTCATTGTTATTTTTTTGTATTTGAACCTACTTAACATCAAGCATATCAGATAAGAAATGTAGTCCACATGATATATTCCAACTAATTTTTGACAACACGTCAGTAAAATACAGTAAAGATTCCTTGAAAATCCAGTTTACTGTCTCATATTTTTATTGAAGACCATAGAGTGTATTGATGATTACATGAATCTATTTGAACTTCCTTTTAAAACTTCTAACTCTTTTGAAACTATAAGCACATTTAGTATAGGTGCATTCCAAATCGCGCATGTATGCACTATTCTACGCCATTTTGTAGTATAAATAGTGTGAGTATGCGTTCACATTGAAAACTCTCAAAAAAGAAGTGCACTTTAAATACCCGGATGATGCACTTTTCAACCGAAAAATATGAAGTGTAGAACTGTGGACACAAAAGACAAAAGACTCCTCGGGTAAACAATGACTAAATACATCCATGGAAAAAACTGCATGAAAATGTTCTAGGGTCTGCGCTAGCGCACACAAAAGATAATTAGACCTGTGATCGAACACAGCAATACACTATGGATTCCATGGGAATTAGGTTCAGGTGCGTGGTGCAATCATGGGGTAAACTGGTGCAAGGGATAATGGGGAGTGTAGTTCATTACAGTAATGCGAGGAGTAGGAAAAGGAAAGGTGGCAGGGGGTAGTCCATAGGGCTGAGGTGGTGAAAGATGGAGGGAAAAGGCATTGATGAGTCCATAGCAGGAGGAGCCAGATGATGGTCCAGAAACCAGCCAGGAGGAGGTCCCAGGGTGGATTCCAGGGAGGGAGGAGCCATGGTGGAGAGCTGACGGAATACAACCTGGGGACGAGCGACGGAGACTGAGCCGATCAGGGTGGAGTCCAGGGTGGAGCCTAGCAGACGGAGAGCCCGGGCGACACCGAAGGTCCGAAGGGCTGAGGTGAAGTCGATGGCTCAGGCAACCGAGGAGGAGGCGTGAACATGGAAGACATTTACATTTACATTTAGTCATTTGGCAGACGCTTTTATCCAAAGCGACTTACAGATGGGGTAAACAATTGAAGCAATTCGGACAACGCAAGTACAACAAAAAGCAAAAGTGCAATCAATAAAACTGGCTTCATAAAGCCTACCACAGTATACAGTGCTAAGTTAGGTTAGATTTTTTTTTTTTTTTTTTTTTTTTTTTGTAGAAAAGAGATAGAAGTCAGGACTAATCGGTAAGGTGTTGACGGAAGAGATGTGTTTTCAGACGATTCTTAAAGATGGCTACAGAATCTGCAGATCTTGTTGCCGCGGGCAGATCGTTCCACAAAAGTGGTACCGATCCAGTGAAGGTTCGTGAGATCGATTTTTTACCTTTTTGTGATGGCACCACAAGACGTCGTTCGTTTGCAGAGCGCAGAGATCTGGTGGGTACATACGTCTGCATTAGCGAAAGAAGATAAGGGGGAGCCAAACCAGTGGTCCGTAGGCTAGGAGGAGGGATTTGAATTTGATGCGAGCCGCAATAGGGAGCCAATGTAACTTTAAGAAGAGAGGAGTGACGTGTGCTCTCTTCGGTTCGTTGAAGACCACTCTTGCCGCTGCATTCTGGATCATCTGTAGAGGTTTGGTTTGCAAGCAGGGAGTCCAGCCATTAGCGCATTGCAGTAGTCCAGTCTGGACAGAACAAGGGCCTGGACAAGGACTTGCGTAGCATGCTCTGATAGGAAGGGTCTAATTTTTCGAATATTGTAGAGGATGAATCTACAGGACCTTGCGGTGCTGGCAACCTGATCTGTGAAGTTAAGCTGATCATCGATGACCACTCCCAGGTTTCTGGCCTTTCTGGAGGGTGTGTGATGGTTGATGAGCCCAGTTGAATAGAGAAGTTGTGATGAGTCTTTGTGTCAGCCGGGGATTACAAGCAGTTCTGTTTTTGCAAGGTTCAGCTGCAGGTGATGGTCCTTCATCCAGAGCGAGATGTCGGCTAGGCATGCTGAAATGCGTGCAGAAACTGTCGGATCGTCTGGGTGAAAAGACAGGTGGAGTTGTGTATCATCCGCGTAGCAGTGATAGGAAAAAGCCATGTTTCCGAATGACAGAGCCTAGGGATGTCATGTATACAGAAAATAGCAACGGACCAAGCACTGAGCCCTGAGGCACCCCTGTGTCAAGATGTTGGGACTCGGAGACCTCACCTCTCCACGATACTCTAAATGACCTACCTGAGAGGTAAGACCTGAACCATTCTATGACCATTCCAGAGACACCCATAGCCTTGAGGGTCGACAGGAGGATGTGATGGTTGACAGTGTCAAAGGCAGCGGATAGATCCAGCAGGATAAGAACTGATGAATTTGAGGTAGCTCTTTCCAGTCTCAGTGCTTCAATGACAGAGAGCAGCGCTGTCTCAGTGGAATGACCGCTCTTGAAACCAGACTGGTTGCTGTCCAGGAGGTTGTTCTGTGTGAGATAGGATGAGAGTTGGTTACATACAACACGTTCAAGAGTTTTTGCAATGAATGGGAGGAGAGATACCGGTCTGTAGTTTTCTAACAGTGCAGGATTAAGAGTGGGTTTCTTCAGTAGTGGTGTAATGCGCGCCTCTTTGAAGAGTGTGGGAAATGTACCAGTGGTAAGAGACAAGTTGATAATGTGGGTCAGAGTGGGAACAACCGATGGAGAGATGGCCTGGAGGAGATGAGTGGGGATGGGATCGAGTGGGCAGGTAGTCGGGTGGTTTAGAAGAAATGACCTTGGAAACGTCGTCTTCAGAAAGTAGAGAGAAGGAGGGGAGCGAGCATGTGTCTAGGGGTCGTGCGTGATCAAGAGGCAGTGGCGCAGAGAATTGACTGCTGATGGTGGTCGTTTTCTTAACAAAGAAAGCTGCAAAATCATCAGCTGTTAGTTCAGATGGAGGTGAGGGGGCAGGTGGGCAAAGAAGAGCAGAGAAGGTTTTAAAGAGAGTACGAGGGTCAGGAGAGTTGTTGATTTTAGCTTGGTAGTACAGGGTTTTCGCAGAGGAGACATCAGCAGAGAAAGAAGAAAGGAGAGACTGATAGAGCAAGAGGTCAGTAGGTTCAGTAGATTTGCGCCACTTTCTCTCAGCAGACCTGAGCGTAGCACGATGCTCGCGGAGAACATCAGATAACCAGGGGGCAGAAAGGGGATGCACGAGATGGCCTGGATGTAAGAGGGCATAAGCTGTCTAGGCAGGAGGTTAGTGTGGAGCAAAGAGTGTATGTGGCGCTGTTGGCATCCAATAGAGAGAGCTGGGCAGAGGGAGAGAGCGTGGCAGAGACCGCAGAGGATAAGCGGGAGGGAGAGAGTGATCGTAGG
The DNA here is from genome assembly GCA_006030095.1 of Triplophysa siluroides. NCBI lineage: Eukaryota > Metazoa > Chordata > Actinopteri > Cypriniformes > Nemacheilidae > Triplophysa > Triplophysa siluroides. Next base: position 1,370,016 of record VCII01000447.1, read on the forward strand.
TTGCGCCGGAATGTGACCAGTGGGGAAGGATGTTTAGTGTCTGGAGAGGTTAGGTCGAGATCAAGAGTGATTAGGAAATGATCCGAAATGTGCAGCGGGGTAATCTGGGGGTTATGAGTGGAGCAGTAGCGTGTGTGTAGATAAGATCAAGTTGGTTACCAGATTTATGGGTTGCTGATGTGGACACTCGCTTGAGGTCAAACGACGCCGTCAGGTTGTTGAAGTCGGCAGCCTGCGGTTTTTCGGGCCAATTGCCAAGCACCACCAGTGGAGTACCATCCTCGGGGAAGGATGACAGAAGCGCATCAAACTCCTCCAAGAAAAGTCCAAGCTTACCTGGGGGACGATAGATGACTGCAACATGAATTTTAACAGGGTAGATGACAGTAAACAGCATGAGACTCGAATGAGATGTTGTCACATGAGGGTGGTAACTGTTTAAATTTCCAGTCGTTAGGAATGAGTAGACCGGTTCCTCCCCCCTCCTGATATGCGTGGCCTGTGGGAGAATGTGTAATTATTGGAGAGGGCAGCCGGGTGTGACAGTGTTCTCTGGTTTGATCCAGGTTTCAGTAAGTGCTAAAAGAGAAAGACCAGAATGTTTAGCAATAGCTGTGATGAAATCTGCTTTGTTAACAGCAGATTGGCAGTTCCATAAACCAATGGGAAGTGTGATTGAGGTGGTTTTGGATGCTGAAAGAGTGCGCAGATTATTAACATTAGCCTTGCGTGGCCTTCTACGTGATACCGGTGATTTACGAGATGTAGTGACAGTAGGGATTTGAAAACACATAGTGAAAACGGGGAATAAGAAAAACAAATAACAAGAACAGAATAAATAGAAGTGCAAACCCGTAATACTTAAGTGCCTTGTCGGTGTCCTTGCTCGGTGGAGTCGCACACAGGTAGAGTCGATGGTCTTTACTCTCTTCGGTCTTCACACGATGAGGGCTGCACGCGACCGCTGCACGCGACCGCTGCACGCGGTGGTTAATCCCACTTAAATACCCTTCTGAATCACGCAATTGAATTCAGCAGGACACGCCTTCCAATATCTCCCAATCACACGCGAGCCAACGCAACTCAAAGCACGTGACGAAGCGCTTGTAAACAAAGCAACAAAGCAACGGAACTGCGCTAGACTCAATAAGACACGATTAATTAATTACACTTACGAGTTTCTGTTGATTCTTAAGCTGCAACAAACTGCTTCTCCCACAGAACGGCCTTTCAGCAACTGTTTAAGTACTCTAGCTGGCGTTGGACACGCCTTCCAATATCTCCCAATCACACGCGAGCCAACGCAACTCAAAGCACGTGACGAAGCGCTTGTAAACAAAGCAACAAAGCAACGGAACTGCGCTAGACTCAATAAGACACGATTAATTAATTACACTTACGAGTTTCTGTTGATTCTTAAGCTGCAACAAACTGCTTCTCCCACAGAACGGCCTTTCAGCAACTGTTTAAGTACTCTAGCTGGCGTTGGACACGCCTTCCAATATCTCCCAATCACACGCGAGCCAACGCAACTCAAAGCACGTGACGAAGCGCTTGTAAACAAAGCAACGGAACTGCGCTAGACTCAATAAGACACGATTAATTAATTACACTTACGAGTTTCTGTTGATTCTTAAGCTGCAACAAACTGCTTCTCCCGACCACGGCGGAACCGAGCGACTGAGGATGGAGGTGGAGCCTGACAGAGCCAGAGGGGCGGAGAGACGAGGCGTAGCCGGAGGATTAAAGCCATGAGGCGGCCGATTGTCGATGGCTAGGATCCTGGTGGAGCCAGTGGGATGACGGGCCATGGCGAAGACTAGGGAGGCAGGAGCCAAGGTGTAGCTGCTGGGTCGGAGGACCGAGGTGGAGTCAGGGCAATACTTCAAGCTGTGTATGAACTTAATACATTTTTGTCTTTTATATTAAGAGCATGTATTTATAATTGTGTATATAAATATAAAACAAAAATGGACCTGATGCATAAAAGTGAAAACATTACATTTACTTATCACTTTTAAACAAAGCAACATGCAGCATAACATTAGTACCTCATTGCCTGACCTTGACTTAAACACAGACTCCACTCTTCAGCATAGTGGTCACCCACAAGTTTCTTTTGTCTAATGTTCAGACATTTATTTCTTATGTTGCTTATTTTCTCATTGGGTTTTTGTTATAACAGTCTGAATGACCTTGCATTAGAAACTCACATTTCCTGCAAAAATCCATAGAGTATAAAGAGTTTTTGAACAGTTAAAAGGTCTGCTCAGACATCAAAAATCAGTATATGAATCTCAACAGTGGTGACCAACAAATGAAAAGCTTACTGCTGCAATGCATACTGGGAGTCATGGATGAGTTTTGTACTTTGATGGTACCCAGAATGCATTGCGTTTATCTTAAGATGTTTTTTGGTTGTCACCATTGTTGAGACGAACAGGTTTATTCTTGATTTGTGCTAGTCAATTGTTCATGTGCACGATGTGTTGTTAAAGACCTTTAAAATATAATTTAACTTGATACAGAAACATAAATAAGGATGACAAAATCACTTTAAATCAGTGCATAAAACAAGCAATGACATGAAACATGTACAACGGACAACAGAAATAAGTGACAGTGGTGTCTGTAAGTGAATGTGGAAATAGTGTTTGTGGGGTTGAAAAAAAAACTCCTTGTAAAAACTATGGAATTTCATTAATTTCCCAGAGTGTTTTTCCAAATTTTTTAAGGACGTTTCCTGACAACAGGTTTTTTCCATGAAAACTACAGAATTTCACTGTTAATTTCATTGGCATTTTTTACATTGGTCAGGTCTTCTGTCACAAACGCACTCCAGACAGAGTTTAACAGTTGAATTAAAGTCCACGGGTGAAAATAACTGACAAAACCCACAAAGTACAATCCACATTAAGAAAAAAAAAAGAAAAAAACGGGTAAACAATGACTAAATACATCCAGGGAAAAAATGCTCTAGGGTCTGCACTAGCGCACATGAAAGACAACTAGACCTGACAATCGAACACAACAAAACACAGGGTATATATGGGAATGAGGTTCAGGTGCGCGGTGCAAATCATGGGGGTAAACTGGTGCAAGGGATCACAGGGAGTGTAGTTCATTTCATCATCACACAAAACAATAGATTTGTGGGCAAAAGCTATTAATATTTTGAGCAAATTTAGTCAAGTTTTGATGTAAACAAGATTAACACTGTTCTCACACAAAATGGCTGCGTACAGGCTCAACATAATCTCATTGGTTGTTGTGTGTCTTGTGACCACAAGAACTAATAAGACTCAAACGCAGAGAACATCGCTACTTCACAGTGCTACAATTATCAGTTTTTCTGTCATGGTTCCACCTCTCCTTGTCAGGTATTTCTTGGTCTAGAGGTGGAATCATACAGGATCTTTTGTTTCTCTAGTCTGCGTCATCGTTCCTACCCTCCTGTTTCCTAGTTTGTGTTAATTAGTTTATCCCTTGCACCTGTTCCCTCTTGATTTGCTCCCCTTTAAAACATCCTTGTGTTCTTTGTCCTGTCTGGTTCATTGTACGTCTTACCTCATCCGTGTCAGAGATAGTCTTTGTATTGATGCCCTCGTCTTGCCTTGTTCCTGTTTCCCTTGTCTAGTAAGTGTTAGTTTAGTGTTCGTTCCTAGTGTTTGTTTTCTTAGTTTAGTCAGTCAGTGTCCTTATAAGTATTATTGTTTATCCTGTATTGTTTTCCCCATTGTGGGTTTTGTTTTGCCTTTTTTGTAGTCTTTGTTATTTTGAAATAAATTCCTGTTAACCCCTTCATCCCTGCCTCTGCCTGCAATTGGGTTCTCCTGCCTTGTCTCGTACCCAGTTCATGACAGAATGAACCAGCCAGAACCGAACCCAGCGGCAGCCATGAACGCCGAACGTGGTCTTCTCCGAGCGGAGCAAGCTCACCTCCTGTTCGGCATCCGACAGCGGGAAACAGACGTGTGCACCTTTGCACGGGACTTCCTTATTGAGGCAGTGGGGACGGAGTTCAATGAGGCAGAGCTGAAGCTCATTTTTTGCAGCGGCCTCATTGAACCCCCCACACCCAGTGAGACGCGTCTGTTGAAATCCCAGGGCTTCGAGGATATGGTGAGGTTCCTGGCCATCCGGGACAAGTCCTGGCCCTTACCTCCAGGCGAGCCTCCATCCTCCCTGGCGACAATCCCGGAGGGCCGGGCCTTGCAGATCGGGGCTGTGAGCATCACCACGCACCCCTCCTCAACTTCTGCAGCCTCTCCACAACCGCCCAGTCTCACTGGCAGCACCATGGACAGCCCCCCCACCAGCCGGTGGCCCTGTACCACCAACCCAGTGTGGTGGGAGTCCATGGCTTCCCAATCCCGCGCTGGAGGTGGCCCTTTCCCGGCCCAGGACTGTCGTCCTTTCCGGGACTATGCCAGGGAAGTCGAGGCCAGGAGAGCTGCTGTCCCCGAGGTGTTGGCTTGTGCCTACTTGTTGGCCGGGATGGACGACCCCCCAGCGTTTACGGAGCGGGAGGAACTGGTCTACCAGCCGTTCCCACAGTTAGTGGAGCGGCTACAGGGTGGACAGAAGTCCTCTCGTTCCGGTCTGGTGTCCATTCCGGAGGACCGGGTTGTAGGCACCCTCACCTTGGGGGACTCAGCAGCACCCACCTCAACCCCTGCAGTGTCTCCGCCACCACCGACGAGCATCCGTGGCAGGCGTGGACGGAGGGAGTCGTGGGACTCCCCGTCCGACTCCTCCATCACGGAGCTGGTCGTGCTCCCCACCGCTTCTCCGCAGCCGACCACACCTACCAAGAGGCCCCGACCTGTCCGAGGGTCCCGAGAGTCCCGGAGTCCGAGTCCCGGTCCCGAATCCCCCCCCCAAAAGGGGGGGGCGCCGTGGGGATGTGACGGTCCGTGCGGCCAGCCCGGCTGCAGACTCTCCCCAGCAACCGGCACCAAGCCCGGTCCAGCAACCGGCACCAAGCCCGGTCCAGCAACCGGCACCAAGCCCGGTCCAGCAACCGGCACCAAGCCCGGTCCAGCAACCGGCACCAAGCCCGGTCCAGCACCGTCCAGCAAACCGGCACCAAGCCCGGTCCAGCAACGTCCATCCAGCAACCGGCACAAAGCACCGGCACAGAACGCTGCCCAGCCGATGTTCCAGCCGATGTCCAGCCCGGCATTCCAGCCGGCCGTCCAGCCGATGTCCAGCCCGGCATTCCAGCCGGCCGTCCAGCCCTTGTCCTGCCCGGCATTCCAGCCGGCCGTCCAGCCCTTGTCCTGCCCGGCATTCCAAGCCCGGTTCCAGCCGGGGTCCAGCCCAGCAGTCCTGCCGGGGACAAGAACAGTTTTCCCCAGGACTTCCCCTGTCAAGCCTCCTGGGGCTCCGCGCTCTGGCGCGCCCCCACGGGCTAGGACTTCCCCACCCAGCCCTACCCCTTTTGGACTTCCCCCAATGTTTCCTTGTTTGCCCCCACCCCCCCTCCTTGCTTGTTATTTTTATTGTCTCACCCCAACCCGTGATTGTTCTTGCCTGTCTGCCCCTTGTCATGTTTGCCATGTCTTGTTTGGTCTTGTCAGTGTCCCAGTCTGTCTTGTCTTGTTTGTGCCTTTGAGGAGCATCAGGTTGCTGCTCCTTAAGGCGGGGGTTCTGTCATGGTTCCACCTCTCCTTGTCAGGTATTTCTTGGTCTAGAGGTGGAATCATACAGGATCTTTTGTTTCTCTAGTCTGCGTCATCGTTCCTACCCTCCTGTTTCCTAGTTTGTGTTAATTAGTTTATCCCTTGCACCTGTTCCCTCTTGATTTGCTCCCCTTTAAAACATCCTTGTGTTCTTTGTCCTGTCTGGTTCATTGTACGTCTTACCTCATCCGTGTCAGAGATAGTCTTTGTATTGATGCCCTCGTCTTGCCTTGTTCCTGTTTCCCTTGTCTAGTAAGTGTTAGTTTAGTGTTCGTTCCTAGTGTTTGTTTTCTTAGTTTAGTCAGTCAGTGTCCTTATAAGTATTATTGTTTATCCTGTATTGTTTTCCCCATTGTGGGTTTTGTTTTGCCTTTTTTGTAGTCTTTGTTATTTTGAAATAAATTCCTGTTAACCCCTTCATCCCTGCCTCTGCCTGCAATTGGGTTCTCCTGCCTTGTCTCGTACCCAGTTCATGACATTTTCAATCTCAATTGTTGTCGAGTGACTAGAATCAATGAGATTCAAAAGATGAAAAAAATAAAAAACATTTTCAATATTTTATTATTGATTATTTTATTAATAAATTAAACTATATGGTATACATTACATATAAATACGAAAACATAAATATAGTTTTTAATATATCTAAAAGCAAGTGATTGCCAGTCGTGGCCTAATGGTTAGAGACTCATACTTGTAACCCTAACGTTGCCGCTTCGAGCCTCAGCACCAGCAAAAGTACCAGCAGGTATTGTAGGTGGGGGAAATTAATGATCGGCGTTCTCCTCCAACTTCAATACGATGGCTAAGGTGAGACCCTTGAGCAAGGCAATGCTCTGGGTGTGTGTGTGTTACTCACTGCTGTGTAGGTGCACTTGGATGGGTTAAATGCAGAGCACAAATTCCGAGTATGGAACACAATACTTGGCCTCACATCACACCACTTAGTGTGTACGTATTGTTTCGCTTCGCACTCAAATGTACATTCAATCTATATTCCATGAGATTTTCGGATGGCCTTGTTCCATGCTGCAAAATTGTCTTTCCAGATGAATAAATCTGATGTAAATGTGCGACTCTGTGATTATGCCATTGCTTAATCTTCTCTCATTATGACAATGTGTGATCAACAAATCATGTCCTACTTCATTCAATAGGGAAATCCTTCAATCAAAAATGAATCGGACTCATGTGCTTTGAGAATATCATGCTCTGGTTGATTTTGTGGCACAAGTATAGACCCTTACTATCGGACGCCTGTGCCTGATCCCAAGTTAACTTCTGGTTTGTGTTTGACTAGTGTCTAATAATGTAACTATATATATGTTGTTTAATTGTATTTCTTTATTTATTGTTTCATTATGTGTACTGGAAGTTCAGTAGGGGTCACAAAAGTCTGCATGTGCATTAACGTTAATTTATGTTGTTGAAATGAAACCGTCTTAAATCAGGATTAAACAATAATCCTGATTTAAGACGGTTTCATTTCAACATACCAATAAGTATTTCTATCTATCTCACAAACAGGCTTCGCAATAAAACAGTTGGCTTTTCGCTGCTGTGTGTCACAGATGCATTATTCATTTAAGAATGATTACTTATGGCATCTGGCACCAACTCGGATAGTGTATCTCTTGGTTCTACTTGCTGAAATATTGTTGAAACTGAAAATCATTCCGAGGATGACTTTAAATACCGCTTTATAAATAAACTTAAATATTTTGCTTTACATACAACAAAATGAATATTGGCAAGCCTTATTTTCATATTGAGATAAATGTGTGAATGCGTGTGTGTGACATACGAAAGTGCAAGACTAATTTTATCGGTTCAGTTGTAAACAGGGTAAGTGGCTGAAACAGTAAACAATCTGTACTCGCACTTCGAAGCTGGAGACAGATTTAAAAATAGCTCCAGCGCCCCAAATTAAAATATTGCATGCAAATAAGAACTGACAGCATTTAATCTAACGCTTGCCGCGTGCTTTCGCAGAAAAGCCTTCTGTTCTTACACTAATGACGACTTCTTTTCACATAATAATTGGCTGCATGAACACATGCCCTACAAATGGGTTTGAGAAACACAAATGCTTGCAGAAATGCCACGATGTGCTTCTCGTGTTTGGTGATCAATGACGCTGAGCTGCTCTAAGATCTCCGTTTAAACGCTTCATTATTCTGGAGTCGAACAGCGAACAGAGATGTCTCTGTTTGAACGGGGTACATCACCCTTCATATAGAAACTCAATTGAAATGTACTCATGCTGTGACACAGATCACACACGGCATGGAAATATTGACGCTTGAAATCACTTTTTATACTTTTTAAGAAAGTCCATATTTTTGAGATGTGGGATGCAAAATGATCCAGAATATCCTGACTGCAACTCTATAAATAAACTTTGTGGGAATCGCAGTGTTATGCTATCTGAGTAGAAACTTTAACACTGCGGCAGACTGTTTGTCCACCGACAGAAATAAAACCGAGTAGCACCTTGGCAGGGGTGCAGACTCAGCGAGTGTAACCCAGTAAAATAGGCAGAATCTTGGCCGCACAAGAAAAAAGCTTGTCTGCAACACAAAACTGAGACAGAAGTGCGTTTTCCAAGTTAATGCAAAAATCTAAACGATTCAATCACAATGATGTGTTCCTGCAAAATTAAGCAGATTTCTCTTCTCCAATGTGACACAAGAAGCAAACTTTGATATCCATTACGGAAACACATGAAAACACAACTTACCATCATCTGTGATACAGAAAGTGACATGTTTTCTTGAGTCTTTCTCTAACATGAAGGATTTGTTCAACCGAAAATGTAAATGCTGTCTTTATTTACTCAGTCTTATGTTGTTGCAAACCCGTATTACTTTCTTCTGTTTAATTATCTTTAAACAAAATAAAAAATCTTAACACATCATCCTGTTTAAACATTTTCGACCCCTTCTCTGAATGCTGCATTGTGTTTCATGGAAACTTGCTTCCAGCACTAAATAAAACAATTACATTTTGTTTTTTTACTCGCAGTTGCAAGTTATGAAATCAGAATCGCATGAAAAACTTACAATTGCGAGATCTTGCAATTTTTACATTTGTATAATAAGTTTATTTCATGCAATTCTGACTTTATAACTTTATAACAATAAAAAATCTCAAGCTCGCAATTCTGAGAAAAAAGTCAGTGTTTTTTCTCTCATTGGACTGACAGATGCAATTGTGAAGGTATATCTCTCTCAATTCTAAGAAAATAAATCAGATTTCTGAGTTATAAACTCGCAATTTTGTGAAAAACTCAGAACTGTGAGATGCATCACATTCAGTCATTGATCATTCAGGTAACCACAGACAGTAAGGGTGTGTCAATTCAAAACTGTAATGAAATACAGTTACTCAAATTTAGTATTTTAAATACATAACTAAGTTACATGTATTTCGTTACTCCCAAGCCCTGCCAACCTGTCTATGTAGCTAAAGCGACAATAAAAAGGTGATTTTTAGTGCTATTTAAGGTAATTAAACAAAATGAATTGTACTGTTGATGTAAGGTTTAATTACTGGTTTGAAATATGCTATTTATTTAGTGATTTTAGAAATATCTGTCTTCCTGTGGTCTTGCTGTAACTGAAATAGCTAAGGGAAGGAGTTGCAAACATGGCCGAGTGGCACGACTTCAGTAAATGCACTTCAGTTAATCCGCACCTTTCTATTAAAAAAGCCTTTAAAACGAACATACATTATGACATTTTGATCATCTAAAATCATGCGTATGTAAACAAGAGTGAAATAAACATCCACATCTGAGTAAACAGAGATTGCAAATGTTGTGGAAATTACATTTTCAAGATACTTCAAAAATATTTCTAGGAATTCTATATCAAGAATTTTAAAATCTTAACACTGTTGAGCGTTTGCCAAATTCAAATTAATTTATTGTTGTTTCTATTAAATCTGCTTTAGTAAAACACAGCTGGTCCAGCAGCCTGAGCGGCTTTGCATGTGTGCAAACAGTATACAACAGTAAATTGATGTTTCACATTTCTTTGTACCTCAGGGCAAAGAAACAAACAATAACTTCATGTGAGTATACCGCCTTTACAATGACAGAGACATAAAATAGAAAAATCAAATTCATGGGAGATTCAGAGACCAAATAAGACAACAACAAAGAACCTGATCCTTTTAAAATCAGTCTACGTGAACCTTTGACAAGCAAGAGAAACACATACTGTCTGTATCTGTATGAGAAGTGTAGGACTGAACATAAAGAAACAGTAAAGTGTTGCACATCACAGCGGAAGAGAATGAATGAATGTGAAAAATAAACAGAAGACTGGAGTGACTATATGACTCAAATCCTGCATCAATCCTCCACCATTCAGTATTTACTGGCTTAATAAAAGGAACGTTTTTAAATGGCAGTAAAATAACACATTATCATTAAGTCTGAGGTACTGAATCAAGAAGCACAGGAGACTGAATCAGCAATGATTTATTTTGCAATAAAGCTTGGCAACTAATGACTCATTGAGCTACTGTAAATAACTGCAGCTCTCCAAATTAATGTCTGTTAATTAAAATGTTGTTTTAGCATAGTTTTGCTTACCTTGTTCTAGCTAAGCACTGAAAAATATAATCTTTAAAAAAGAAAAAAGTTTTTATGTGTAGGACGGCCAAACATTAAGAGTGAGAGAAGGTGATGCAAATCAAATATAAACAGCCAACACAGCAAGACTTCTAACAAGTCGTATAGCTGCTTTCAATTGAAGAAAATTAAACAGAATATGATACTAGAAAATACTGCAGATTCAAATACCCATCTGAATTCAAACCCAAAGTGTAGCATTCACAGGAAGTGATGTGGCAGTTGTTTTAACAACCTGTTTCTCGACTACCTTATGGGTTTGGCTGTACAGAGTGTGAACGGGATGTTTACAGCAACAAGGTTAGTGGAAAACATAAAGCTAATTTAACACATGAGCCTTGTGGGCTCTCCTGTTTTTGCCAAGTGGTTGATATCCTCAGGACAACATCATGTTGACCCTGGGACATCAACCAATCAGATTTCAGACATAAATTTACAGTTTATTTTAAGTTTAATTTTCCAACCAGGATTAGGTGCTTCTAGACTATTGTTTTTCACTTATCATTTCCCTATGATTTTAGGGCTAAGTTATGGTAAGGGTTGGGGTTCGGTGTGGTTTTAGGTTTTCTTTACACAAATGTTGTCCTTAGGTCAACAAAATATGTTGTCCTGAGGACATCAACCACTTGGCAAAATCAGGTCTAGCTCAGTTGTGTGTTTTGGTGAAAATAGTGGCACAACTAAACTACGACAAATTGAACAAAACGTAGCAGTAACAAACTTTGGACGAGTAAACTCTCCATAAGACCTTCCTGCTGTGTACACAGATGTTAATCCTTGTCAGTAATGCACAATCCAAGTGACAGGTTTATAAATCCAAGTTTATATATCACATCAACAGATTAACCTGTGACAATGAGTACTGCCACATAAGTTCAATGACAGAACTTTGTTCCCTTTCTGTCGGTCTCTCGACGTTGTGTCGAAGACTCAACTCAACTCAACTCAACTCAACTCAACTCAACTCAACTTTATTTTTTATAGCTTTTTTTTTACAATTTTCATTGTTACAAAGCAGCTGTACATGAGACGCATTGAATACAAGAAAAACAACTAAAGTCATATACCTGTAAAAACAAGAAAAAGATGAAAACAACAAAAGACAGACATACAAATGCTCCACACACACAATATGCATACATACTTACACACATTGACATAAACGCACACACGCAAACACACTCGCACACACGCACAGTGAAAGCACACATTTGAGATAAAGGAGAGAGAGCCACAGGTCAAATATTAAACGGACTATAAATTCTTATATGCAATATTAATTATGTCTAACTTCTAAATTCTAAAGCAGCCCCCCTGGCCAGGCAAATAGTGCAAAACAATATGCAAACGGTGGCGAGGAACCCAAAACTCCAATGTAGAAATAAAACCTCAGGAGAACCCAGGCCCAACCAGGGGATTCCAGTTCCCCTCTGGCAAAAGCTGCTGCCTCTGCACAAGCTCAACAGTGCTTGCACAACAAGGCTACATAAAGAATAAATAAACTTACTAATAAGGTAAATTATAGATTTAAGATTATCATTAACAATCTAATAGCATTTGAAGTGTTGTAGAAAAATCGTGTCAAGTTGCCGCGTACTTTATCCAGCTCTATCATCTCAGCTCTTGTCAGGTCACCGCTTCCCATTCTCAGCTCTGCCATCAGGTCTGGGCATGAACTGCATCCTGCGGTAACCTTGGAACAAAGAGAGAAGACTGGCTGAGAGTAGAGTACTGTTCTGCACTCTTTGATGCAACAGGTACATAATTTGTTGTTGGATGTGTTCCTGGTTCCGGTTGATCTAAATAATGCAGCCTAAATCCTCTGAGGATTAGTATTATGGAAGTGTAGTGTATGCAAGATTAAAATGATGCGTCTTTAGTCTAGATTTAAACTGACAGAGTGTGTCTGCCTCCCGGACAGTGCAGGGAAGAATATTCCAAAGTTTAGGTGCTAGATAAGAAAAGGATCTACCACCTGCACTTGATTTTGAAATTCTAGGTATTACCAACTGACAGGACGCCTGAGAGCGTAATGCACGTGGAGGATTGTAATACAATAGAAGTTCATTCAAATACTGCGGCGCTAGACCATGTAGGGCTTTATTGGTAATAAGCAAGATCTTAAAGTTAATGCGATGCTTTATAGGTAACCAGTGGAAGGTTGACAGAACCAGGGTTATATGCTCATACTTTTTTGTACGTGTAAGAACTCGAGCTGCCGAGTTTTGAACCAGTTGCAGTTTTTGTAATAGGCCTGCAGGGCACCACCTAAAAGTGCATAACAGTAATCTAGTCTTGATGTCATGAATGCATGAATTAATTTCTCTGCATCTGACAGTGACAGCATATGACGTAGTTTAGAGGACGACAGATGGGGTTCGCCCTTGAGAACCTATCAACTCTGACTACTTTTAAAAAGGCCAATGAAATTGGCGAATGAAATTTGCATGCCGGGCTCCGCCTCCGGATGTCCGGTATAAAAGGAAGCCGGCGTGCTTCATTCACTCACCTTTTGTTCTTCAGAGCCTTCACTCCAACGGACTACAAGACTACTCGTATCTACATCGCCGGATTCTCACGACGTGGTGCAGCGGATCGTCCCTTCCTGCAGCGGTGCAAGAAGTGTTCGAGATCTTTCTAGAAGAAGCAATTTCCTTCTAAAAGAGCAAATTTCTCCAGCGTGGCATGTCCTGCTGTTCTCTCGGGTGCAACACACTCATCGAGGAGGGGGATGGACACGATGTCTGCCTCGGTTGTTGGGTTTCCAGCACGCTGAGGCAGCCGTTGTGAATATGTCCTGCTCGCACTGCGGCGGATGACGATTCAGACGTTGCGTCACAGGCGGCTGTCTTCCCCCGGGAACCAGCTGCCACCTTGTGTTGCTCCCCGTTTCGTGACCGCAGGACTAAGGCTTCTCTTGTTGGCGTTCGTCTCCAAGAGGGTAGGGGACTTACAAGCATTTTCCGTGTCCCCCGATTGCCTAAGATTAGGGTCCGGTAAGTCTCACGCTATCTTGAAACCCCGACCCGGCCACGTGCCCAAAGTTCCCACCACCAGGTGGCGAACTTGCAGGTGCTCCTTATCAGGGAGCAAGACCCAACCCCACTCGTGTTGTGTCCAGCATGCCAGCTGCGCCTCTACTTGGACCGCACGCAGAGCTTAGGGCTCTGATCAGCTCTCTGTCTGTTTCGGAGGTCAGCAGGGAGGACTGTCTCCAAACAGAGATTGGCGCACCAGACCGTGGACGCCGTCATGACGGCATCCTGGTCTCAGTTGGCCCCAGCCAGGGGCGCCTCTCTGGCAGACATCTGCAGAGCTGCGGATTGAGCTACGCCAAAACACCTTCGCGACTCCGCGTAAACTGGTATCAGCCCGTGTCCTGCATGGCCACGTGCAGGACCGGCAGCCGGCTGGGCGTATGCCTGCGAAAGCATCTTCCCACCCTCCAGCAGGTTGGGTCAGTGTGCTATCAACCTCTCTTCTTACCCTACCTTGGTTAAGAACAGGTATCCTATCCGCCTCCCTTCTTACCCAACTACTAGGCATTCCATCCATCACTAAGCAAGCACCCCCTGGGGGTCGGCTGGGCAGAGCAGCCTTCCCCCTTAGGCCGGGAGAACATGTGAGCCATCAGATGGCTTTAACCGGACCTAGTGCTACCGGACGTATGTAACACCCCCTCCCTGGTCCGTCTGATGTATCCTCATGAGATGGTTCCCACTCCTGGTAACCCTTGACCTCCCCAAGAGGGACCTCCACTTCGCGGTTAACTACTCAGTCCGCATGTTCCATGCGATCTCCCCTAAGGGCGAGACCATATCTATATCCACTGTATTCCTCCCCCCGGGTAGGAAGTGGCCTCTGCATCGCATCCCTAATTAAGGAAGTTGCGCTTACCCAATCCGGACGGCCTCTCACCAGTAAGAGAGATAAGGCCCCGTCCGTGAAAGGTAGCTGGTCAGGGCCTACCCATCTTCCTTCAGGAAGCTCTGGGACCCCCGACCCATCACACTGGAAGGTTACAGTTTTGCGGAAGCTTCGAGTTGACATGCCCAGGCCTGTTACCGTCGCTTCGCTAGAGATTGTGACACGATAGGCGTTGTGGCGTTTTCCAGAGGGAACCCCATCTATTGTCTTTGACAGAACGTCGAGAGACCGACAGAAAGGGAACGTCTCGGTTACGTATGTAACCTCGGTTCCATGATGGAGGGAACGAGACATTGTGTCCCTTATGCCACAATGCGTATCGCCCTCTGCAGCAGTCGTGAGAGGCTCTCAGGCTCCTCAGAACACAGGTGAGTGAACGAAGCAGGCTTCCTTTTATACCGGACATCCGGAGGCGGAGCCAGGCATGCAAATTTCATTCGCCAATTTCATAGGCCTTTTTAAAAGTAGTCAGAGTTGATAGGTTCTCAAGGGCGAACCCCATCTGTCGTCTTCGACACAACATCTCGTTTCCTCCATCAGGGAACCGAGGTTACATACGTAACCGAGACGTATTCGCATCATAAAAATAAACAATTACGGCATTCGTCAATTTGACAATTTTTTGTGTCATAAGAACTCCAGGACACACACACTTGTGTTTAATCTAAATATGGATGTAGTGGAGTAGGCGGGGCGAGACCGTGGTTCGAGACCGGTGAGTAATTGTGAATAAGCGCCAGCTGTGCGCACACCGGGCTCGAATCACGTAGGAGACGGGAGCCCTCGGAGTGACCGGAAAGAGAGAGGGGAGAGAGGAGAAAAAAAAATTATAGTCCGGTTCCCCGACATGCTGCCGCTCGGTCCTCAACCAGCCGGGGTACTCTCCTTCGCGGTGCCTTGCGGTGGCCCTGGGCGCTCGGTGGACGGCTCGACCGTCCGCCCCCTGGCGGCCGGCGGTGGCTCCTCCTTTTGCGGGAAGTCGGCGGCGAGTTCCCCGTCCCCTGCTCCTCCCCCTTGGGCGGACGGACGCAGGCTCCGGCCTCTGGCAAGCGGTGGCCGTCCTCGGCGCTTCCGCCCCCTGCTCCTCCCCCTTGGGCGGACGGACGCAGGCTCCGGCCTCTGGCGGACGGCGGCAACTCCCCCGCTCCCGCTCGGACGAAAGCCACCCCACCTCGACCCAGGGGCGCGGCAGCAAAGGTCGCCGTCGCACCGAAGCTTTGGCGGTGGCCACACTGTGCACTTCCGTCTCCTCTCTTCGGGCAGCCACTGGCGGACGCCCTTCGTCCGCGCTGCCCGAACTCTCCGGCACCGCGAGGCCACTCGGCGGCGAGGACTCTCCGACAATGGACCTTCTATAGACCTCTATTTTTATAGTTTTTATGCAGTTATAACTTACCCTCACCCACACTGTAACTCTAATCCAAAAATAAAACTTTTTGTGTTTTTACAGTAAAACAATTATTTATAGTGCTATTTTTGTAGGGCTTTTACAAAGGAAGTGCCCAAAACTATTTTGCTTGTTTTTGAGTAAAGAGATTTGAGTAGTCATTTTCTTTGCATCTTTATAGAGGATTTACATAGATCTATGAATTGTGTGACAAAGCTATTCTGAGTTAAACACACAGTATTATTGTAACGAGACACACAAGATACAAACATGAAGGACACCAACGTAACTAAATCAAATTTATAAAGCAGCATCCACAGCAAACTTGAGACAGGTAAACATCCACGGGTACAGAAAACGTCTTGGTTACGTAGGTAACCTCAGTTCCCTTTCTGTCGGTCTCTCGACGTAGTGTCGAGAACGACAGATGGGGTTCGCCCTTGAGAACCAATCAACTCTGACTACTATAGAAAAGGCCAATGAAATTTGGCGAATGAAATTTGCATGCCGGGCTCCGCCCCCGGATATCCGGTATAAAAGGAAGCCTGCGTGCAGCATTCATTTACCTCTTGTTCTGAAGAGCCTGAGAGCCTCTCACGACTGCAGCAGAATACGATACGTGTTTGTGGCATAAGGGACACAACGTCTCGTTCCCTCCATCAGGGAACTGAGGTTACATACGTAACCAAGACGTTCCCTTTCTGTCGGTCTCTCGACGTTGTGTCGAGAACGACAGATGGGGTTGCCTATGGAAAACGCCACAACGCTGTATCGCGTCACAATCTCAGCGAAGCGACGGTAACAAGCCTGGGCGTGTCAGCTCGAAGCTTTCGTGAAACTTGTAACCTTCCAGTGTGGTGGTCGGGGGGTTCCAGAGCTTTCCTGGAGAAAGATGGGTACAGCCCTGACCGGTAACCTTTCACGGACGGGGCCTTAGCTCTCTACAGGCGAGAGGCCGTCCGGCTCGGGTTTACACCGGGAAAAGCGCAACTCTTAATCAGAGAAGCGCTGCAGAGGCCACCTCCTACCCGTGGGGAGGAATATGGTGGAGATATATATATGGTCTCGTCCTTGGAGGAGAACGCATGGAACGTGCGGACTGGGTAGTTCACCGCGAGGTGGAGGTCCACCTGGGGAAGCTCATGGGTTACCATGTGTGGGAACCATTGTCATGAGGGTATAGCAGACGGAACAGCCCACAGCGGGGGGTGATACTGCGTCTGATAGCACCAGGTCGGTTAGAACTATCTGTGATAGGTCATATGGTATCCCGGCCTAAGGGGGAAGGCTGCTCTGCCCAGCCAAGCCCCAGGGGGTGCTTGCTTAGTGATGGATGGAATACTAACCAGTGTCTGGGTAAGAAGGAAAGTTGGTGAGGTACCAATTTTCTTAGCCATGTGTTTGGGTAAGAAGAAAAGGTAGAGAGCACACTGACCCAACCTCTTGGAGGGTGGGAAGGTGCTTTCGCAGGCATACGCCCCCCCGGATGCCGGTCCTGCACGTGGCCATGCAGGACGCGGGCTGATACCAGTTTACGCGGAGTCGCGAAGGTGTTTTGGCGTAGCTCAATCCGCAGCTCTGCAGATGTCTGCCAGAGAGGCGCCCCTGGCTGGGGCCAACTGAGACCGGGATGCCGTCATGACGGCGTCCACGGTCTGGTGCGCCAATCTCTGTTTGGAGACAGTCCTCCCTGCTGACCTCCCTGCTGGCCACGCAGGACGTGGGCTGACACCGGGTTTACGCGAAGGCTGTTAACCCTTGCGAAGGTGTTTGGGCGTAGCCCAACCCGCAGCTCTACAGATGTCTGCTTGAGAGGGTCTTCTGCCAGTGCCCAGGAGGTGGCTAAACTCCGTGTGGAGTGAGCCCTCACTGCCAATGGGCATGGGAGAGTCTGAGATCGGAATGCCGTCGTAACGGCATCCACAAACCCAGTGCGCCAGCTCTGCTTGGAGACAGCCTTCCCCTTCTGCTGTCCTCCAACACAAACAAGGAGCTGGTCAGAGCTGGTGAAGCTCTGCGTGCGGTCCAGGACACAACACGGATGGGGTTGGGTCTTCCTCCCCGATGGTTTTAATAATGAATTTATTGAGACAAAACACTAGATAGGTAATCACAAGAGTTCAGGGATATGCAGGCACTCAATCCACGGGGAGATGCTCGACCCGGAAGAATCTAATAGAATCCGTAAGTGCGGAAAAGCCACGGGGTGACGGCCCAGCTGTGGAGGCTCGGTGCGGGGTGGCGTCTCTACCCGATGAACTCACGAGGAGCGAATCCGTGGTTGTCCACTTGGAGACGAGTGCTCGAAGGTGGTGATGTGTCAGGAGCCCGGATAGAGAGGAAGTTAGGAGCGCCAGCGGGAACTGCGGGGAGCAGAGAGCTGATAAACAGGGTAAGCAGGAATCCTAATACTAGGAGAGGCTCCACTGGAAAAGGCAAGATTGCCAAAGCTACGACTATGACTTTTAATACTTGGACAATAACAAGGCTTCTAACAGGCTAGGCGCGCTAGTCTGTGGCAGTCAGTGCAGGCTATGAACAAAGCAACGGTCTGACACAAGGCGAGGGAACAAGAGGGATTAAATAGGGAGACCTAATGGGAAGCAGATGAGACAACTGTGGAAAGAGAATAACCTAATGGCCGGTGATGATCTACAGGTGGATAGTGTGATGAGAAACCGGTGAGGGGAAAGCCTGATGGTGGAAACACGAGGGCGGGGTTATGACATAGACACCGAGCGCTATCAAAACAAACACTCGCATGCACTCGACATAAAACAAACACACCTCCGTGTCAGACAAAGAACCGCCGTTTCCGGGGTCACGACAGGCTCATTTGTGTGAATTCCTATATCCTACGATTGTAGGTATGTTTTGTTATGATTTGACTTTTCCCCTGTAACGTTAGGTTTAGGGGCGGGGTTAGGTAGCCTTTTATTATTGCTTTGCCATCTCGTGAAACTAGCATTTTTAGCTAAATTAGCGTTTGCGGCTGTGATTAGGGTTTGGGGTGAGGTAAGGTGTTGGTTAGCCCACTCCTAAAGTATTTGCAACTTCTTTTGATATCAGGTTAGAAATATATTAATGCACATACACACGCGGTCTGTGTATTGAAAAATTGTCGTGATGGTGACACGAAAAAAGAGAAAATTCGTTTTGACCAACACAAATTAATAGATTACAGTTTATGACAATTTCACAAATTTCCATGAGACTGGATTGGTTAATATTATAAACACTTTTCCAGCAGAGACACGTTAGGGGTACTAGCAGAGATATATCTATGGAGATAGTTTCCAACATAGAAACGTTGGCAAGAAAGATCGTCTAAAAATCACCCCCGAGGAGGCTGCTTCCCTGATAGCACACATACATCTGGTTTACGTTTATTTGACGTCTGCATTTACATCTGCAAGACATCTACAATACATAGTTTGTATCCTCTATGTAGACCTAGAAGATGTCTGTAAGATGTGTATGATTTAGAATGGATGTAAAGCTGCTCTTTCTAAGATGTTTAGCAGATGTTTTTTCACAGCAGATCTCCAGATCTTTACCAGACGTATAACAGACGTTCAGACGTCTCTGAGACGTATTGTAGATGAGCAAACTATGTATTGCAGATGTCTTGCAGATCTTGCAGATGTAAATGCAGATGTCAAATAGACGTAAGCCAGATGGATTGTGCTATCTGGGTTTGATACGGATCAGTATGTGAGTAACATACTAACATACCAAGATATGTTGTTGTTAGAATATTAGCTGTGTTACGGAGCAGTTTTGAGCGTCATTGTTTATCTGGAACCGCTTTAATATTCTACTCATCCAGATACTGGAGAGAAAGAGCGAGAGCGCGTTGGGGTTGGAGCTCAAACTGGAAAGCGAGCAAGAGCACGTTTTACTCTTTTACTCATTGATGTTAATAGCTAATTCTAAGGTATTACAAACATAATACATTCATTATGTAAGGTAATACCTCTGAAGAAATAGTTTTGTATATTATATTGCATTTCTGTCAATAGATCCTCCTAAAACCCTGTATTGTTACTTAACCAATAATAATTATATGATTAGTAAATTATTATAGCAGCATTTTATGGTAAAAATAAAGATATTCACTGATTTAACATCATGGTTTGTTAGCCAACATTCTGAGATGACGTCCAGCTTTAGCTTTGTCACAACAATTGCTTTTAGTATAGACACCTGTGTTACCTGGGATTTCTCAACCCTCAGTTGGGTTTCCAAAACACACACACAGGACAGCAGTACCTCACACCCTTCAGAGCACTTAAATAAAACATTTCCGCCCTCCAGACTGTCACAGTTTTTACCTTCTTCGTCATGCAATTATTTATATACACGCAATCCCGTGACACAGACTGAATAGGCCATATCGATTTTCATTTTGAAATAGAATTCACTGCAAGGCAGCAGCAGTACAGGTCAATCTGATCTGTCTAGGATCCATGAAGCTCACCCAAGTAGCTCACGTTGCTTTCCCTGAAATTGACTTTTTTGCAGAAATATGTTGTGGGAACAGGACAAAATTACAAGCTTCAGCAAATAGTGCATTGTTGTTGGAGAAATTCTAGAGGGAGTGAGTCTGTACGTTTGTATGTCTGCACAGGTAGACAGTTCTCTCGGGGACAAAACGAGAGACTGAGAGAGATAAAAGTGAGGGACAGTAGGAAAATAGAGAGAGAGTGGAGTGTTTATTGATCCATTCGCCTCATCAAGCAGCCGCTTCAATAAGGTGTCCGCTTCTTCCGGCTCGCATTGCAGCCTGCAGTATAACCTGAGTGGCGAAACCTTTGAGAGCTGACAGCAGAGAATTCAGCTCCTATTCACACATGCATTGTGCCCGTTGTCAGAGAGCTGTCTTCTGACCATTATCCGCGATCAGCTCTGAAAAAGGAACAGGGTCGACAATGTAAGTATACTCACAAGTGAGCCACTAACAAGCCCAATATACCTCCTTACCCAGAATGCACCTGTTCTACAAAAGTGTGAGAAATTTTGCCAGTTGTCACAGATTTTACGCCCAAAATGTTTCTCAGGAAAGGTTTATATCTTAATTAATTTTTTCACATTTCTACATATACTATGCATTAAAACAGATAGTTTGCTTCACCAAAATTGATCGAAGAGCGGGGCAAGTTGTCACACCACTGCACTGTAAAGAATGCTGGGTTGTGTTTTTCTATTCTATTCTCATAGCACTTTTCACAGTTTTGCATTGTTGCAATGCAACTTTACATACAATTAGGCAGTGGTACAGAGAAATAGATAAAAAAAGAAATACATAAATAAACAAAAGACACAATATATGGTATTATAATACAATTAATTATTGCAGTTTTTCTTAATATGATACACATTGATGAAACTTAACTGCTAATAATACTTTGTTTCATTGTCAACCCACGTCATATTAGTCATGGCAGTTACTGATGCTGGGCTATTTAAAAGATATGATGTTCAATTTTAATTTGATTTGCAAAATGTGATTTCACACATGGTTTTTTAAAATACTGTATGAACAACCAAACCGTAGGTTTCAATGACTCTAAACATGTTTAGATTTGACTCAAACAACCTAAGCCTTGTACTTTGAAGGAATAGTTCACCTTCAAAATGATAATTCTGTCAATTTTGCAATTATTTCAAACATGTATGACATTATTTCTTCTGCAGAACAGAAGTTGGTAACATGTTGGTCCCCACTGACTTGCATTGGTTTTGTGTCCATACAATAGAAGTCTATGGTTTTTGGTTACTAACATTTTTCAAAATATAGTTATCATGTGTCTACCTGAGCAAAGTCGTACATTAACAGACACAACAAAACCTATTAAACTGATAATTACATTAACATACTATACTGTATACCTCTATGCTAAGATGGGCCCTGTCTCTATGAATCTCATTTCTAAAATCGGAGGGGAAGGCCATGGTCAGAGAGGACAACATGTGCTTCACTTCATGTTGGAGACAGGCAGGATTTGATAGAGTCCCAGTGTGGCAAAAACAGCTACAGAGGTGATTTTAAACTCTGAAACTGCAGAGCGGGTTCAGTGCAGAGCAGCTTCTAATGGCACTTTTGTGATGATCAGAAGTACCCTAAACAAAGTGAACAAAGAGACGAAAACTCAGCTATGCATCACCACATTCAGGAGAGCGTGGGGGTGATGGGATTATAAAAGAGAACGACACCTTTAGACCCACAAAGAATCATCTGCAAGCTTTTAGATTCCATGCCTTGAATTCTATCACTCCCTCATGGTCATTGCTATTTACGAAGCAAAAAAATTTCAAGCGTCGTCCCTGGCAGACTTTCCTTTTGCCCGCCATTCACAGTTTAACCTAAAATTGAAAGCTCTTTACTATAAACCCTTTTTATAAAATGCAAGGACAGGGGTTAAAACAAAACTAGCCGTTTTTGAGACCTTATAAGAGTCACAAAATGGTTTGAAAGGTACTGCATGTTGATGGGCAGTAGATTAAACATATTCTATACTGAAAAGCAGAATAAATTTGAGGTTTAGATTTTCTTAAAAATGTAAGTGCTGCTTGTCTGAGAAAAACTTGCCACCACGATGCTGGGGAGCTGCGGACGGTATAGCCAGGGTACCTGACAGACCAGAGGTGTGTGTGCACAATACATAATAAGCACAATGTGCAGAGCCATTCAAATTTTGTAAGCTTGAATTCCAAATCAACAGGCTTTTGTTTAATTTAGCTATAATCTCATTACAACCTATTGTCGGGACGGTACATGGACTATTCATAACTCGGGATAATTACCATCATATGTATGACCGCACGGAACCAACAGAAAAGATCCATGGTCCTTGAGAATTACCAGTAATACCGTGAAACAAACTGTATTTCTGAAGGTTTTAAGCACAAGAGCTGAATGAAACATGTACAGATTAAATTTAGAGAGAGGTTAAAGGATTCATTACACCATGAAACAAAGAAATGAAGCATAGTTTAAGAGTAATTATTAGTATAAGAAGCTCCTCACCATAGTAACAGGTCAAGTTTTGATGAATATGTGTACTGTAATCATTCAAGATCTAAAAAATAGAAGAAAAGTTTAATTCATTAAACCATGTTGTGTAATGAGAATTGTTTCTTGACAAGCATCAGAAAATGACTTATTTTAATGAGTGCATTTACTATACGAAAGAAACATCTCAGATGAGATCTCTTCAATATCTTAAATGGCAACTTTTTAGATTAGTAAGATTTTTTAAGAAAGTTTTTAAAAGTTATTTAAAGAAACTTTTAAGATATGACAGGTAAAAAGATCTTAACAAGATAAAAGTCTCCTGCGCCTCACATATTTCTCCCAAGAAAAAGTCTCCATTCTCTTTTTTGGACAATCTATTGACAGAAATGCAATAGGCCTATAATATAAACAACTATGTTATGTATATTATAAAAACGTCTTCAAAATAATCATAAAGTCACAAATGAAGGTTAAACTTGTCTAGTCTGCAATCAACAGTCAATATTATGGAAGATTTCAATATGAAGTCAAACATTTCTCCTCAAATTCATACAAATATAGATGATTTTACCTTCATTAATATAGTCATTTTCACCTCCATACTCCATTTCTAATTTTAATTCTCTAATTTTAAGTGAAACATTTGAGCAATAAATATTCCTCTGTACAGTTCTCATATAGGCAACGAAAAATAAGATGTTGAAATTACTGCATGATAAGGAGCCTGTGAAAACATACTGAAACACTTCAGGCAATATCAAGCCCAGCTACAGGGAACAGCACTCTGGTATCTCACCAACAGGCACAAAAGCTGAACTAGCTGAATCTTGATATTACCCTGTGGGTAACCTGTCTGCAAGCAGCAGCATTAAATCTAGAAGTTCACCTGAGGTAACCCCACAGCTGCAACGCGACTAAAAACAGACCCAGGATGAATGACACCTGTCATTTACTCACCTGTTTTACATCTAAACACAGAACATGACCAGATACATTAACAGCAAAATCACTGAAGAACTGAAGTGTCAGAACAACACATTATTATACAAAGCGTGTGTGAAATGACAGATATACAGCATCACACTGGTTCATACCGGTTAATCTTAGGTTATAAACAGACTACACTTGATTGCTTGAGACATCTTTACCACCTCGCTCCTAATAACTCATTCTGTCTATATTAAAAACATGTTCCCTGATAAAGAATTACACTGTGAATGAATCATCATCCATATTTTGGGGGGGACTGCCCACACTGCATTATTTTTGAGATGATGTCCCTGACGACACCTGTAGGACGAGGAAACTGAAAGTGCTAAAACTTGTTTACTACATCACGACAGCAGCACTCTATACACAATCTGTAAAATGCCCCAGGTCGGCACACAACTTCTCACCATTAAAGCTTTTTACTTGCATGTAACTGTACTTCTTTGTAACATCTTAATGGATGACAATAATTTTACTGAATATTTTTAAAGGAGGAGGGGGCATCAAACATTTTGCACTACACAGATTTTCGTCCAATAATAATTTCTTTTTAAAATTATCATGTCCTTCCCCATTGCCATTCCTGGGAGATTAGAGCTTTGAAAGGGGGGAACGGGGGAGTGAGCTGTTGGTTGCAATTCGCAACCTCACCACTAGATATTGCTAAACGTCATACACTGGACTCTTAAATAAGCTTTAAGTAAACCAACAGTGAAACGTGTTCAATCAAAACGTTTAAAACACAGGCTAATTAACACAATTTTAGACTAAAAGCAACCCAAAACACAAACAAATGGCATGCATTCATGAATGACCTGTTAATGACTGAAAACACATTTCATCTCCTTTATTAAAAATTATCCATTTGCTCAGCATGCACTGTTGAATAACATGTTTTTTCCTCCATTCTGGTGAAATGTATGTTTATAAAAAAGTGAGTTTAAATTTTGGTTACCGTACAGTTAGTTAATGCCAAAGCTCTGTGTCTTTATTTATTTGCTTTAGTGAAGGCATCTGTAGTTTCATACTGTTACTCGCAGTGGGCCGCGGAGCCCCCGAGAGACAAGACATATCTGCCTAATACAGTAGAAGTGGATCTCAACACACTAATCTTCTACAACCTTTTTAGCTGTTAATGAAATGTTTTCAGCTCGGGGAGGTGAGAGAGCAATGGTGCATTAGTATAAAAGGCTAATGCAGAGATTAGTAGGCACGGGGTGTGCTGCGATTATTATTTCAACACCACTAGACCCCAAAAACAACTACATTATTTAATCCATGCTCTCTTCACAACGAGAGGCACATGGTCAATTTACTTTGGAGTGTGAACAGGTGAACGTGTGCTTGAAATAAAAAGCATCAGAACTTCTATGTGCATGACACGCAGGTTTGATCTTAATCGTCTTTTGGGAAACAAGAACTTCCAGGCAGTTCTTAGTATACAGAACGTTGTTTAACAAGTGTGAGATGATGTGTGCAAGATCATAATTTATTAAAATTGTGATCTGATTTGGTTTATATTCAATAAGTCTAATTTGACCACAATGAGATGAGCTTCGATCCAGGATCGTGCAAATTGTCAAACATTAAATTTAAACGTATTAATCAAGTATGAAAAACAATCAAATATTTAGATGCTCAGTAAAGGCCTCATACTTCTTGAGAAAATAAGATACAAATTTTAATGGCCAATATACAGTACATTAGATTCAGGCAATGGTATAATGCCCATATGTAAGTATTTTGCAAAGACTCTAAACTCTAAATGCAAAAAAGCCTTCATTGATGCCAAGCTGCAAAACTAGCTCCGATTCTCTGCTTCCACAGCACACTGAGGTCACGCTAAGCTTTCTGTATTTCCGTAGCTCATGTGGGTATGGTGTTGTACCAGCAAATATGGAACATAAAAACGCATAGCTTGAATGCTCTTTCAGTCCCTTCAGATAAAAGTGTCTGGTAAATGCATTAATGTTAATGCCCGTCACCACAGGACCTCATAGCAAAGGTGGCAAAGTACATTTGTAGGATTTGTAAAGTTACGAAGAAAAATGCCCCAGTCGCCCCACTTTCTTCAGCACCGGATAACACAATGAGTTAGAAAATCAAGTGTGCGGTTAAGAGTCCTACAGTAAAATCTCCTTAAATCATCCTTTTCTACTAACCCAACCATTCACAGACACCTGAAAGAATTCAACCCGGACCCCTGCAGAAAAATCTCTCAGTCAGACGGAAACCATTTCAAGAGCAAAATAATCTTCATGCCCTCTTCATGACGTCTGTTCCCTCTAATGCATCTTCCACATTTAATTACAGCAAAAGCCCTCACCTTCATTCCTGTTCATACACTCCAAATCTAAAAATCAAACGCTGAAGTCTAATTAGATGTTTCATGAATGGCTGTCTCAACATGTTCCTCTGTTTAATAAGGATAAGACACGATGACTGGTTTAAACCAGCTTATTAAATCAAATCCCTGAGAAACATTCTGCTTAGAATTAAGAGAGTAAATCAAATGTTTGACTACATGTGGGATTATCTTGTATTGGTCTTGTATTTCAAGACTACAGCACTATAACTAAATTGCTGGTACATTCCCTGTTTACAATCTGTTTACATCATTAAAGGGGCCATATGGCGCGAATACGTGTTATTCTGTGTCTTTGGTGTGTTATAAGTTGCCCATGCATGTATTAGACAAGTACAATTGCAACAATTAAAGTGTCGGAACAAAAGATGCATTCTAATTAAAAGCAAATGCTCACCCAGACCTCAAATGCTCAAATGCCTCGTGTAACCACACCCTCACAAATCTACGTCAGTTCGTGGTATGAGTTGCCTAAGACCGCCCAAATCTATACGCAAGTAAGGTGGGCATACCTGCAAGTACAATTGCTTTGGAACCTGATGTTCCAAATAAGGTAAGAGGCGTTACATTTCTATTACATGCTTGCAGTATTCGACCAATCACTACGGAAGGTTAACTGGCCAATCATAGCATACCTCGCTTTTCAGAGCGATGAGCTTTGAAAAAAATCTGCGTGTTTCAGAGAGGCGGGGGAAAGAGGAGATACAAACATGCACGGTATGTGGAAAATACAGCGTTTTTGAACCTTAAATCGTGTATACACATCACATTACTTCTAAATGAAATGATAATATTTGTTTTAGCCGTATCATGTGACCCCTTTAATGTGAACGGATGTATACTTTCCTGCTTTAAAGGTCCAGTGTATGAAATCTAGCGGCATCTAATGGTGAGGTCGGGACTTGCAACCAACGGCTTACTCTACCTCTCCCCTCTCCCTTTTGACGCACTACAGTGGGTGACTTAGAACTAAGATGTAGTCATGTTTTTGATTCTTTGGTATCTTTTTTTTAACATTTTTTTCTGACAGTGTAAATGAGCAACGAACAATTCACTGATTCATTAAAGTCCCATCCTGTTGTTGGAAACCTGTACTTTTAATTTCCGTACATAACCTCGTAGTTAGTAAGGCAGACATAGTTAGTGTGAATTATATAAAGGATAGGAGCAAGGAAAACTCAACATAAATACAAAAGAGAAAGTGCCAGGGCTGGAAATTGATAAAGCTCCAATTACCAACAGCGGTGCTGTTCCTGCTTTACATAATCTGGAGAACTAGTAGGTTCGGTAATGGGTTCTTTAAAGATCACATATTTACTTCCTTTTTCTCACGGGGCTGTTAATATGCTTCAGGGAATCAACAGAGCCTGTCTAAGGTCTAGGGATGCTGCAACGTGAGCGCCGTGGCAAGATCGATAGTGACTTCAGCACCCTTTAATTTTGATGGTGGATATTGATCGACTGCCAGGTGGGCGAGAGTGAGGGGGTTGTACCTCCTTGCATGCGTTAGGTGTCCAGAGAGAGAGAGAGAACTGAGAGACATATAGTGAAATATCAAATATGATTGTGATCAATGCATTGAGTCTGTACGTGTGGTTTAGACTTTAGAACAGATCAAATAAAAAAATGTTTTATTGCATCTATGTTTTTGACAGATCTGAATGAGAGATTACAATCTGGTTTCATGAGATAAATCCAAAATGATGCAAGAACATGCTGTTTTAGAGAAATAAAGTCATTAATCTCTTGTCAAGCATCCACATGACGTAACGCATACACAGAGGCCGTATAGATGTGACATGAAAAGGGTAATTGTGTGAGATAAATCCCTGATTTCTGATCCTTTCCTTACCCTTAAGATTAAGAAGATTAAGATAAAATCCTTATTTGTGTCTCAATCTCCTTTTCCAGGGAGACTCCGCGTATGTACGGATAATTTGCCGAATCACAATGAAAGGGGAGAAAGACTCTCGTATATTTTTTTAATGTGATTTCGGAAAACGTACAAGCCAATGTCAGGAGAAGCAAGCTAGCTTTAACTGGTAGGTGGCATCTGTGCCTGAGGGAAATGTGAGATCTCCTCATTTTGACAAAGCCCACATGGGCTCGGATCTGACAGAGGTAGAGGAACAAACTTGTAAACATGTGTGTTCCTGTTGTTTGCTGACTATGTCGGCAAGCCCGGCCCGCTGGGATCTCACTTCGGTTGTGACATTTGTGTACGTGCGACACAATGTTGCTATCAATAGATATCAGGTTTTTGAGTAATGGGCGTCTTCTTGATTCTGTCTGCAAATATAATGATCGGTTGGGTCACACTGGATGATGTAGTTGTTTTTCAACAAACTATTTTTAATGGACACCGCTATTATACTTACAAGTATATCTTGCTGTCTCATTTATATGAAACCCATAAAGCTGAAAAAATTAGAATATTACATAAACAACTGGAATGAGATTTGGAAAATAATATTATTTGTGTTCTTTTTTTATGTGTCCTTGATATAGAAAGTAAAGGTGGGATTCACCAGAAACCACACAATACAACATTATACCAAGCCATGATACAATATATTTTTAACCTTTTGCAACATTACAATACAATATTGCAATATATAGTGTTGATAAACCTTTTTCAAGTGCAAATGTAGTTTTTTATATTTCATAATATAATTACTACATATACTGTAGATTTCACAAGAAAGTACACTATAAGAATACAAAATTGTTCCTTTTACCATCACTGTGGTGGTACTCTTAAGGGTTCCTTTTTGTGCATCCACAGGTTTAAAACATATGTTGCATCTGGGTGCATATTGATTTATTAGAGAAACCAAATATTTAACTGTACCATTAGTGGGTTCAGTTATGCACCCAAAAATATACAATATAGCATATCAGCCCTAATGCTGTGTAGTGACTGAGACCGATCAGACACGCAATAACTAGTTATATTTCTCAAGTATAACAATAACATCCCCCACCCAACCAGCAAGCTAGTCGCCAAGGGGTCTACCCCCAATCTGCAACTAACACCTAGGCAGGACCAGATCTCTGGTGACCATAGCAACCCACACCAAATGTGTGTATTTTACGACCGAATGGAATGTAGGGAGCTGAACTCTCTTTACTCACTTTGGGGACAGACATAGGACACAATCCTAAATACATCAATAAAGAAATGTACGTACACTGATTTTTCCATGTATTGATGTTCTTGTTGTTATGTCTGTTTTAAACATTAATCCAAAGTATCCAGGAATGAGTGTATAACTACTGGAATTATTAGATTTGTAGTAACTCATTTAACCAAGATGATATGTAGATCATGTTTGGTGTCTATGAGCTACATTTGTGACGTCCTTAATGTTGATGTTTGTTGTGTTTTGGTAACTCTTTTCATATTAGTTTTATCAAACTCTTAGAAGTTTTCTTAGTGAACATCCAATCAGCTTTCACATGCAAAACACCATCTGAAAGACAAAGACCATTAACTTTCCCTACAAAGTTGCCATCTCCTGATTTGATCAGGCACGTCTGTAGGATGTGACATCCTTACAGGTTAAAAGAGACCACGAGAAGGGTCTCTTTCTCTCTCTTCTTCTCTTCTCTTCTCTTCTCTTCTCTTCTCTTCTCTTCTCTTCTCTTCTCTTCTCTTCTCTTCTCTCTCTGCTCTCTCTTCAGGTTTTCGGGTGTTTCTAGTTTTTTCGTAGTTCGTTCGCTTCGGGTTCTTCGGTTCACGGGGGTTTGTCACCCTGCATCTCTAAAGGATGGAGTAGAAGAAGACTTCACCCGTACCCATAAGTTTGTGCCAGGCTGCGGCCTCGTCTTTCCAGATACAGATCCACTGCATAAAACTGGTTCCCTCTGACCACATCAGCCAAGATCAACTTGAGCCTCAACAAACTGCATCAGGACACTTTCTTTCTTTTGATGGGCAAGACGTGCAAGTATCAAACTTAGTCTTATTAATAGATGCATAGAGCATCATTAATCCTTTTAACAAAGGTGCTTTACAAGAAGAAACTGATGTTTTGTTCAGGCTATTGATCTTCTGAATATCATATACTGCCATAAATCCATGCTCTGTTCTTCTCTCTGCTTCAACTTCAACCTTCTTCCAACGCTTAACTGTATGTGTGTGTATGTTAGATTAGTAGGTAATAAAGTCCTGTTTTATTTCACACGTGGCGTTGTTTGTAGTTCATGCTCATAATCCGGAGTCCCTAAACATGCCGATTCTTGCTGCCTGCTCGTATTGCTAAGTGATTTCCCCAGATCATGAACTTTGATCCAGATAATTATAATTGATCATAATCAATTGAATTCATCCCAATTTGGGCTGATATTTGTTTCCCTTACAAAGGGTGGTGGAGAATATATTGCTTATAAT
Organism: Triplophysa siluroides; assembly: GCA_006030095.1. Lineage (NCBI taxonomy): Eukaryota > Metazoa > Chordata > Actinopteri > Cypriniformes > Nemacheilidae > Triplophysa > Triplophysa siluroides. The sequence goes on from VCII01000447.1 coordinate 1,400,419, forward strand.
TGTGATCAAAACTCACGATACTTTTTACAAATTTGGTGAAGAATAGTGTTTAAATAATACTGTTCCTCATTGAATACACTACAGCTGTCTTCACACCAAACACGAAGCAGAAGACGTGATTGCCACGAATGCCCGCTATGCGAAATTTATGCATCTATTAGCTGTCATGATTCCGCTATCATGTCATGTTTATTCTTGGTCTTGCAGCGGAGTCATGGCATAGCCTTAGGTTTTGTGTGAGAAATTCATGGCTTTGTTTATATATTGGCTTGCCATGTGCTTTCTCGAGTCTCGTCTGTGTTCCCGCCCTTTTCGTCTCGTTAGCCTTCCCTTAGTGTTTAATCCACATCACCTGATCCTTGTTAATTATCCTTTGTCTGTCTCCCTATTTAATGCCCTTGTGTTTGCTGTCCTGTGCTAGTTCGTTTTGTATCGTCGTGATGTGTCTTGCCCTATACGGTCTGTGGATACATTACCTTGCCTGGTTTTTTATGATGTTGTGTCGTACAGTTTTGATTTCTTTTTTTGCCCCATTGTGGGAAGTGTTGTTTTCTTGTTTTGTTTTTGAACCGTGTCAGTGAATTTCCCCATTGAGGGTATTTCTTTTGTCCCTTATTAAAGTCTTTTGTGTTACCCCGTACTGCTGTTTGGGTTCTTCTCCCTCACATCCCGTGACAGAGCGAACTAGCCAGAACAGAACCCAGCGGCAGCATGAACACTGGCCGGTCTAGCCTGGCCAATCGCCTCTGCAGCCTTCGCCAGGGAAGTGAGACTGTGGACGAGTATGTGGAGAGATTCCTTGACATTGCAGAACAAGGCGTCTTCGGGGAGGAGGAGCTGGCGGTGCTGTTCAACACCGGTCTCAGAGAGCCACTCTCTCGCTCGGAGATGAGGGCGATGAGGCCGTTGGACTTCTACGCCGTGTGGCTAACTGCCGCAGCTCGTTCGGAGTCCGCGACCTCATCAAGCACCTATTACTCATCTCCGCTGGTCGCGATGCCCGAGAGTGGTCCTCTGCAGATCGGGGTTGTGGGCATCGCCACACGCCCCACCTCAACCTCTGCAGCCTCTCCACAACCGCCCAGTCTCACTGGCAAGCGGGGGAGACGGGAATCCTGGGGGTCCTCATCCGAGGCCTCCAATCCCAAGCAGCCGGTCCCATTCTCGTAGTTCCTTCAGCCGGCCACCAGGCGGGTGGCTCGGCTGAAGAAGAAGAGGCAACGGAGGGCGGCTCGGAACCCGATGGTCCCAAGTCCGGTGGTCCAAGTTCCGGAGGCCCCAAGTCCGGAGGTCCAAGTTCCGGTGGTATAAGGGGCCGGTGGTCCCGAGTCCGGTGGTCCCAGTTCCGGTGGTCCCTAATCCAGGGGTCACAGCTCCGGTGGTCCCGAGTCCGGTGGTCCAAGTTCCGGAGGTCCCGAGACCAATGGGGTCCAGTCCCGTGTCCAGTCCGGTGTGTCAGTTGGCCTTCCAGCCGGCCTTCCAGCCGGCCCTCCAGCCGGCGTCAAGCCCCAGCCGGCCAGCCAGCCCTGTCCAGCGGCGTCAAGCCCTGTCCAGCCGGCCCTCCAGCCGGCGTCAAGCCCTGTCCAGCCGGCCCTCCAGTGCCCTGTCCAGCCGGCCCACCAGCCGGCGTCAAACCCTGTCCAGCGGCGCCGGCGTCAAACCCTGTCCAGCCGGCCCCCGCCGGCTCAAACCCTGTCCAGCCGGCCCACCAGCCGGCGTCAAACCCTGTCCAGCCGGCCCACCAGCCGGCGTCAAACCCTGTCCAGCCGGCCCACCAGCCGGCGTCAAACCCTGTCCAGCCGGCCCACCAGCCGGCGTCAAACCTGTCCAGCGGCCACCAGCCGGCGTCAAACCCTGTCCAGCCGGCCTACCAGCCGGCGTCAAGTCCCGTCCTGCCGGCCTTCCATCCGGCTGCCAAGCCTGCCCCTGCCAAGCCCCCTGGGGCTGTGCGCTCTCGAGCGCCACCCCGGACTTAGTTTGTTCCCTCCATCTCAACCCTATTGGACATCCCCCCATGAACTTTGTTGTTCCCCCACCCCCCCTCCCACGTTTATTATTTTTATTGTCTCATCCCAACCCTGTGATTTTGTTCTCTATGTTTTGCCTTGTCTTGTCGTTGTCTCAGTTTATCTTGACTGGACGCCGGCTGCACCGGACTGAACGCCGATTGCACCGGACTGGATGCTGGTTGGATCACCGGCTGGTGTGTCGGCGGAATCACCGGCTGGTGTGCCGGCAGACTAGGAGCTCAGGTTTATATGATGCTGAAAGGATAACTTAAAGGGAACTCGGGGTATAGAGAGATGTATGGCTTAATACGTTATTATAGCCTTACACTACTAGCATTTGTCGTTCAAAATATTCATAAATTTTCATTTAATAAAAAAACCCTAAATGTAATGCTCATTTTAACCTAAGGAGGCCGCTATGTTATTTTTCGATGACATAAAATGGTTGCACACACAGGCAGCCAAACTGAACACAGACATACTAATCAGTTCTTCAGTTAATATAAGGTACTGTTGGATAAAAAAATATATATAAATAATGCTAAAAAAATAAATCAAAGAAAATCAAGACGCTATTTGGTGTATTTTCATAAATGTTTGATCTGAAACAATACAAACATTCATATTAGTAACCAAAAGCATTGCGAATTTAATATATAAACAATGTTTTTAGCCATTATAAAAAGCATTTTATCCCGATTTTGAGTTTTTTATGTTCATTTATCAACATCAGCCTACTGTCCTCTCTCTCTGTCATTAGCTGACGGGGGCTAATATTCACGTGTGCTCTAATACAGAATAAATGACTATAAGATAAGCATCTTATTATTGTGTTTATCAGTATATTCATAAAATGTATAAAGTATATGATAATGGGGGATGATGATGTCTTAAATAGTCTTAACTGTCTTAAAGACGGTCGTTTAAAGCTATGATTTAATGCATGTTTACCTTTAACAGATGCTTACTGAACGCATTCTTCTTTTATGGTAGGCAGGCTGGCTGGATTGTGTCAATAGGACATACTGCCACCTACTGTCCCTGTGTATTTATATATCTGATCTATGTTTGACATCTCGTATTTTACTTTTATATATGGAAAACGTTTGTGCTTCGCTGTAGCTAGGAGAACGGGTTTATGTTGCAACTATTTGACGTCACGGATTTTGACGAAACAAATCCATATGTGTTTAGCACCACTATAGTTTTGGTATAAAAAGGAGCTCATTTTATAAAGCTTATGGCAATACCGCTACTAAGCATATATATTCATGAACAGCTTCCGTTAGGAAAAATATTAGCAATGTAGGTGAACCTCAGCTTGGTTACACAATCACCACGGAACACAAAAGGCTGTTGGGTTCGCACAGGGAAAACTTTTAATCAGATCCAGGCAGGACAATGGCCTGACAATTCTTCAATGAGAGAGGAAGCTGATTGGTCATTAACCTTACTCGCTTATAACATCCACCCAGGGGACTGGGAACATCAAACATTTAGGATTCTGTCTGGGGTAACTCAACAGGGATCTAACACACACCCTCCAAAATGTCCATGACACCCTCTGATTCTTCAATAGCTATGTACATGCGGCTGAAAAACAGACCATCACTGATTATCTCCATTACTGCTAAGAGATCACTGGACTACTAATCAATCTCTGAAATGAGCAGCAGCGCTGCAGGTCGGCAGAGGGATGTGCGGATGTGCGGATGCACCTATAATGAGAATCTGAAGACTGCAGGAGCACGATGGGAAGTCATTGCCGGTTATGATGAATGAACCTGGAGCTGGTTAACAACAAGTGAATCTCCTAGAAGAATGATCTTCTTGAACAATCTAGCGGGAGAAATGACACAATGCTGTCGTGCTGCAGTTTTTCTGCACTTGAAAACTCTCTGTTCCTGATAGCATTAAATGTACATTTAATCTGAAGTTATAACTAGTAGCGGCTAACGTATTAACCCTTGTTATTCTCCACAGGTCCACAGTTGTTCTAACTGCTAGAAATAATTAAAACATTGGTGAACCCATGTGATGTTAAAGTTTAGGAAGTACAGTTTAGTTTATAATTTAATGAAATTCCTCAGATGAGAATAACCTGAGACCAAAGTTTGCTTCAACATTTACATTTACATATACACATACGACAGTATAGACCAATTTGCAAGACATAAATAACACTGGTCCACAAATTCTTCTTGTTACAGTTTTTTTCACATATATAATTGAGTATTAAAGATTTTTGTTTAAAATTTTGATTCTCATTGATGTGTTTTATTCTAACATTTGTGTACTGGTAAAATACTGAAACAGGAAGTTCTGGACCAGCGTTGTTGGCATCTTGCAGAAATAGACCCATAGAAAGATTCACTAAATTAGGGCCTCTACCGGCAGCAGGAGAAACATTCTATTTCTGTAGTTCACTTGGTAGAGCAATGCATTATCAATGCAAACATTCTCAGTACAATCCAAGGTTACACATTCTGATAGCCTAAACGACCTGTATATTGATTGGTAGTTTCACTCATACGGCATTTCATGACGACACATGCAACAGGACATTGTCATTGTTTTCATCTAGAGGCTTAAAAGGATAGAAAGGTGCAGTTTGCATTGAACTCTACACTGTAAACCCGGACAAGTTGAGTGTACTTAAACATTTTGAGGAAACCGATTACATTAAAACAGTTAAGACACAGACCAAAGTATATCCAACAGCACACTAAAAGGATGTGATAGATGTCTATAAACTTGCCTTTTATATCATACATCATTTTTATATATTTAATATTTGTCATCTGTTGATGTAATATCTTGCTGCAGTTGAATTACAAAAAACACCTCTCCACCTTACTAGAACATCTTTCTGTCAATTGTTTATTCTGTTAAATTAACAATGAATACAAAACAGTTACGCACAGACCTGTAGGAGTAAATGCTTGATTTCTTAATTCTTTCCTCCATTTCTCATGGGCATTCTTTCCATGAATAATTACAGAGATAGAGCTCACCTTACTCCATCCGTGTCAGAGTGATGGACATAGCCTCGGGAAATTCCAAGTTGTCAAACCTATAGAGCTAGAACAGGCGAGAAATAAAATATTTAAGAGGAGTCCAACTGTGCACAGCCTTGTTATTAATAAAAAAGAAAACATTTTCAATCAACTAACACCTAAATCCATCAACCAGGATGAAATGAAAAGTTAGGCACAGTTGTACCTGAGGCAACAGCAGAACCTGACTAGAAGTTTAGTCATTTCTGTGAGCTGTAAAGCTCCCTTCAAATCAGTAAAACAATTTCAGATTTATTCCTTGTGGTCTTAAAAATGCACATGAAAATATTCAGTTTGGCCAGCAGCAAAGGAAAAAAACTGCTTTCAGGACACCTTCAAAGATGCCTAAAAATTATTTGGTTTTACTTGTGTGATGAGTCACCCCTTTCGCAATCAGCGTCGCCATGGAGACGGAGGAAATTAGAGCGGCACACCAGCCGGTCATCACCACCTGCAACAGATTCTCAGCGGCTACAAAAGCCGCTATCACAAGTAGGAAGGTGAGCAACGTCTCCCTACGCTATGATTCAACTCAAGGCTATTATCTTGTGTTCTCAGGCTCGGACGACTAAAAGACCGGAAGGACCGCACACACCCATACCGGAATCTGCAGCCCAAACGGCCGGCCCAACGACACGTCCTCCCGGAGCTCTGGGAAACTCAGATCTACCCCGTGGCACCACAAGGCTTATTCCCCAGCTTCCTCATGCCTCCCACGGAGGATTATCAATAAATTTGGCCTACGGGGTTGTGTATTGCACATCTTGTGTACGTATGGAGAATTGGTGGAGAATGCGGGCGCAGTGACGAAGCTACGATACGTACCGAGTCCCTGATCTGTGTATTTCAATCTTCGCGATGGAGGAAATCATCTGCTGACTGGCCGAGGTGGTGAAGCACCAGCAATGCTTCTCAGAGCAGCTGGCTCAGCGCCAAGAACACACTGACCAAGAGGTGGGAATGCTGAGAGAGGCTGCGGCTGCCAAAGTGCCATTACCGGACGCGAGGTCGACCACCCATCAGCTACTGACTAAGCTTACGGCCCAAGAGGATATTGATGAGGATATCGAGGTCATAGCCACTCTGGAAGCATGGGAGCAGAGTGGGCGAGAATCTTGGCCCCACTCTTGACCGGTGAAGCCCAGCGGGCTTACTTCTCGCTGCAACCCCCGGCCAGCGAGGACTACGATGCCCTTAAGCGGGAGATCCTCGCCCGATAGTGCTGTCTCTCATCAGTGCCGCCAAGCAATTTCAGCAGCGGGCTTATGATGAACACATACCGGTGAGAGCCCAAGCCGCCCAACTGACATGTCTGGGACACCTGTGGCTGCTGACCGGGGATTCCGTAGCCATCCAAGTGGCGGACGAGTGGTTATCGACCGGCTGCTTCAGAACAGCGGTCAGCATGCGAGGCCAAACTACCATCCGCGAGGTCGTTGAGGCGGTGGAACTAACAGAGGTCTCGGCAGCCCAGACACAGTAGAGAGAGCGGTGGCACCGCTACGGAGGGTACATTTCGATACACAGACCCGGAGCCCCTACTCCTCCAGACGAGCTGATGCCCGCCTCCACCGGACCCCCGCTTGGCTGGCGGACTGTGTGGTGCACCAAACCATGCTGTCGGGGATCCATAGCGAACGGTCAGCCCGGGATAGTTTGGCCCCGCACTGGTGGGAAGTCCACCATCCCGATCTCCTGTGTCCACGGGGATACCCGAAGTGTGCCGGCACGCCAGGTGACCGTGGCCGCCAGCCCAGGAACGCTGGAGATCGGAATCTTGGATGACCTGCCGGTCCCGATGTTACTGGGGATTCGACCAGCTACTGGCCAGCACCGTGCGGGACGGCCAGTCGTGGGGGTCGGCAGCGGAAACCCCCACCCCAGAGAGGAACCCACGGCCCGTCCTGATGACTAAAGAGAGTGAGCGGGAGGGTGAGTGCCAGAACCCTAACCTCTTTTCCGACCTCTTCCAGCAGGTGACCGGAGGTGGTTCGTTCGGGAGGATGCACGGCTGCGAAATTGCTGGACCCAAGTCTGAGGCGGGGGGAGAAGAAATTCCTGCTTGTGGTCCCCATGACCGAGACGATCCTCGAGTTGGCGTACGCCCATCCCATTACGGGGCATCTGGCGGCCGCCAACATCGCCCAACACATCCGGGACCGCTTTCACTGGCCCGGCCTGGAGGCTGAGGTGAAGAGGTTCTATCAGAGCTGCCCTACCTGCCAGCAGACGTCACCCCAGTGTCCTCCCCCCAGACCGCTCATTCCACTCCCAGTGATCGAGGTACCCTTCGAGCGCATCGGGATGAACCTGGTAGGACCGCTGCCGAAGTCTGCCCGGGGAAACGAGTACATCCTGGTCGTTGTGGATAATGGCAACCGGTATCCGGAAGCCCTATCCCCTACGGAAGGCCACCTCAAAAGCGATCACCAAGGAGTTGTACCTGCTTTTCAGCCGTATAGGCATCCCTGTGGAGGTCCTAACTGACCAGGGAACACCATTCATGTCCTGGCTGATGGCGAACATCTGCCGTCTGCTCAAGGTGAAACAGCTCAGGACATCCATCTATGCCCCCTAGACCAATGGCCTGGTAGAACGGTTTAATCAGACCCTGAAGAGGATGCTCCGCTTAGCGGTGGCAGAAGATGGGCGCGCGACTGGGACCTCCTACTGCCCAATTTACTCTTTGGCATCCAGGAAGTGCCCCAAACTCCTATTTGGCCAGAAACCCCGCAGGCTCCTAGATGTTGCCCGGGATGCCTGGGAACAACAACCAGCCCCTTACCGCAGTGTGATTGAACACGTCCAGCAGATGCGGACCCGCATAGATCGAGTGATGCCCCTCATCAAAGAGCACCTTGTCGAGGCCCAGCGTGCTCAGCAACGGTGGTATGACCGGCCCACGCAGCCTCGGGAGTTCCAGCACGGTGACAGAGTGCTGGTCCTGACTCCCACAGCCACATCAAAGTTCTTGGCCTCCTGGAAAGGGCCTTACACCGTCGTGGAGAAGGTCAGTTCTGGTCAGTCAGTTCCGAGAAGTCTTCTCTGAAAAGCCCGGGCAGACTCGGATTTCAAACCACAAGGTCAGAACACCATCTAGAGTCATGGTCAGACAGCGGCCCTATGAGGTGCCAGAGGCTTGTTGACTGGCTTCAGAGGAGGAGGTCAACCGGATGAAAGAGCTTAGAGTGATAGAGCCCTCCCGCAGCCCCTGGTCCAGTCCCCATCATGATGGTCCCAAAACCAGACGGCACTCTCTGCTTCTGCAACGACTTCCGTCGGCTCAATGAAGTATCCAGCTTCAACGGTTACCTGATGCCCAGAGTGGATGAACTCTTGGACCGGCTAGGAAAGGCCCGCTTCATCACCACGCTCGACCTTACCAAAGGGTATTGGCAGGTGCACCTCTCTCCAGAGTCCCGCGAGAAGACGGCGTTTAGCAACCCCTCAGGAGCCACACTGTGCTGCCATTTGAGCTACATGGGGCACCTGCCTACTTCCAGCGGATAATGGACATCTTACTGCTACCCCATCAAGCATACGCCACCGCGTACATAGATGATCTAGTCATACACTCGGGGACCTGGGACGCCCTCCTAGACAGATTGCGGAGAGTGCTGATGGACCTCCAGAAGGCAGGTTTAATGGCGAATGCCAAGAAGTGCCATCTCAGACACGCCGAAGCCCAGTACCTGTGGTACAGGGTTGGGGGAGGCCTTATCCAGCTCCAGGCGAAAAAGGTGGAAGCCGTCCGGGATGCCCCCCGACCCCGCAACAAAACCTAGGTACGTGCCTTCCTGGGGCTAGCGGGTTACTATCGGTGCATAAATCCCAAAATTCATAGCCAGTCCCCTGACCGACCTGACCAGTAAGGGGCAGCCAGAGAACGTGAAGTGGACCCCGGAGACGAAGCAGGCGTTCCAGGTCCTGAAGAAGGCCCTGGCATCCTCGACGGTGCTCCATGTGCTGAACTTCGGCTGCCCCCTCCCCCTTCAGACCGATGTGTCAGACACCAGACTAGGAGCAGTGTTCTCCCAGACCCAGGACAGAGAAGAACACCCCGTGGTGTACATTAGCCATGAGCTCACCCCAGCTGAGAGCCGCTACGCGACGGTGGAAAGGGATGCCCTGGCCATAAAGTGGGCAGTCCTGGAGCTACGCTACTGTCTCCTAGGGCGGAGTTTCTGCCTGGTTACCGACCATGCACTTCCTCAGTGGATGGCCAAAGCCAAGAACACCAACGCCACGGTCACCGGGCCAGGACCTCCCACGGCAACGCAGATGGTCTGTCGAGGATGTGGTCAGGATGGACATCTCGGTCAGGTAACTCCCCCCCTCCTTCCCAACACCTCTCTCCATCTCTCAACAGGAAGTCCCACCGGACTAGGACGACACTTTGGGGGGGAGTGTGACGAGTCACCCCTTGAGCAGTCAGCGTCGCCATGGAGACGGAGATTAGAGGGGCACACCTGCCGGTCATCACCACCTGCAACGGATTCTCAGCGGCTACAAAAGCCGCTGTCACAAGTAGGAAGGTGAGCAACGTCTCCCCACGCTATACTGGAATCTGCAACCCAAACGGCCGGCCCAACGACACGTCCTCCCGGAGCTCTGGGAAACTCAGATCTACCCCGTGGCACCACAAGGTTTATTCCCCGGCTTTCCTTTGCCCCCCCGGGGATTATCAATAAAGTTACCCTCCGGGGTTGTGTATTGCACATCTCGTGTACGTGTCTTTGCTCTGCCTGTCACACTTGGTACAAGGACAAAAAAACTACATTTGACAAAGGAGATCCATAGAAAGTTTAATCTGGAAGAAAATTACAAACTGAAAAAGTTCTGCTTGTTTCTGTGCTGTTAGATCCAAAGGGCAAATCTTTGACACAGACTTTCTTAAATGAGTTAGCCAACATTTGTCTGGCTTTGACTCAACAGAGATAAAGTGTTGCGTCCAACAACAAAGCTAATTCTTAGACCAACAACTTCCTTTTAATTGTCAAAAGCTCTCCAGTACAGTACATTGCTCAGAGTCCAGGACTAAGTGCTTGTAGCTGTTGCTCAGATCAGCTCCTGATTACAATGGCTGGGGAATACCGATTTATTTTAAGCTCCCAGTGCATTCGATAATTTTATCACTTAAAACTAATATTTAAGCAATAAAATAGCATATGTTAAAGTGTTTCCCGTGATAATAATTTCTTCATGCATTTTAATGACTTGAATGTAACTCTATACCCTTCCTTCATTTAGTATACGTGGATTCATGAATCTGCAAATTAGTCCCTGCCTCCATTCAATCACGTGAGCTCGAACCGTTGATTATAGGTACATTAATGCCTCATTCGATGATGAATTTGCACATGGTTTATCTTAAAGTATATTAAAAACACAACAAAGACATAAAAGACATGCACTCAAAGACCTAAGACTTTTTATACGTGCATAAAAGGTATATTTCTCTCAAATATTGTTCACAAATCAGTCTAAATCTGTGTTAGTGAGCCCTTCTCCTTTTCCAAGATAATCCATCAACCTCACAGGTGTGGCATATCAAGATGCTGATTAGACAGCATGGTTATTGCACAGGTGTGCCTTAGGCTGGCCACAAAAAGGCAACTGGTCCGAAAACCAGTCAGTATCTGGTGTAACCACCATTTGCCTCACGCAGTGCAACATCTCCTATGGATAGAGTTGATCAGGTTGTTGATTGTGGCCTGTGGAATGTTGGTCCAATCCTCTTCAAAGGCTGTGTGAAGTTGCTGGATATTGGCAGGAACTGGAAAACACGCTGTCGTATATGTCGACCCAGAGCATCCCAAACATGCTCAACGGGTGACATGTCCAGTGAGTATGCTGGCCATGCAAGAACTGGGATGTTTTCAGCTTCCAGGAATTGTGTACAGATCCTTGCAACATGGGGCTGTGCATTATCATGCTGCAACATGAGGTGATGGTCGTGGATGAATGGCACAACAATGGGCCTCAGGATCTCGTCACGGTATCTCTGTCCATTCAAAATGCCATCAGTAAAATGCACCTGTGTTCCTTGTCCATAACATACGCCTGCCCATACCATAACCCTACCGCCACCATGGGCCACTCGATCCCATGTTGACATCAGCAAACCACTCACCCACACGATGCCATGCATGTTGTCTGCCATCTGCCCTGTACAGTAAAAAAACGGGATTCATCCATGAAGAGAACACATCTCCAAAGTGCCAGACACCATCGAATGAGAGCATTTGCCAACTCAAGTCGGCTACGATGACGAACTGCAGTCAGGTCGAGACCCCGATGAGGACGACAAGCATGCATATGAGATTCCGTGAGACGGTTTCTGACAGTTTGTGCAGAAATTCTTTGGTTATGCAAACCGATTGTTGCAGCAGCTGTCCGGGTGGCTGGTCTCAGACTATCTTGGAGGTAAAGATGCTGGATGTGAAGGTCCTGGGCTGGTGTGGTTACACATGGTCTGCAGTTGTGAGGCCGGTTGGATTTACTGCCATATTCTCTGAAACGCCTTTGGAGACGGCTTATGGTAGAGAAATGAACATTCAATTCAGGGACAACAGCTCTGGTGGACAGCCCTGCAGTCAGCATGCCAATTGCACGCTCCATCAAAACTTTCGAGATCTGTGGCATTGGTGCTGTGTGGTAAGTGACCTTTTATTGTGGCCAGCCTAAGGCACATCTCATGCTGTCTAATCAGCATCTTGATATGCCACACCTGTGAGGTGGATGGATTATTTCGGCAAATGAGAAGTGCTCACTAGAAAACACAGATTCAGACAGATTTGTGAAAGATATTTGAGAGAAATAGGCATTTTGTGTACATAGAAAAAGTCTTAGATATAGAGTTCAGCTCATGAAAAATGGGGGCAAAAACAGAAGTGTTGCGTTAATTTTTTTTGTCAGTGTATAGTAACCACAGGGGGACTTCAAAGAAGCAATCCGTAATATCTGCCACTCTACAGCCATCTCTGATTGAAATGTTACTTTATGTAAATGTACATGGATTTAAGTCAAACGATGACATTTTCTGTGAAATAGAACACAGTAACACTACGTTTACGTTTACCTTTACACATAAAGTGAAAATTCTGTTTTGAACATAGATTTTTTATTTACTTACTCATTAAACTGAATTTGGTATATTTGAACCAAAAAAAGTTATGGATTGCAGCTTTAAATTCAAGAAAATTCAAGGTTACGCACAACTTCTAAAATGGAAATGTGACATAATTGATACCTCATATGAAAGAGAAATATACTAATATCTAGTTTTTTCATTGTTATTACACATTCGGGAGATACTGAAGTACAAAAAATAAGATATAGCATCATTAAGAATAATTAGAAATTAAGTGATTCATTATACAAATACGTAATTACGTATATGCTACATATATATCGGCTAGGTCAGAACACATATTCTATGAAAATGTATGTAACAGCATATGTATACAGTATCAACATGCTGTATGCATGTCTACCAAACCAACTGTGTTGCTTCTTAGAAAACCGCCAATGCAATCTATAAAAATAGACATGTGATAAGAATTTTTCAAGCTCCCTGGATACTGCCGTTTTACATCAGCACCTGAACACAGCAACAATCTCTCCCTCTGCTTCAGCAGAAACATCAGCACTCTTGGATCAGAGAAAAACAGATGGCGCTTTCTTTAACTGAATCTCATATCCAAAGAGACACATTTACACACAGCGGGAGTCAGGAGATACTAGCAGAACAGTCTCCCTAAACACTTAAAGAAGAACAAATGTGCAGAGGAGGAAAAACTAACAAAACAACAATGGAAGAAGAAACCTAGCATGTAATATTAAAATGGAATTGGCATGAAGCAAAAAAATCTGAGAGCAGAAACTGACCATGCCATTGGAAGAGAGAGGGGTTCTTTGGAGTTGACTGCCTTCCCGTTTCTGCCTTTATGGCCCCCAGACGGCGTTAAATATTTTATACGATGTGTTCTGCGTTAGAAACGTGTGACATTATTTATGAAAAGGCCTGCTGAGCTCCGTCACAGGGACACATGATATACGGGCGACTGCTCTGATATCGGCCCATCTCAACTGAGAGAGTAACACTCATAAAGGTATAAATAATAGAAAGGGTAGTATTAGAGCGCCGGCACTTTAAATTTGCCTTCCATGGCTGTGATGTATATCCAAGTTTTTGCATACAAAGACTGATTTAGTATCCGACTGGAGACTTTGAAGCCAAGATAAGAGAAGTGTTGGGATCTGCTGATGCATGCTGATTTATTTTCCTCTTTCGCTTAATTCCGCTGAGGTTTAATACTGCAATTTGGGTCTTCATTGAGCTCCCTTAAATGACTATGCTGTATATATTCCTCAAATGTATATACACACATATACCTTCTTTCTAAAATTAGTAGGCATCAGACACGACAGATCCTGTTAAGACTTTATGCGATCTAGGACCTAAACATCTCAATAAAGATGTTCGTTACAGGGTTCCGAAGCTACAGCCCCGACAGTAAGATTTCACTGTAAAGAAAATCTCAGATGAGATCTCTTTAATATTTCAATAGTTTCGTTTCTACCAGAGAGCAATGCGATCAACTGAGTTGAACCGAAACCTTTAAATAGAAACGTCTTAGATGTTTCTCCTGAGGCAGACATTGGTAATCTCTCATTTCTTCTCAACAATGTTTCGAATGCATTTGCCAAGTCTTCATTCAAATGTCAGAGACTGCAATGTGACGTCAAAAATTCCTTATCAAAAGCATTCAGTGGTCAAAAATATTATCTAGAACAGTGGTTCTCAAATGGGGGTACGCGTACCCCCAGGGGTACTGCAGGGCGTACGTGAGAGAAACTGACATTTAGGATTAAATAATGAAAATAAATAAATTATGATAATAGTATTTTTATATGAAATTAGGACTACACAAAGATGCATAAAAAAATAATTATTACATTTAGATATAATAACTGTTTGACTCTCATTTCACTGAATTTTAAGATAAAATGTTGTTGTCTGGTCAAGGGCTTGGAAAAAACATAAAAAGGGGTACTTAAGCCAAAAAAGTTTGAGAACCACTGATCTAGAAGAACACTCATTTAAAGGTCCAGTGAATTAAATTTAGTTGCATCTAGTGGTGAGGTTGTAAATTGCTCACTTCACCCCTCTCTTTCGAAGCACTACGGAGGCTGACACAGGACTAAGATGTCGTCACGTTTTCACTTCGTTGCCAAGAGAGATAACGTGTTTACGAAACACGCTCTGTAGCAGTTTGTCCGTTTAGGGATACTGTAGAAAGGGGACCCGCGGTGTATGTATGTAGATAGAAATAGCTCATTCGAAGGTAATAAGAACATAACACTTCATTATGTGAGGTCTTTACACCTCTAAAGACAGTTATGTAGATTGTATTGCATTTCTGTCAATAGATCCTCTGGAAAATTGCACACAGCACCTTTAATAACCCTACACTAATTTATCAATAAACATCTTTTGGTTATTTAAAGATTTTTTTTGTGAAATGCACAAGCATCATTAAAAACTCAACCTACCTATGTTAAACTATAGACAAAACCTCAAAGAAAGCAAGAGCGTATTACAGATTGGACTCTCAAAGATGGAGAGGTGTAAATCTTGCTGTAAACCAGTCTCTGTAAATAATGGTCTCTATGGACCCCACAGCTGTCCCAAAACATTTACCATCCATCATCACCATCATTACACTAACACCTGTTATTGTCGCAGCTCAACTGATGATGAGATCCAAGCTTATTTGAGATTGAGTCATGTCAGGGTTTATCAAGTATAAATTACATTATAATCTCTTTGTAATCTTCAGGAGCTAATCTTATTACATCCTTGAGTAAACAGAGCTCTCAGCACACTTCTTTATAACATTCTCTATATTTATTTATATCTTACTTTCTTACGTTTTGGCATTGTATCATAGATGTTTTTAGGAGGATTAATCCAACAAGGTCAAGAGTGGGGATGCACCAAAATGAAAATTCTTGGTCAATAGAAAAAAAACACTTGGCCGAAGGCCGAATACCGAAAATGGCTTTACGTATTTCTGCTATTTTTTTGCCAGTTTTTTCACTATTGCATGAACTGAATGGTCCAAATGCTTTTTATATTTTGTCTTGCTTTTCAATATAATACAATATAATTTAAAATAAAATTGAGCAAAACAAGTAGGCTAAATTAAACCAAAAAGTTGAGCCCTCTCCCCTCTTGAATAGCGTATGAGGCCTATGACTGACTGCTGAAAGAATGTCGCCTGATCTGTAACCCTAAAACAAAACACTTAATTGAAAAGTGTCATTCAACATTAAAAGCTAAATATGTGAATAAACGAAAACTTTTGGATTATTATAGGCTACATTTCGAAATGATTTAAAGCAAAAAAGACATCCATGCAAGCAATTCTGACTTCAGTTCACGTTATCAGTTCTCCTCCAAACTCCGACCACAAAAGACTGTCAATGTTCTCTCAGAAGGTGCACTCGTGGCAGGGATGTATGCACTGAACATACTTTGACAAGTTGTTTAGTACACGGAATTGTGTGCACGCGACCTGCACTGTATGATGTCAAAGGATGTCGCGAGCGGCGGGGTTACTGTCAGACCGCCCGCTCCACTCTAAAGTACACAAGTTACCGGTAAAGACGCTTTCATTCAGAAATTAACTCCGGCGCAGCAAGTTCAGTGCTGTGTCTTTCTCTGGCACTTTAAAATGCCCCGCACACTGACATGTTTGAAGCGCGTCTCTCTTGCTCTCTCTGCGCTGGTTGCTTGACGTCATGCTTTTTTTGCTATTTTTGGCCGAATATTCTCGGTTGCCGAACATTCATTGCATCCCTAGTCAACATGGAAATCCTCAAAATACACAGAGGCTGCAGTACAATAATTATGGTTGTATAATGTGTTAATGTCTAGTTGTCGTTTTTAGAATTCATATGAAATCCACAACAAAAGTAGCCTACATTTGTCATTGGATCTCACAGTCAATCATTATTTGACATCCTCAATAAAACACCTACTATAGCTTTTACAAGATTACCATTCACCTACTTTATGCTGTATTATTTTGACCTAATTTTAGACTGTCACAACCACCTAAAGACAAACATAGATAACCTTAGAGCCAATAACTGTCACACACATTAAAATACTACTCTTCTTTCCATTAAGGTATTTATTGATTCATTATTTCGTATGTAATGTTTACTGTATACTTACATTAAACTCCGCCTACTCATTGTGAGTAATATCAGCCGTCAGAGTGTGCATTATTCTGCACTTCAAATTTCTGCTGGAAGTAGTAGATCATCCGGGAATCTTTGGAATACTATTTTCAACATACTACGATTTGGGACATACTAATTCTACTTTCAAATACTATAAGGACGGATAGTATGCGGATTGGAATGCAGGGTGGGAGTATCTGGGGGAGAGCGCTGATATGGGGGTCGTGGCGGGCAGCGGCGCTACACTCGTTACAATTATTTACCTCATTCAACCCAGTTTAAGGCATAAACTATTTTGTTTTAGCATCTCTGTTTGCAGCACACTTCTGGGCAATTCCATTAAAATGTTAACATTAAGATGAAATATCTAGTTTCGTATCGTACTGATAGGTCAGATGTTAATATTTGGTGGTTTAAATCTCTCTTAAAGCATTTTGGGGTTTTTAAAGCAGTTTCTCATAGTCAGGTAAGTGAATTGTCACATCCATAACAGTCCATAGTCCTCATAAATGGGCACATAAAAATGAAAATAAAATAAATATTTTGTGGTCTATAGCCATCCCTTCTCTATTTGTTGGGTATTACTGCTTCTGGTTTGTACATTTAAATCCTACAAAGTGTTATCTCTCATGCATAACACGTACATTTTTCTCTCATAAAAAATAGAAAACTTGTGCTTAAACTGATATTTTTCTAATGTCTGGATTCATCAAAGGTTTCGTAAATTATAAACAAATGCTTCAATATATTGGTAGTTAATACATTCTCTGAGAATTTATATTTTTAACTGACTGAAAATGTCACATCCACAATGCTGGAGCTGTCTATCAGTTGTATTAGTTTTTTTGAAAATGAACAGCAGCTAACATGTTTTAAACCACAACATAATCAATAAAAACCTAAATGCAGCACAACCGTTCCCTAAAAGTGCGGATTCTTCAAAGTTCTGTTTAAGCTGTGTGAAACCCTATTGAAACCACAAACCAGCAAAAGTAGCAGCCCCTGAGTTTACTGGGGCTGAAAACAGCCTCTCAGGCTTTGTGCATACTGCACACTCGAGAGAGAAAGGCATGCCCACCTTACGCATCACTCGCTCTCACACGGCAGAGAGAAACAGCAGATAAGTCAAGCTGTCTTCTCAAAAAGCCAGGCTTCACTCATCTCTTCAGCTGCCTACAGTACCTGCTGCCTATTGTCCCTCTTGTAAAAGAAGCCTTTAGGAAATCTCTGAGGAAAACTCTGAAGCCATGCGGTGATCATAAGCCGCTAAAGCAGCTTTCTCTCCCACCGGACACCGGCCGTACGATCAGTGATTTTTTTGCCCATTTTTGATAATTATAGAGCTACACTACTTGCACACATCCAATAGTCTTTGATGTCTCCAAAGCCACCAAAAGGCTTGAGCAAAAGCCTCACATTTCTCTGTGGTGTTAGAGCAGAGCCGTGTTTTTCCCCCCAGCAGTAAAGCTTGGGCGAGTGGGGATGAAAGACAATAGAAGTGCAGTCAGAATGGATTCAGAGACATTGGAAGACTTTATAGTATGTTGGATGAGAGCTAACAGGCCATAGGCTCTTTGCACACAGAGCCATTAGACGCAGATGCAGAGTGACACGACTCCAGTCGCCGCAGGCAGCAGAGCTGCAAATAAAGGTCATTTTCAGGTGCTGTGATTGGCGGCATATGCCCTTGCTCTGATGGAGATGGCCAACTGCAAGTGACCACTGAATCATTCGTATTCTTTATGCTGGTCTTAGCTCCCTTTTATTTGACAGTTGGGTCATTTTTTACTTGTCTTTATTTGATTTCAGACATAAAAGGGTATATTCTTGAATACTATAATACTTTGGCTACTATTTTCTTTATAACTGAAATATAGACTGGGACTGTCATGCTCAAAATGGCCATAATGCAGCACCAGAATTATTCCTTAAAGGGACAGTTCCCCCAAAATAAATTATTGACCTCATTTCATTCAAACCATGTACAAGACTTTTCTTCTGGGAAAGACAAACACATATTTTGAGAAATCAATAGGGACCAGTGTTGTTTGGTTACCAACATCGTGTTCTGCAGAAGAAAGAAACTTATTCAGGTCATTTCAAATGATGACAGAAGTGTCATTTTTTGGTGACCTATCCTTTAAGCTTTGAGCTGAGAAAAGGTCCAAACCTCTCTAAAAACCAACAAATTTGACTGGCCTGACAAGACTGAAATAGTAAAAAAGATCTGTTAACCAGCTTACTGTATGATCTTACCCGTGATGTTTCTGGGAGGTAAAAGGAATAGTTCACCTTCAAAATGAAGATTGTGTCATGATTTACTCCCCCTTTTGTCATTTCAAACCTGTATGACTGTCTTTCTTCTGCAGAATATAAACAAAGATATTTTGGAAAATGTTGGTAACAGAAAACAATTGGTCTTCATTGACTTACATGGGTTTTGTGTTCATACCGTAGAAGTCAATGTTTCAATATGTTTCAAAATATCTTCTTTTGTGTTTAGCAGAAGAAGGAAAGTCACGCAGGTTGAGTAAATGATGACATCATTTTCAATTCCTTTAAGCCACAGGTTTGAAAGCTCTGAGAAGAAAACATATTATCAATGCTTAGATTCTCTCTGACTTTCTCAAATTCTATTTGTCTTTCGAAACAGCAGGTCTGCATAATAAAAACTGTAAATTGCCACTTATCTCAGCAGACAGGGAACTGAAGGTAAACCACATTTAATAGAGCTGTTTAGTCATGACGTCAATGTTTTAGACTAACATGGAAAGTTAAATGAACCAAAGTTTCCCTCTGGAGTTTTGTATGGTTTTTAGTAAGGTACTTTTGAATTTATGAGTAAAATAAGATATGTGGTTCAGTTCTACAGCATAAACTCGCATCAAATATGAATTTTAAAATGCTTGTGTCTTAAGAAAACATAAAGTTAGCACAGATACAGTTATGACAACCACTAAAGCACACAATAAAACTTTTTTATGCGTGTAGTTTATGTTGCAGAACAAAACAGGTACAGTAAGTTGCTGCACGTAATGGTAACCACAGACCTTATTTTAGCAACTCATAAATCGACAACCGCTTCTCTAAAAACTTGTTCAAAATTCCTGAGGGAACCCATTAGTTGAAAATGATGATTCTCTTTTGGGACTACAAACACAATACAGTACATACAGGCTACATATTTCAGAATTATTGGGAAAACTGAGAAAGAAAGAATGTGGATGTTACACTAAAAACATAAGGGATATCTTTCAGGTTTGTAGATTAAATATAAAATAATAAAGTAACAGACGGACAATTTTTTTTATTATTAATGACAGCACAAAAATTTTCATCCAGTCATGTAGACTGTTTATATTCATCTTTTAGCTCTCTAACCCTGTGGAAATTCACGGTCCGTGATCTCAGGAATTTATAAATATGAGCTGACAAACAAGCAAAAAACCATTAGTCATCCATCAGCATGAAAAAGGTGAGAGATTAAACAAATGATTCGAGACAAGCACTCACTGCTCTTATGTTTGAAGTGTTCTGTGGATGTTTCAATAGTATCCATCCATCCATTTTCTACCGCTTGTCCGAACTACCTCGGGTCACGGGGAGCCTGCGCCTATCTCAGGAGTCATCGGGCATCAAGGCAGGATACACCCTGGATGGAGTGCCAACCCATCGCAGGGCACACACACTCACTCATTCACTCACGCACTCACACCCTACGGACAATTTTTCCAGAGATGCCAATCAACCTACCATGCATGTCTTTGGACCAGGGGAGGAAACCGGAGTACCCGGAGGAAACCCCCGAGGCACGGGGAGAACATGCAAACTCCACACACAAGTCGGAAGCGGGAATCAAACCCCCAACCCTGGAGGTGTGAGGCGAACGTGCTAACCACTAAGCCACCGTGCCCCATGTTTCAATAGTAAACTCAGTAAATATTTTCATTTTTCATCAGACAACGAAATCAGACTGAAAAAACACTTTCATATTAGCACAACCATTCTGAATACGTTTCTAACTGAATGAGGTGAATTCTCTTAAATGTTTTTTAAGATTACATCAAGACGACACCAAGCCTCAAAAACTGCACTTAGATGCCTTTATCTGCACTTAGACACCAATAAACTGTTTGGAGGGATATCTTTATCTAAAATGTATTCAAAGGTATAAAAAATGAGTCAATTTTATAAGAAACAAACTGTCACTGTGAAGTACTGACTTGGATTCGGGAAGCTGATTTTGAAAGATGGTGAAAATCTTGTAAGGATAAATGTCATCATGTATTGTTTTTAAATACCAGGAGATTTAGGTCAAACCATGCCTGTCTCTAGATCTTGCGAGACCAATTCAAAAGCAGTGATCCAAAGCAGATCTCCAAATGCACACAGACATATGTTCTCTGACCCTGTGCTGTGGCCATTCAGGTAAAGCCAACTCAAAACCAGTGCAGTGACAATCCGAACACTAAAGACCACAAAGGTACCACATAGATTTATTCTGAGAAATACTTTGAGTGATTTTATCTGAACAAAGAAAAGGTTCACTCAATGTTTAGGGGTGTAAAATACATAATAATTATTCTTCATTATTTAAGCTGAATTGTAGAAGTGTACTTAATTATAAGAAAAAACATAGTTTGTGCGAATTACCATCATTTAGATCTTTGAAAGTTCATATTTTACACTGTTTTATGATGTATATCAATCTTTGTCTATCCTGCTGTGAACTTAACAGTCAATCAATGTGAACTGTCGTCTTGTGAAATGAGCAAGACATTTTAATTATGTTATAAACACTGTTAAAGACAAACTTGACTCATGTGCTAAATAGCTGTATGATTTCAGGTACCAGGTTTCAGCGTAACATCTGGTGTGTTTTACAACATCACATTAAAGAGTTTATTTAACACAGTTTGTTTATATAAAGGTAACCTTAATGAATAAAAACTCCACTGTCTCAGGTTTCATTAGCCAAAAGCTAAGAAAAGCATTTATTTTTAACTTTTAAATACATAAGTATTGAATACCTTTCACAATTAAAATAAAACTTTGCTCAATATGGGAGATACTTTTGTCGTATATGAATTGTTGACAAATCTCTACATACAGTACCACTACATTAACATTACCTCTGGAATAGTTGTAGTTCACACCAAAAATGACAATTCTGTCTTCATTTACTCACCCTCTTGTCATTTCAAACCTGTATGACTTTCTTCTGCAGAACACAAAAGAAGATATTTTGAAGAATGTTGGTATCCAAACAATGGCAGTTCTGCAGAAGAGAGTCATGCAGGTTTGATTCGACAAGGGGGTGAGGAATTTTCATTTTTGGGTGACCTATCCCTTTAACTACCAACTCTTTCACAGTGTGAACTTTCTTTTGAGTCACTTTGGTAAGTTTGCGATTGTCATTAATGTCCTTTTGCCAGCAGAATATCAAATCCAACCAACATGTTTCATCATCTCATGCGTGTCTTCTAACCAAACTTTGATTTGACGATGACAGACAGCTTGTCTGATTGTTGTGTGTCTTGTATAATTACTAACAGTCGGGCACGAATGATAAAAACACTGACAGCGGGAGAGATTTCATTCAAAAGCTGATAAGCAATTCCTCAAATATCATATTTGTGTAGTTTAGAAAGAAATAACATGATGTGACAGTGTTGATTTCCAGCTGAGAACCAAAAATTCCCAATCGAGCCTCCAGCTGTTTCTAGTCTGAAGGTATCGCATAAAATCTACATCAGCTGGCTCAGAAACTGGCGTGTTTTTCTTTCCTTGGTTCTCCTCTGTGTGACTCTTTCACTGTTTTATCATTCTACTCAACACCTCTTTTGAGCTGAGAAATTTTTAGAGCGGAGAAATGATTTTAATTCAGCCATGAAACTACATATGCGTGAGGTTTTTAATAGGTAATCTGACACCCAATCACAACTTGTACTTGTACTCCGATCTTTCTAATCATCCCACATGGTGTGAGACTCTTGAGCTGTGTAATCTGTCAGGCAATAAGCTTGCATGCTTCCTCTATGCTAACTGCATCATTGGGGTCAAGTGCTGAAAAAACATTTATCTGTGTTTTAAATCTGCTTTTTAACACTCAAGAATTCCTGTAGTCTGTTTTTGCTGATTTTGGTTATAGACAATAACCAAAGTGGCAACATCATAAACAAATGTAATGTGGCCCAAAAGTAACTTCCGGTAGACCTCCGCAAAGAATAAGTAACTGTTGAATAGTTTAAATGTAATTTAATACAATTTAAACAATAATTATCATTTTCAAAACTTGTACTTTAAAAGCTGTTTTCAAATTGTTGAATTTTTCCCAAATCATAGATGTCCACATAAACGAACAGCCAAAAACTGAAAAGTTAGCAGGTTTTGCTTAAATAAAATATATTTTTTATCACACCTAAAGCGTGACACAGCAAACTAACATCGTAGCATAACACTCCATGTAATGTGACAATATGGGGATGTTGTCACAAAAGATTAATATGTCGAATGTGTTTAAATGCACCAAAGCAACAGTAAATGTTCAATCCATTTTCCATGTTTCTATTTCTTGTTTAATGTACTGTGTGTACTTTATGTATGTAATTACTCAGAGCTCTTTGTTTTCTTGGGTGTTACTGCGTCCGATAGCACTAGGTCCGGTTAGAGCTATCTGTGATAGTTCATATGGTATCCCGGCCTAAGGGGGAAGGCTGCTCTGCCCAGCCAACCCCCAGGGGGTGCTTGCTTAGTGATGGATGGAATGCCTATTCTTAACCAGTGTCTGGGTAAGAAGGAAGGTTGGTGAGGTACCAGTTTCTTAGCCATGTGTTTGGGTAAGAAGAAAGGTAGATAGCACACTGACCCAACCTCTTGGAGGGTGGGAAGGTGCTTTCGCAGGCATACGCCCCCCCGGATGCCAGTCCTACATGTCGCCACGCAGGACGTGGGCTGACACCGGGTTTACGCGAAGGTTGTTAACCCTTGCGAAGGTGTAGCCCAACCCGCAGCTCTACAGATGTCTGCTAGAGAGGCGCTTCTGGCCAGTGCCCAGGAGGTGGCTATACCCCGTGTGGAGTAAGCCCTCAGTGGGCATGGGAGATTCTGAGATCGGAATGCCGTCGTAACAGCATCCACGACCCAGTGCGCCAGCCTCTGCTTGGAAACAAGCCTTCCCCTTCTGCTGTCCTCCAATACAGACAAGGAGCTGGTCAGAGCTACTGAAGCCCTGCGTGCGGTCCAGGACACAACACGGATGGGGTTGGGTCTTCCTCCCCGATGGGGAGCGCCTGCAAGTTCACCACTTGGTCCCGAAAGGGAGTAGTGGGAACTTTGGGCACGTATCCGGGCCTGGGTCTCAGGATAACGTGAGAGTTACCAAGGCCGAATTCAAGGAAATCTGGGGACACAGAGAACCCCCTACCCTCTTGAAGGAAGCGAGCGCCAACAGGGGGGCCGTCTTACTCAGGTGAGGAAGATCGGAACCTCCGAGGGCTCTTGGACCCACGTTAGGGTCCCAAGAGGGTATGGAGCGGAGATGAGGCGGATTCCGCCCTCTCGCGCCCCTTAGGAACCTGGTGACCAGGTCCTGTTGCCCTAGAAACTTTCCATCAACTGAGTCTTGATGAGTGGCGATAGCAACTACATACACTTTCAGTGTGGAGGGGAGATGTTAGTCTCCAGTCTCGTAAGAAGGACAACAAAATCCTGATCGAGCACCTCAGTGGGTCTTTCTCGTTGAGAGATACACCAGGACGAGAAGAGGCGCCGTCAAGAGGCCTGTAACCGCCTAGTAGATGGTCTCTGCCGTAGAGGGGGAGTAGCCATCTCAGGATCTTCTCGTCCCGTCTAGAGACCAGACATGGGTGTTCCAGAGGTCTGATCTGGGATGCCAGAACGTGTCCTTCCCCTGAGAGAGCAGGTCCTCTGTCAGGGGAATGGTTCAGGGGGAGTCGCTGTCCAGAGCATCAACTCTGAAGCCAAGTGTGGTTAGACCAGTGCGGTGTGTTAGACCAGTGGTGCTCCTCTTCCCTGACAAGGAGGCTTCTGGGGGGGGGGGTGCTTTCGCCTGTCCCGCGGTCAGCTGTGCGCCAGGGCATCCGTGCCGAGGGGGGCCTCGGTCAGGGAGTACCAAAGCGGACAATGGGTGGTGTCGCGGGAGGCAAAGAGGTCTATCTGTGCCTGTCCGAACAGCACCCAAATGAGCTGGACCGGGGGTGGAGTCGCCACTCTCCGCAAGGCGTATACTGACGAGAGAGCGCGTCGGCTGTCTGGTTCAGTTCGCCTGGGATGTGTGTGGCCTGCAGGGAGCGGATCACCTGCTAACTCTACAGGAGGAGGCGTCGGGCAAGTCGTGTTAGCTGCCGTGAGCGTACGCCACCCTGGCGATTGATGTACGCTACGGCTGTCGTGCTGGCCCCGCACTAGAGGCCGTAGCCTTCTCAGCGCAAGCAGCACAGCCCACAACTCTAGGCAATTGATATGCCAGCGCAGACAGGGGCCCGTCCAGCGCCCCGCTACTGCGTGCCCGTTGCACACTGCACCCCACCCCTGCAGCGAGGCGTCTGTCGTCACCACGACGTGCCTCGTAACCTGCCCGAGGGGAACCCCCGCTCGGAGGAAGGTCATGGAAGACCAAGGGGTTAGGGTGCGTCGGCAGCAGGGCGTCATCACCATGCGCCTGTTGCCGGTGTGCCACGCTGACTCTGTAGCCAGTGTTGGAGCGGTCTCATGTGCATCAATCCGAGGGGCATTACCCCCGCGGAGGACGCCATGTGCCCAGGAGCCTCTGAAATTGTTTCAGGGGGACCGCTGACTGCCTGAAGTGTTCCAGGCAGTTCAAAACTGACTGGGCGCATGCTGCGGACAGCTGCGCCGTCATGGTGACAGAGTTTAGTTACTGAGAAAGAGAATGCTCTGCACTGGGGAGAGTTTGCTCTTTTCTCGGTTGACCTGAAATCCCAATCGATCTAGATGCCGGAGCACCAGGTCCCTCTGTGTACACAACAGATCTCGCGAGTGTGCCAAGATAAGCCAGTCGTCGAGATAGTTTAGTACCCGCACACCTTTTTCCCGAAGGGGAGAAAGGGCGGCTTCCACGATCTTCGTGAAGACCCGTGGAGACAGGGACAGACCGAAAGGGAGGACTCTGTACTGATATGCCCGCCCCTCGAACGCGAACCGTAGGAACGGCCGGTGTCGAGGGGAATCGAGACATGAAAGTAAGCGTCCTTCAGGTCGATTGCCACGAACCAATCCTGACACCTGATAGATGTCAGGATGCGCCTCTGCGTGAGCACCCTGAACGGCAGCTTTGTGAAGGTGCTTTGTTCAGGGTACGCAGAACTATGGGGCGCAACCCACCGTCTTTCTTGGGAACGATGAAGTGCGGGTAGTGACCCACTGAACATCTTGGTTTTGAGGGACGAACTCGATGCCTGTTTTGCCAGAAGGGTCGTGACCTCTACCCGAAGTACGGAGGCGTCCCTGCCTCTGACAGAGGGAGAGATGATGCCCCGAAACTTGGGAGAGTCTCTGGCGAACTGGATCGAGTAACCAAGACGGACCGCCCATAATTTGTGTGTGGGCAGCTCTCGAGCTCCCAGGGACTGTGACAGGGTGACCAAGGGGACGGTCTGCTTCATCATTCCCACGGTGGGTGGTTCGTCGGCTGGCGAGCTACCCTTCTGTCGCGGGGGGTCCCCGGAGGGAAGGTTGGCTCCGCCTTTTTACCTGCCTGGCGGGACCGCTGCACGCACTGTCGGTTTGAGAGTGGTGGCAGCTGTCGTGTGTGTATGACCCAACGCCTCGCCAGGGCGTGAGGTCGGGTCGCCGGGCACAGTCCAGTGGAGTGTGCGATCGGCTGCAAGTACACCCGGGAGAACGGAAAAACTCTGCGAGTAAGTCGGCGCCAGGCCCTGAAAAGGGCCCGGCTTTGGTGACGAGGCAGGAGCCGTCCAGTACCGACCGATCAGAGCCGTGGCTGTGAAGGTCGGGCCCGATGTTGTTCTCCTTGGGGTCTTCCCGTCAGTGTCCCTTCTCGCGAGAAGGTTGCTGACGGGGTGGATGTTTCAGACGTCACGCGGGATCTCGGAGGCCTCTAGGCGGCCGAGTCGCGGGCGTGAAAAAATGTGGCTAATTGCCACTGTCTGCTTCACCGTCAAAAAACTGCTGAGCGCAGTCCTCGACGGTGTTACCAACAACCCACCCTGCGAGATGGGTGCATCAAGAAAGCGGACTTCCTTGGTGTCACTCTTCTGCGCAAGGTAAAGCCGGGGGTGTCTCCCCTGGACCACTACCGTGGACATCGTCCGACCCAGGGCCCGTGTCGCCGCCTTGGTCGCCCATAGAGCGCTGTCAGCGGCGGCAAGGAGATCCTGCATTATACCCGGGTCGGCCTTACCCTCGTGGAGCTCTCTCAACGCCTTGGCCTGGCGGACCTGCAGGATGGCCATGGCATAGAGAGAGGAGGCAGCCTGGCCCACTATATCGCAAGCTTTCGACACCAGTGATGCCGAAGTCTTACGCGCTTTGGACGGTAGGCGTGGCCGATTCCCCCCCAGGTGGTAGCCGTCCGCGGCACAGGTGCACCGCAGGCGGACGTTCCACCCGGGGGATCTCGACGTAGCCTTGGCTGCCCCACCATCGAGGGAAGTAAGGGAGCCGGAGCTGGTTTCACTGGAACGGTCCGTGAGTGGAGCGCTCCAAGTTTTACACAGCTCCTCATGCACTTCCGGGAAAAACATGCCACCCGGGGGGGGTGGGCGCGGTTTGCACCGCGCTCCGACCTCAGGAACCACATATCCCCGGGTTAGCACGGATGACATCATTTCTGCTTCCTCCTGAACTTGACCGCTGGGGGTGGAGCTCGGATTCGTCAGAGTCAGATGCCAGTCTCCCTCCGATGCTGCGAGCGACATCTCATCTACGTCACACATCGTTTCCGAGTGTGTGCCTGAGGATCCGGACGGTATGCCACCGCCGGTTGGGGAACGCTCAGAAGAGCGAATCGGGGTGCGCGATCGGCCCGTGAGCACTTGGCTGGCGGGTTTACGTTCGCAGAGTTCCCCATATCACTAACGCTGCTAACGTGGGTGGTCATCGGGGGCCGTAGCCACAGATGTCACGCCCGGGTAGCAGACGAAATGGTGGCTGGTTCCCGTAGGAAGACAGCCACCCATGACCGCAACTTTTGAATGACAGTGCGGGCAGATGTGTCAAGGAACGCTGCTTCAGCGTGCTGGACGCCCAGACACCTAATGCAGCGATCGTGTCCATCCCCCTCCTCGATGAGGGTGCCGCACCTAAGAGAACAGCGGGACATGCCGCGCTGGAAATTGCTCAGTCCTGAAAAGGACCTTTTAGAAAAAATATCTAACACCTCCGGAACCGCCGAGACGCCCAGGGGAAGGTCGCTGCAGGTAGGGACGATCCGCTGCTCTACGTCGTAGATCCGGCAATGTGGAAGAAGAAGAATTCATTGAATTCGTTCTGTTCGTAGTCATGAGCGAAGGCTCTGAAGAACAAAAGATAAATGAATCCTGCGTAATGAGACCGGCATGCAAATTTAATTCGCCAAATTTCATTGGCCTTTTCTATAGTAGTCAGAGTTGATTGGTTCTCAAGGGCGAACCCCATCTGTCGTTCTCGACACAACGTCGAGAGACCGACAGAAAGGGAAAAGAGAGTCCAGCTGATTTCTCATTAATTTAAAAGCAGATCATCTGCACCCTGTTGGACTTCAACATCCAAGCAAGAACAGGCTTTATTGCATCAGATAATTATGACAGAGCTCTCAGATGGGATACTGGCCTTCTGTATGCATGATCCTGCACACACAGACATGTAGACAGATTGAAAATGCTGTGCAATCTAATCTGCTTGAGTTTCTTACAGCCGTCAGTCAAAAGTCCTAAAGTCTAAAAAGTGAGTCCCCTGACAGTTGTTAGATGGACATAGTCTGGCATTTTTACATGACGCCACAGAGAGGCAACTGCCCAACCAAGATCTCCAAATTCTATAAGAGCAACATGCAATTAAAACTGAAGGGTATGAGGCTGCAGAGCCTACAGCAAGTTTGTGTTTTGACACTTAAGAGTAAATAGACAACCTTATTTGAATTCAAATAATTTAGATTAAACATAGTCAAATTTTATAGTCAACAGGATGTAATGATACTCCAGTGGCTATGTGAGAAGCTAAAGGAAATGCAGACACACAACCTAAACCAAGCTCAGAGCTCCTTAGTCTATGCCTCACAGACCAAGTTAATGGGATAGTTTACACCAAAATAAAAATTTGGGGATAATTTTTTACCCCATGTGTTTCAAAATCTGTATATGACACAAAAAAAGATATTTTGAGAAATGTTCATACAATGGAAGTCAAGAGGAGCCAATGTTGCTTGGTTACCAACGTTCTTCAAAATATATTTTCTTGTGTTCTGCAGAAAAAATAAAGGCATTCAGGTTTAAATGACATGCAGGTGAATAAAAGATGACAATTCACACTTGGTGGCCGGACGGGACCGGCAGGAAGGCCCCTGGAAGGCTAGATGGGTCCGGCTCAGGATGTCTAGAAGGCCGGGCGAAAAGCAGCTTGTTGCGGTGCCTACGCCATTTCCCACAGTGGTGAGGCTTTGCCAGCTGGTTAGCCAGCTCTTGCAGCTGGGCAACGGTTTAGCGAAACCTGGATTACCGCAGGCATCAACAGTGGTGGAGAACTTCAGGTTGCTGGTGAGGTCAGCTGGGTCCCTTAGCGCGTGATCCAATGGTATCAGATGAGGATCGATCCCATCCGGGATGGTCTCGCTCACACATAGGTTAGAGCCCATTATCAACTGGATAAGATCGATAAACTCCCTTACGGGTCTGTCCCTGAACAGACACCGAAGGGAGTCCTCATCCAACCCCATCGTAAACCATGCGTTTTGAGACTGGTCATCCATACTCACCTCACAGCTCAATGCAATGAAGTACTTTAATTAATTAATGAATTAATTTTGAATTAATCCTGGCTGAGATGGTATCTCAGATGGTCCTCTGGAGAAATGTTGAGCCGCAGGTAATCCATATCGTCCGTCTGGAACATTGAGGTGTGGTCCAATTTGTAGGTTGAGTATTCTGTCACACTCTGGGTCAAGAACAGGAGAGCACACCTCAAAGTTCCAGTGAACAGACTTTAATAAAGTGTCCGGGGAAACAAAAACAGGAAAAACAGATATCCCCAAAACAGGAATCTGACATCCGTAAAAGACGTTAAATATAGACGTTAATATTCGACATTGAACATGACAAAACACAAGGTATGAATAGTGTCCAGGTGCGGGTGCAACAAACGAGGTACAGGTAAGGGATCGTGGTAAAATATAGTCCAACAGGAAAAACTGAGAAAACTAAACAGGGAAACAGACGTGATTGTGACAATAACGGTGTGCATTTTCATTTTTTGGGGAACTTTAACTAAATTGGTCGATCCATTTAATCCATGCTAATGCTAATGAGTCTTAGCAGTTATTGTTGTCATGGGCAGCAGTGGGATTAATGTCCAACAGCAGAAGGCGACATGGAAAAATAAACAAATTAGTATTATATTGGCAGTAAATTCTGTTGTTTAGCAATTTCATGCCCTGAAATAATCACATTAACAGATTAAATGGATTTCCAGCAATGATAAATTATGATTCCCAATTCTTGAAATGCAATCATAAGGGTCATACCAGCTCAGATCGCCATGGAGTGTTTCTAAAAATTAAAAAATAAACATTGTGTTAAGATTTTTTTACCCTTTTAAACATTGACTTTTTAGTCTCTTGACATTCAAAATACCATCGTTTGAGAATGTTACTGTAAATTAGGGAGTGGTCTGGTTGTTAGTAAAACGCTGTGTCTACTAGTGGGTCAACACTGCCTGTTTAATGGTCACAACACAGATGGTTTAAAAGACTTTTGTTATTATACAAGCATAATCATGGACAGAAGTTTTCTAACAGAATGAATTGAAGTGGTATGCAAAGCCTGAAATTTAGACAGTAAAGTATACAGCCACCCAGTCTGTGGCTTTATCAAGCTGAGATTTCATCTCCATCTATTTAGAATGAGTCATCATTGTTCTATCATCATCTCAGTTCACTCTTAGCTTTGAGGCGCTCTGATACACAAACAATAACACAGACATGGTGAGCTCAGCATGAATAATAATGAACAGCCTGTGTTTTAACACACAGATGGTGAATGTTACTACTATGAGCCAATTACTCAGAGCACCAATGAAAAATGCACATATTTATATGTTGTTTGATGCACAACGTTTGCAAGGAGGTTATAAATCATGCAGCTATGAGAATTGCAATACCACTTCAGCTCATATAATATTCATAAATCACATCGTATTAGTACACAAGGGTGATGCAAACCTTCTGTGGTATCTCTGTGATTGAATAAGTCAAATATCTGAAAATATGAGGCTGATGATTTCATCTGGATGGGGGCTTTTGGTGAAACAAGACACAGTTGTCACAGGCGTATGGCAAACAGACCCAAAGAAGTAAAAACAAATACTAAACTGAATACTGACTAGCTCAATTGGAAAAACCAAACCAGATAAATAATGCAACAAAGGCAAAGTGGATTCTTTCAGTTGAGCACTACAGAGTTTGTGTTAAGTGTATATCAACATAAACCTTCTAGAATCTCGTTCCACATGCGCAAACGGGGAAAATATGTGATCTGCCTTATTACAGTTTTCTAACCACGTGTGGAGAACAGTGTCTATGGATCAATATAGATGCTTGTGTTACACATTTCTACCAGCTTCCAATTGATTCTTATGAATAAAACTGCCCTAAAACTGCCGGTCTGAGAGATTTTGCTGTCCCGAAAATGGTAGTAGTAAAAAGGGGAAAAGATGATTCCTTGATCATTGAATATGATCAAGCTAAAGGGACTGTTCCACAACAACAACAAAAATCATCATTTATTTATTCTCATGTCTTTCAAGCCTGTTTATGGCTCTTTTTTCTGAGCAGTTATTAGTATTGTGTCTATTAACTGCTATTAGTGTTGTATCCGTTACGATAGAGGACAGTATCAACCACAGCAAATTTGGAGTCTCTAACTCAAACTCTTTAGCGCTACCACCAGTTACAAATTGCACGCATATTTGTGCTCATAACTTTTGAAACGTAAGCCCTAGAAACAAAATTATTCTTACCTAGTATAAACCCTTGGCTGATCTTGATTCGATTGTACCCTGTGTTGTCAAATTACGTTAAGAAAATATCCCGCCATTTTTAATTTTTTTAAAAACCGGTTGTCCGAATTGCATGAAATTTGGTATGTAGCATTTAGAGGCAGTGATTTTCGATTGGCCAATCCGTTTTTGTATAGCGTGTCAACGAATTTGACCATGAGCATGCAAAAATGGCATTTTGAGGCTGTGTCTTCATCAAAATTTAATGTATTGACAAGAAACTTGTTATGTGGCATCAAAGTCTGGACTTGAGGTGACATACACAGTTTTGGGACAGCGCCACCTAGTGGTAGAGAGATGTGAAAAATTGCTATTTTTGCCTCTAACTATAACTAAAACTTTACTTTAAAATCATGAGAATGGTCTCGTTTGATTCCTCGAGAGTCACGCTGAGTTGAACAATACCCAATGTTCCCCTGTTGGCTATTGGAGGTGCCACCAATGCAGGATTTTACGTACACAATGGTGTATCGCTATGAAACTTTTAATGGTTCCTCATGACTGTATTCTGAGAATACCTGTTAAGTTTTAGAGCAAGGGATATAATGAAATTCATAAAAATGCTTATATAGGCTTATATGACGAATTCAATGTTATGTCATTTCATTTACATTGCCAGTTGTTGGCTCTAGTCAAGTTCTTTGATATCAAATATTTCATATCACACCATACTTCATGTTTGTCAAATGGCACTTCAAAACATACCTTTTCAAACTCCTCCTACACATTTTTTGTCAGATTTGGATTAAATTTGGTACGTAGAATCTAGACACTCCTTTCAAATAGTTATTGAAAACTGATTGGTCAAACATTTTCTATGTAACATATCAACAAATTCAAAGGCAAGCATACCAAAGGGTCATGTTTCTGTGTCTCTGCTAAACTTTTGTGTATTGACCCGAAACTTGGAATATATCATCACTGACACATTTTGTCTGCCTCATAAAGAATCAGTGACAGCTGAAGCAAAAGTGTGTTCTAAGTGAATTTCCCTGTTTTTAAACTGGAATTTCAAAATCTGATAATCTGACATGGCCAAAATGTTTCCCTTTGTGCCGTTCCAGGGCTTGACCCCGTAATTGCTGTTTGCAGCTATTTTTAAAGTTTCATTTTTAGTATTATTTAGGTTTAATAATATTTTAAATTAGCTTTTATTTTTAGATTTAGAATTTTTTTTAATGTATTTTTTTTAACATTTTTACCAATTTTGCTAAATGCTTTCATCATTTTATTATGTTTAATTCATTTTTATTTGTTGCTGTTTAAGAAAATTTTAGTTTTGTTTATTATTATAATTTTAGTGCCTTCAACTTATTTCAGTTTATTATTGAGTCAACATTTAAATTTTTTTGTTTTTCAAATATTTTAGGCAAATATTGTACTTGATTTAAAAAAAAAAAATGTTTGCAAAATGTTTAATTTTTATCAACTAAAATAACCTTGCTTTTGAGGAACACAAAATAAGATTTTTTGAGAAATGTCTCGAGGGTTTTGTGTCTATATAATGGATGTCAAAGTGATCCACTGTTGTTTGATTACAAATATTCTTCAAAATATCTTTTGTGTTCTTCAGAAGAAAGAAACTCATACAGGTTTGGAATGACATGAGGGTAAGTAAATGACAGAATATACATTTTGGGGTGAATTATCGCTTTAAACTCATATCATCACCAATCCTCTTTATTAAAAAGACGTAACTTAGTTCAGCCAAAAAAAATAATAATCATGATTTAATCACCCCCTTGTCATGTGAAACCTTTATGACTTTTTCTGAAAGATATTCTGATGAATGTTGGTAACCGAACAGCACTGGCCCCAATTCTCTTCAATTGTATGAACACAAAACCAATGCAAGGTAATGGGGGCCGGTAAACAACATTCTTCAAAATATCTTCTTTTTTGTTCTGTGGAAGAAAGTAAGTCATGCAGGTATGAAATGACAAGAGGATGAGTAAATGATGACATCATTTTTATTTTTGGGTGAACTATCACTTTAAGAAGTGTAAGTCATAAAAGTAGTTTGCATTTTAAAATTGACAAAAATAAAACTAAATGCAAAATGTTTCACTGAAAAAAAATATTCTTGAGGGTTAGTAAATATTACCCATTCAAATCAGTTAAATTTTACTTAAATATATTAGGTAGCAAAGTAAACTATATGCAGACTTCCTGAATCTACTCAATAAAATTGAGGCAACAATTTCCACTCAAGAGTAGATTTTATTCTATGTTTTTAAGTAAAGAGTACCTAAATTTATCAGCTATAAGTCATGACACACTAAAATAAATTAGATAAAGTCTACCTAATAATTCTCAATATGAATTACTTATAAAAATGTTGTAATATTAGTTTAAATAACCGACAACAGTTCATCTATCTATTATGAATGATAAATATTGAAGGATTAAACACTAAAAATGACTTATTCAGAGAAGCTTGAATTGACCTACAAATGGTCAGAAACAGGAGATCACATCATTTGCTTTGATTAACCAAATAATTAACGTCTACAAAACCCCTTTTTGACAATGAACACAAGATTAATTTGATGTCACCATTATTGTGATCAGTGTTAACTTTAGTTGATCTCTTGACTCTTACAAATTAAGACTCGTTCATCTCTGACTGTTTAGATGTTTTACTGAAACCATATTTGCCGTAGCAAATTAAAGTCCTAGTAGAGTAACTGTTGAGTTTGGATTTCTGAGCTTGACTGAGTTGAGTCGATTTTAAATTTGATTAATGTCAACAGCTTTAGTCCTGCCATGTGAATTATAAGTGATTTTGAGAAGTTTAAAGCTGGTGTATCGCACAGATGCCCAGACACATCAAGAATCAGAGTATGAATCTCAACAAAAGAAAGCTTCATGCTGCAATGCATGCTGACATCCTAGTATACAACTCATTCATGACTCCCAGCATGCATTGCAGTTTACCTGAATTAGTTTGATGATTGTCACCCTTGTTGAGGTGTGTATGATGACTGTTGATCTCTAAGTGTAATATGAACACACAAATTTGTACATGGCACATGTCCTGGTAAGTTCAATTTGTCATTTCATTGTAGAATCTTTCTCAAACCCATAATCACTCTTTAAATAATACCAAAATATAGAAAATGCATTAAATTATATTATACATCATATTATACGTCTGCAGCAAACTCTCTTGTTTTTAACACAAAAGTTTTGTGCATGAAACACAACTGTGATTGAATTGTCATTGAAAATTGTGTAGTACCTGTAGGATCTGTCACATGTAATTCAATGCAGTGTTTGAGTCCATGCATGAAATGTATATTGTGTATGCTCATTACCATGAAATGGATCAGTACATGTGCACATACACTCAGTACTAAAGCCTTTAATAATGCATCATCTTACAAAACATTTTTCTATCACCTTTCATAAAAAGTCTATTAGGAAATCTAAGGACAGCTTTAACAGTTGCTTTGAGTACTTCACCTTATCATCATCATGTCATATTACGCTCAAATCAAAGAGCACATTCGTGTACGTGTACTAGGAGTATAGGAAAATAGGAAAATATTAAAAGATTCTTTCAAGTGGTCTTGGTTGTCATTTCAGATGGACACGTCCTCAGATCTGATCCTTTTCTCCTCAATAAATGTTTCAAAGTGAACAAATTTTCAAATCAAGAACTGAGCGTTCAATCATAATCCTTGTTTTCATCCTCTGAAATTAATTAATTCCTTTGAAACCTCTTCTCACATTCCAGATGGGCAATCTGTGACACGATATTAACAAGCTCTTTCAATAAGACTAGCGCTGTATCTGTGTGTTTACACAAATTATTTTTTCCTCTTCTCTCTTCTGGCCGGATTAAGGCAATAATTAGTTTTGGGTTCCAGCTCAGTGGCAGCTCGGCACATTTCACGTCCCGTTCCGCATTCATACGCAAATGTAGAATTGAGAATATGAGCGTTGAGGTTTTTCAGTGCTGTTTCAGAGGAGACAAAAGAAGAAACGAGTCTGGAGCAGCACCTTCAAAACCCTATGACCTTATGACTCGAATAAAGAGCATCATCAACATAGACACATAATCACTAGGCCAACCATCATCAATCAGCCCATTCACACTGTAACTCAAGATCACACGTTCTGAGATAATTCCGATTAATATTAACCCAACATATATTTGCATATAAACCAACAATACGAGATTGATTAAACCTGCTAAAGTAAAGAGTATTCTGTACTGATGAGAAGATGTTTCTGCATAATAGTAAAATGAATATTCACTTATTTACAGGAAGTAATTGTAAAAACGTTTCAAGAATTCAAGAATTACAGTACCTTTATGAATGGTAACAACTGTTAAACTATAACAACCATAGTTTAATGATTTGATCTGTAGTAAACTCATAGTAACCATAGTAACTATATAGTAGTTTAACCCTGACATTTGAAGCAAAACTATGACAACACAAATGAGACCCAGTCTGTGAAAACCCAGTCATTCTTTGTGATTTACTGTTTTCTACATAAAATCATGTGTATAAAATGTCTACGCCCCTAAATATGACGCAGCACAAAACGAAACATGATTGGTTGCTTTTCCTGTCAGTCATATGGCCTCGTGGGCGGGCCCTGGCCATTCAAAGCAGCAAAGGTTGCCAGGGTTACAAGTAATCTATCTGCCAAAAAAATAAACAGCCAGCTGGTTGTTAATGCAAAACAAACTGCACAAATCCTGAGATATAGTTTCATCTGATTGAGTTTTGAATGTAGATGTATTCTTCATTACTTTCAATCAGTGCTGGACTAGACAAAAAAACGGACCTGGACTTTTTCGCCAAGTGCGCCCCTCCGTCTGTTTTGTCCATCTACGATTGCACTGCGGCCCCTGATGGCGCTCGTGTTTTGCGTTCCAGGGAGGTCCCCTTCTGTTCCTTTAGACCAAGCGGCAACCTTCCTATCTCTCTTGTGAAGCCAACACGGAAGTGACTTCAATTCATCGACTGGCTCCAAAAGAGAGCAGAATCTCATTGAGCCCCATGTTAAAATGCCCAACTTTACAGCAGAAAAAAACCTGTTTACAGCCTGGTACAAAAAAAAGATTTTGGTCTGTATAGCTAATTTTACCCTTCATGACAACTGAGGAGGTTGAATTTTTTCATAACTCACCCGATGAACTTATAATAAGCTTTAAATTCTGCAAATTAGGTGCGTGGCAACTTGAGTGACATGAGGTTTCAACAACCAGGCTCCTCAGCTCACCGCCTCACCATGTCCCTACTCTTTGCCCATTTTCGATTATCCGGGATAGACGCCCTGCTAAGATGGCGACGGCGGGCTCCGCCCACTTTAATTTTAATTTTAATTTATTGTCATTGTTAATAACAACGAGATAACAACAGAGCAACCTACAATGTAGTAAGAATCCATAAATCTTAAAAACAGCTCATTGGAAACCTTAGGGTGACGTCACGGACACTACGTCCATATTTAATACAGTCTATGCCCCTGTCTTTGATGTCCCATAATCCTGTACGTCGGAGCAGAAGGTGATTGGTTGAGCAGGGTCGAGGCTGATAAAATAAAATGCCGTCTGAGAAAATGGTCAGAGAACAGTTTTATTCTACTTCCTGCAACCTTAGGGGCCATTTACACGAGACTGTTTTCAACTGAAAACGCAAAAAAATTATACATCTTGGCTGTTCGTTTAGACGGAAATGGCATTTTGGGGGACTGAAAAGTCTCAAAGTGCAACTTTTTGAAAACGCCGCCTTTTTCGTATCCATGTAATCGGCAAGAGGGAACTTTCAGATGACGATGACGTCACGCGCATTCGTATTACGCGCTTGGTCGCGCGAGTATAGCCAAAACAATATGGCTGCTTTCCGTACTGTGAACTCTTGATGCTAGACTATGTATTAACGTTTCCCCAGCAAAATGTGGATTTGCTGCACCAATAATGTCATGGTTCCGCCATCTTGTCTTGTTTATTCTTGGTCTTGGGGCGGAGCCATGACATGGCCTTAGGTTCTTTGTGGAGAGAGGAGTTGGACCTCAGTGATCCTCTCACTCTTTCTCTCCGTGTCTCGTCGATGTTTCCCGCTCTTTTCGTCTCGTTAGCCTTCCCATTAGTGTTTAATCCCCAGCACCTGTTCCCTGTTAATTATCGTGTGTTTTGTCCCCCATAAATACTCCTCTTGTTCCATTGTCCTGTGCTCGTTCATTGTACCTGTACCTGTTTGTGGATAGTCCTTGTATACTGCCTTGTCTTAGAGTTTCCCCATGTCAAGTAAGTGTAGTTTCTTGTGAGTTTACTGTTGGTCTTGTCAAGTTTATATTTTGAGTCTGTTAGTTTAGTATAGTCTGTCTCCGTTCCCGTTTTTGCCTGTTTTACCCCATCGTGGGTTTTGTTTTGCCTGTTTGTCTTTGTTTTTGTAAATAATAAAATACCCTTGTTTACCCCCGCCGTCTGTCTCTGCCTGCAATTGGGTTCTTGCCATGTCAGTTCATGACAAATAAGACCAGAGGAGACACACTATTTACATTCGCCAGACTTTAACTCTTTCAACGCCATTGACGAGTTATCTCGTCATTTAAAAAAAAAATGGTTCCCCGCCAGTGGTGTAGTCGGGGCCATACGCACGCATACGCTGTATGCTTACTTTTTCCACAGCGCTGTTTGCGTATAACAACTTCTAAAGATCTATATTAGCGTATACCTACTTGTTCTCCTGCTTAACGTCTCCAAGCTGCTTTTGTGGTTGCTTTCCCTTTAACCATATCGCGTTCACAATTCATTCATACAATTGGTGTATTTCTTAAAAAAAATTCACAAAATTTATTGCGGCCACGCCTCCGACTACCACGCTAAGCGCATCATCTTCAGTGTTGGCAACTCGCCTGCGAGGAGTTCGTCCCGTCAGTGACTGAAAGAGACCCGCTGAAGGCGTCAGGTAATATTGATAAAACTTCTCACTTTTAGTCACAGCTGGTTTAAAGGGCGCTCACCGGCAGTGGCTCCTCTCATCTGTTCCGGGCCTCCGGCTCGAGAGAGATTGACACTGAATTCACGGGTTCTCTTGCGCTGCTTTATCTCTTTATATGATATTGCAGTGCATCGCAAATATTTGATATCTGTCACAACTTTTAATACTAGCTTTCTTTAAATGAAACATGATGAAATTAAACAGTAGTGCTCTGTAAGTGCTTTGTTTCAAGTCAGAATCTTTACATTTTCTCTGTCATTGTGAAACCTCCGTGTTACGTTTATTCTACATTTAAAATAATGTAGTCTGTTTTTAACACAACGTGAACTTCATACATTAATATCTTCCCCTTAAATTATGAATAAGTATTGACACAGAGATC
Source organism: Triplophysa siluroides (assembly GCA_006030095.1). NCBI lineage: Eukaryota > Metazoa > Chordata > Actinopteri > Cypriniformes > Nemacheilidae > Triplophysa > Triplophysa siluroides. Next base: position 1,439,339 of record VCII01000447.1, read on the forward strand.
GCAGTGATGACAAAGTTACATCTCTATTCTGTAAAATCTTGCATATGTTTTTACGTATTCTTGTATATGTGATGCGTTACAAAGATATGATGCTTTGTAAAAAATATTGTATAGTGGTCGACAGTACTGGCATAGACCTTATTTTTTTCCAATTCTATAACTTCATATTCAAAGCATAAGCGAAGAATAATGCATAAATATTTAACTGAAATAATTGTCATATATTACTAGAAAAACAAATCAAACAAACACACTGACCCCTGTATTTTGGCCATGTGCCGTCGTGGTTATCGTTGTATAGTACACCACTTTTTTTGTTCGTACTACACCACTGTTCCCCGCCAAAGACGAGTTATTACGGCAATCAGTGTTTGTACTGTTGTACAGCAGGTGGCGCTGTTACACACCTTTGGGAAAACGTACAGAATCCCAGAACCTAGAACATGTATATCTTATCGGTGTTTTATCATTGTTCTGAGTGTAATCTGGGTGGAATCTTTGACAAAAAATGTGAATTATCTCAGCTGTTTAATCAAAGTGATGCATTTTTGAAGAAACTTAGCCGCATCTAAGGAGTGATAAAAAAAGAACAAATGAAGATAGAAGAATACGTTTTTTTTGTTTAAAAGCAGAGACTCGGTTCTCTTCAGACTTTTACTAATTAATGTAAAAACCTGCCATATGAATACAGAATTTTAACTTTAATAAAAACCCCTTTACACATTTTGCTAACTAATTAGACTCTGTTAAGCAGCTTGTACCCTTAATAAAATGTATTTAATCCATTACAGTACGTTTTTATACAATTACATTACCAAAGAAATCAGATCTGGGAAACTAAACAGAAGCCAGCTGGACCTGACAATCTATTTAGTTTGATATTGTACAACAGGTGCTTGATCCACAAGATTTTGCCAAGAGCAAGATCTCTTTAAGACTAGAGGGTACACTGGAGATGTATGTGTAGCCCATTCTGTTCACATGGGAACAACTTGAAGCTTGATTTCCAGGTTCTTTTGGAATGGCTCAGAAATCCTGTCTTGCTTTCTGACAGTTCCCTTTGGAACCGAGTCATTTTAAAAGAGTTGGTTTCATGTGGTCCGTGGTGCTTTTTTCTACCCTTGTCTATGTTCTTCCATACGACTGGAATGTCTACGACAGGCTCATGGAACGGCTCTTCCCACATCACACAAGCATATTGTGTTTTAAAAAATGTTCTTCTTTTGGAAGCAAGCCTATAGAAAAGAAAAGCAGCTGTCAAAAAGTTGAGCAAGAATCCAAGAGTCTGGCACGCTTCCTCTGTGAAATTGAAATCTATGTGTAATGTCTATCAAGCAGCAGGTGCAAGACAAGCAGGTGTGACAAAATGACAAGGAGGAGATCCATTTAGCATTTAAAACACAGGAATGTCTCATTAAACAGGAAGAGAGGATGTGAAAGTGCTGCTTGAGGAAATCTTGACAACCTTTTAATAAAAAGGAAACATTTTATTATTTTGAATCTATTCTCTCTCTTTGAAGTCGAGCGTGTTATAGCTTAACAGGGCGTCACATGCTCTCTTGCTTGATGTTATGCGACTATTCAGATGTCAAAGTAATATTGGTGCAAAAAAAATATGCAAACAAATCATTTTCTTATTGCTTTAGGCATCATCAAAAGATGCACAAACAAGCCAAGAAACCTATGCCACACATACTCAAACAAGACCATCATGATTTTAGAATAATGATTATCCTATTTATTTTAGTTACTACAGCATACACTCTATAACAGGGGTGGGGAACCTGCAGAGTTTAGCTCCAACCAGCTCAAACACACACCTGTCGTGAAGTTTCTAGTAATCATGACGACTCTAATGAGCAGGTTCAGGTGTGTTTGATTAGGTTTGAGATAAACTCAGCAGGACAGTGGCCCTCCAGGATCAAGGTTCCCCACCCCTGCTCTATAATATGCAAGATGGTTCAAAACGTTCTTAGATGCCATAGAATAACCTTTAATTTTTCTCCTTTAATAAGCTTCTTTGTGGCGAAAAAAGTTTTTTTTGATTATAAAAAGTAAAAAAGTAACTTCTTTAAAGAACTTTTGACTGAATGGTTCTTCTATGGGATCGCTTTGAAGATCCTTTTAAGCACCTTTATTTTAAGAATGTATAGACCAAAAGTTTTTTATGGAATGTACAATTATATTTTTTGCAGAATTTTTATGTCGTTTGGAAATGTGGTAAAAATATTAGCACATTTACAGGTGTTTGGTGTAAAATAACATGAAATACATGTAATTTTCTTAACAGAAAAACTTTTTCATGTTTTTTTTCCGGCACCCCAATGCTAGCATTTTAAAGTTTTTATAGATATTTTTACAGTGTTGCATGTATCAAATATCTGTCATTTTTTCATATTATGAAACAATTTTACGAGGTGGCTTATTTGTATGAATTCGTACATTGTGAATCCTACAAAAATGTACAATTACTAGAAAAAACAATACTGAAGCCCCACCCCTAAACCTACAGTCACTGGCGCGAATTTTTTTTGCAACAATTTTGCAACAATTTTGCAACAATTTTGCAACAATTTTGCATCAATTAGCCAAAACATATTGTAAAATATCTACGTTTTTGCCATGAGATTGTGTTGGTGTTATACACTGACACGCATCGGAGAGGAATTTGGTTACAGAGCGTGTAAGCTTACTCTTTGACTCATGTCCTCAAACTACCATTATCAACGTCTGCTTGCTGCTTTTGCCACCAGGAGTTTATCAGGAGCAGCCAATTATAAAATGAAAGAGGTGAGCTGGATTGAGGACATGTCAGGATCACAGTAACCTCCAGCTTTATCTGTCCTCAAGAACTCACGTGTGACTGCATCAACTCACGTGTGACTGCATCATCACACCAGCAGAAATCATATCAAACAAGAACAAAATCCACAAGACTCATTCCTCCCTTTTCAGAGCTTCCTGAATCATACCACAAATAGTTTCAGTGTTAGAATGAAACTTATATGTGCTACATAGCAGGACATGGACAGAGGAATGACTGATTATATTTACTTCTTGATGCTTTGAGCACTCGGACACTTAAGCTACTATTAGAAATTAATAAATGTCATTGCATTAGAACCCAAAATACAAAATGTACCAAGTGGCTCATTTCACATGTGAAGCATTTTCATAAGGTGTATTGTTTCTGGTTGTAAAGCCATCGTTTGTCTTTAGTACATGTGATGAATTACAACGTGTTGATTAACAACAAATGCAAAATGCTTTTGTATTTATTGCAATGATATTCCGGGATAATATTGAGATTAGGGAATAACATTCATAAAAAGGATTCCAATATCTTTTAGGGTCCCTGGAGAAAACCAAAAATCAACATCAAGTCTTTAAAGTAAAAATGTACTGTAAATTCCTGGCACACAACATGACTTGAAAGCCTCGTGCAGATCTTTCTTGACAATGTTATGGCTTATAGCAAAACCCTTTCCCAGAAAAAGACATTTACATTTAAAGTGTATAAAATTTTTAATAAATCTTCGCGAACCACTATATACAAAGATATACGACAAAAATCAAGCATATTGCAAAAAATATATACTTTTTTTTAAACACATTCCCAAGGCGTGACCTATAAAGACTAGGGGTGACGACTAAGAATTTACATAGTCGAATCAGAATTGTCACGTCTTGCCTATAGTCGACTAATAATCCCATCCCTGTCCCAAATGGCGCACTCCGGTCTTGTGGACCTCCTCCGAGTCCACACTTGGTGACGTCAGGAAATGCAGACCAATTGGGCACTATAGGCACGAGTCCACAAGGGTATGTGGGAGTGCATTTTGGGACAGACTTGAGGACATCACGGCAGAGAGAGCAAGCGGTGCTTTCTAATCTCTCTTGCGGTACTTTGTTGTCATTCGCTGATAATGACAAGCAGTCGATAACACTTGTTGTCCCATTGTAGTTATTTGGGACTGGAGCTGCCAGCTTTTATTGTTCTGTATTTTATATGTTGATATGCCACCCAAGCATTATGCAATAGATACTTATGTTTGTAATGCATTCATTTGTCATGACGTAAATGCAACTGCTTATGTATATTTATTTATTTGTATACACTATTCTTCTGTATACACCTCTAATATGCATGTATGTTGTTATTTAATATTTCCCTATAATAAAGAAGCTGTGTTGATCAGCTTTACTCAGCCCAGAGACAACTAGATATAAATACAACAAAATATGGCTTATTACCTTAAGTAAGAAAATGCAACAAAATAAGTAACTAATTAATTTGGAATTTTATCAAAACATACATTTAAAAATGTATCCGTCATGTTTACGTAAATGTCTGACATTTCCCATCCGTTCTGTAATTGGGCGTTCGCAAGGATTCCTGGGTAGGGGACTGGGTAGGGCATCAATGCGCATCGAGGGCACAAAGGAGGTGCTCACGAGCAGACTTCTGAGCGCTAAAAAGACAAATGGAACAACCTACGGACTCCTAGACTTGGCGAGCACGCAAAATTATAGTCCACGAGACCGCAAATCCACATGAAGTGCGTCATTTGGGCAGGGACGGATTATGACTTCAATGGGCCCCGGGGCCAGTTACCTCCAAGGGCACCCCTCCCAGAATGTTTCCGTTCTTTCCCTTAGCTGCGCATTCACAGTTATAGAATGTGAAAGTTAAGATGATTATGAATATTAAAACCGTTCACATTTGTGTCAAATACCTGCGCTACCCTAAAAATAATCTGTACAGGGTTTATAGAAGTCTAATATTAGATACACAGCGAAAAATCAAGAATGGACCAAATTAAGGCATATGAAACACACGTCTTTAATTAACTATCAAATATACACTTATTTAATGCATAACATAAATAAAAAATAATTTCTCACCATAAAATGCCCCTGCGACACATGTCTGTAATTAAGTCATCAAGCAAAAGATTTAGAAAATGCAATTTAAATGTGCTGTAATATAGTTATTAAACTAAATTTAATTTAAAAGCATATGTTGCCATGATTTGTTGATCATTACATTTTTTACAGGGTATCCACAGAGGCCTTGCATAGGGACCCATATAATAAACTTAGATAAACATTTGTTTTCATTCTTGTTCGGTTTTCTGTACCAAACTGGATGCCGCAACCTTGAAGCCCAGGGACCCCTCGGGCTCATGGTAGTCAGGGGCCCCTGGGCACTGGCCCAATTAGCCCGGTCAGTAATCCATCCCTGCATTTGGGACAGGGCCATATCGAATCTAGACGCGTACGTGTGTTTGTGTGCGTGTGCGTGCGCGCCCATGCATGTGTGGACGACACCAGGTGGTTAAGGGTACAGCGCAACATTGATGCACCAAAAAACAATAAAACATTTAATTATTTTTTTTACTTTATTAGTTACTTTATTTACCGCATGTAAAGCAGGAATGCAATTAAAGCATCTTACCATTTAAACAGTCAAAAAGTCCCTTTCACCTTTTTTCCTGCGCACTCTTTCTCTGTCCCCCTGACACGCATGCTGGCTTTCAGTTCCAAAAGTCTGCGCCGTGCTTGCGATTATGGTGAATTTGGTTATTTTACTTTATAATTTTTTTTTTATCATGCAGCGCAAAGTTCAGTCTAAATAACTGACTACGTGCATTTAAAGATAATTTGTTAATTCATATTTAAATACCCAAACATCCAGTAAGTAAAAAACTGTTTGGAAACGGTGTACACATTAATTTGTGAGTCATCTGTGGGTGCGTGCGGAAAGTGCTGCTTCTTTATACCGGTCTCACAGCACAGAAGACACGGAGAGACACGATCCTGCGCTGGGTCATAGCCAGACCTCGCGCTCATATGCGCCAGGGGTTTCAGTACCCAACCCTAAAAATGATCAATTTCTTTACATCATAAATAGTGCAATGCATGCCCGTCTGTTACGCCACTGCCCATATAGCCAAAATGACATGATCCTCATTGCATAACACCTCTGCGAAGATTCGACTGTGAGATTGGTAGTCGAATCAGGCTTCTCATCGAAGCATCGAATCGTCGACGATTCGGGTTCACCCATAATAAAGACAATGCTTTTTCAATAAATACTGGATTTTTACAAGGTACATCACTTCGCCTTTCTTTTCATTATTTCCGGTGTCTAACGCACCTGCCTGCAAGGAAGATATTATTTATTGTTCTGTATTCAGTCACATCACTATTATATGCAACTGCATACTGTAAATGCATGTGTTCTCAGGCAAAATGATATGTTTGTGAGAGAAAACATTATTAAACTTTATAAACATTGGTAACAGGTTCGAGTTGTAACCTAAGCATTACTTCGTTTCATGACTCTTCATGCGAAAAGCACAGTGGGAAGCACAAAACCAAACGCCTGTCACAAACTAGTGGACTGGATGGATGTAACCTACTATACAGTACAATATACAGCAAGACCACATCTGCACAGCAGGAGTGTCAGTGAGAGTTCAGCTTCAGCGCTGAGCCCATTAAAACCACTGCAACTCAGAAAAACATGCACTATAAATCTATTTCTCAACCCAGTCTTTTATAATATAGACTTTTATGAAGAAATATTAGATTAAACATCTCTCTAGTTTCTATTCTAAATCTAATGTTTGACAAAAGACATCAGGCTTAATTTGAGTCACAGAAGCAGGGCCAGACACACATAAACACTTTATATTCAATAAATTGACTCCATCCAGACAATTTAAGCAGTTTATAGCTACACTGTAAGGTTTGTTATAATTCTTAATGGGCAACTCCAGAGACCCATTTAATCATTTATGGTCACACAGCCAGTCTGCTAAATAAAAATAAACAGAGAAATATATTTGGAAGAATGCTTGAAACCAAACAGTTCTTGGTTCTTGCTTTCCTACATTTTTTAGAATAGCTTTTTTGGTTTAACAGAATAAAGCAATTTATAAAGCAATTTGTACTACTAGGTGGTCAAGGGTGACCAAGAACTGTTTGGTTACAAGTTTTCTTCTACCAAATATCTTTATCTGTGTTTATCAGATTTAGAACAAAGAAATGTATACAGATTTGTAACAACTTGAGGGTGAGTAATTTTTTTTGATTAACTGTGCCTCCAAGACCCACAGTGAATACAAACCTTTTCTCTATTCCTTAAAAAACATATAAACAGATGTAATGAAATACTTTGGTCAAATCTGATACTGTGACAGCCCTGTAGGCGTCTTTAGGATACTTCAAGCCAAGAAACTAAATTTACTTACCCATATGGCATCCTAACTGAATATGACTTTCTTCTTAAAGAATAATGCAGTCGAAGTTATAATACCACATATCTTTTTTTCTTCCAAGCAGTAGAATGAGAGTGAATTTTTTAAGTGCATGTATCTGTCATGATTCTTTTGGTCATGTTTTTCTTAGTATTGTGGCAGGATCATGACAGACCCACGTGTTCAGTTTGAGAGAGACATGGCATTGCTTGTTTTGGCATGCCACGCGCTCTCTCCGGTCTTGTCTTGGTTCCCACCCTCTCATTTCTTTATTATTGATTGTTAATGATTTAATGCCCCGCACCTGTTCCCCTCTTGATTTTGACCCTATTTAATGCCCTTGTGTTTGCTGTCTTTTGCCGGTTCGTTTGTATATCCATGTATGTATTGCCGAAGTTTCCTGTTAATCTAGTCTTTCTTAGTCAAGTCGAGTGAAGTTTTTGTCAAGTTATTGTCTAATCTAGTCGAGTCCGTTTATTGTCAGTTTTCAAGTTTGATGTTGTTTTATGGGTTTTTGCTTTGCTTTTTTTGTGTAAATTAAGTATTTTGTTTAACCTCATCGCCGTCTGCACTTGAGTTCTCTGTCCGAATCATGACACCATCGATCAAAGAACTGCTTGACACAGCTCTGAGGTCTAAATAAAGGTCATCTGAAGCGAATCGATGCTTTGTTTAAGAGAAATATCCACATTGACAACGTTATTAACGATAATGTCCAACCTGTGCCATATCTCTTCTGTGGGTTCATCAGCAACTAGTTTTTCAGGCAAATGACGGTGACGAAAGCTCCCGCACAGAGGAGACTGCGTCCTATTGGAACATAACGAAAAATGTTGCGTTCGTCAACGGAAATGCGTCATTTGCCAGAAAAACAAGCCTCGCACAGCAGAGAGATAATGGAAGCTAGACATTATTGTTAATTTGAAAATTTAGATTATTGGCTGTAATATCCCTTTCAAGGACCCATTCTTTTGTTGTTTTTGAGGCTTTGATTATGTTTTTTGGGTGTTTAACAATGGATGTTCATGTTTTTTTATAAAAAAAGAAAACGCATTATATTTCACATATTTCAAGTGTGTTGTTCACCAATGTCCCTTTTCTAACAAAACGACAGGATTTATTCTAGTCTATATGAAGTCCCTCCTTCCGAAACGCTCTGACTGGTAAAGCTGACCAGGTCTGTCGTGATTGGTTCCCCGCTTAGTGTGTGTGTGAAGATGTCCCACCCATACCATATCAGCGAGCTTCCGCTTCTCTGGCTGTTGTGATTGGTCGATGCCCCTCTCAGGGCACGTGTATTCATAAACTTTGGCTTTTAGCAATAAATAGCAACAGTAAGTAATAGTAAGTAGTGTAATGGAGGTCTGCTAGTGCATGTGCAAACGTCAATCTTTGTTAGAGATCGCAATTTTTGTTCACTACTCCAGCAGTTCTTCCTATTCTCTAAGGAAGGCCTTGCCCCTTTTTTGGCGTATTCCTTTGGGTGGAGGTTATTATAAGCACTCGGAATAGTGACTTTATGTACCCTGGAAGCAGAGGGCTGTAGCCTGATTCCAGCCGTTCTCTGCAGTCCTTGAAAAGCGAATTCTGTTTAAGACAATATCTCACTCGGCATTGAACTTTGAGCCATATCATTTTGCAGGTATTGTTTATGCTCTAACAGCAACATTACACACTAACTAAAGGTAAAAAAGTGGGATCGCGGGGAATGTGACCTTTAAATAAATCGGGTTACATTTTAAATTAAAATTATTATTTAAATATAACAAGAACAAAAACTCAAAATGAAAATGAAATGAAAAACTTGTCATTCAAAAAAGAACAGGAACATGCATTAAAAAAATAAGAGGGACAATATTGATGTTTCTACATATATTTCTATAATTTAGAACCTTTATACTTTATACTCAGACCTTTATACTTTCACGTGAGAACACAGTTGGATTTGACTGACGATGTTATTACGTTTGTTGCAGTTAATGGATGTTTCAGAGTTTGGCCCTGAAAGATAATTTACTCTAGACTTATGTGTCAAGCATTCAGCTGTCAATAATATCTGACACTTTAATTAGTTAAACGGTTGACTGAGGAGAAGGGATCACATATAACCATTAACCGTGACTAACTGATAAGCATAGGATAGTGAGCATTCTGGCCTAGCCAGATATTTAAAGGCAGAGAAATATATTATACCAGTAAAACAGACTGGAGCTATAAAATTAATATGAAATTAATTCAATGATGGAGTGCAGTTTCTAGAAATTGTTTTACAAGAAACACAAAACAAGTTTAAAAGACTGTAAAACAATTATATAGATTTCATCATCAAATTTTTTGAGGTATTAAAGGTACAGTATATATTTAATCACAGATTATACAGTATAACACTGAAAACAAACTGTAAATTCAAAAGGGATAGTTCACCCCAAAATAAAAAATCTGTCATCATTTACTCACACTAAAGTCATTCAAAACAAAAACAAATAAACATATTTCGAATAACCAAAATAAACCAAATAACTCTGGGGGCACCACTGACTACTATAGTGCATTTTAGTTCCCCAGAACTGTTAGAATATTGACATTCTTTCAAATATCTTTCTTTGTGTTTAGCAGGACAACAAAATGTATAAAAGTTTGGAACGAAAAGACAGTGTCACGGATATTTATTTTTCAGTGAACTGTCCCTTTAAGCAGAGCACCACATATGTAGCTTAGTACCTGTCACGGACGGACTGTAAACTAAATCAAAAACTAGAAATATAAACAAAAACATAACTTTAATAATTTCTGGGGAACACGCGGGAGATAACACATATTGACATAAACAATACTAGACAAAGAACAGAGGGAGACACAGGGCTTAAATACAATGGATTCCTGATTGGTGTTATGGACAAAACCAAACAACTCGCATAACACCACATGAACAAGAGTCGCGTGCGTGTAACATCATCATTTGATTAGCAAGTTAAAACACAAACAGAGAAAAAATATATGTCTGCAGCGCAGTAAAGAGCTGAATTTAGATTCGAGACAGATGATCCTCACAATCCTAGAACATTTTTTTTTGGTGACTGTGTGTGTTTGATTTCTTTCAGGTGGGAGTGTGAAGGGAAAGAGGTGGAAATGACAGCGGGGAGGAAGGGCAGGAGCTCATTATAATGCCCGGCGTGACAGCCGCACTGAGGTGATGGCGCGGTGTGGGTCAGTGACAATGCATGGCAAAGCCCTGACAGAAAGATAGGACACCCCCAGCATGCACTGCACTCGTTTGTGCAGGAGACTCATATAGGACGACAGCAGCTATTTCGAAAGCGACTGGAGGGTTCGACCTCCGAGTCCACGGCCATCAGTCCAGGCTGCTGAAATTTACTCCAGACCATACAACTGAAAGAGAAAGAGCGATGGCAATAACAGCTAATAGCTCAGGTTCCTCTCCCAGACATCTGACTGCTAGTAAAATCATGGCCCAGCGAGTTTTCCATGAAGGGTTACAGCTAGGAAAGGAATAACGGCCACATGAGTTTACAAACAACAACACTATTATATTTCAGGACCAAAAAAGTCGTAATTACAATCTCTAAAAAATAATGCTTTCCATTACATCAGTCTGTGCATTCCCACTTCTAGATTCCCACTTCTAGATTTCGCTGTTCTTAATTTCCAGAAGATAGATGATATGTCATAGAGCCTGGACTTTTGCGATGACTTCCCTCAGCAAATCTCAACGGAACTCAACACATCTGTTGTAAATCACGTCTTCAGTTAAAAAACTCTGAAAGTGGGGCAGACATAACGGTCGTCAGAAATGTGTGAGGTTTCATATAAATGTGGGCTGTACAGCCTGGAGTCAGTCATGAAGTTGACCTCTTTTCGCTACAAAATGAAAGCAAAGTAAAATTCAATTAAAGATTTATTCAAGACGTCAAAGATGTAAAAAAGTTCTGCCCTCTCGCAAACATGCAATTACACCCGATATGCACCTCCTTCTGTGAAGTCTACTTTTCCAATTACATTTACAATTAGCGCTGAAGGTAGGCCTGTTTTTCTTTTTCATTTCAACTGGACAAGCATTAATATTCTGAAAAGAAAGCGTGGCTAAACCAATTTTCAATTTTCAAGAAACATTTTTTTTGGTTTGTGTCACTTTTGCAGGTCAGTAAAGCATGGAGCAAGATTTCTCAGCTTTTCCCTCAGCATGTGAGGAACAACATCACCTTTTCCTCTAACACTCTGTCTGTCTGCAAGTGTAGACATTGTAACACTGCTGAGTAAAGCGTTTTAGTGATTATAATAGTGTTGAAGTTGTGTTGCTTCACTGTAAAATTTTTTTGGAAAAATAATAGAAACTGAAAATTAAATATTGACTCAACAAACAGCTACTAAACAATTTCCCCAAAACAAAAATATGCATTGTGGTACTTATAATTTAAGGTCTGAAGTTAAAATGAAATAAACATATATTTAACGAACATAATAAATTGTGCTAACCCAATCTATCAGCCGAAGAGAAAAATGTATCAAATATGTAAAAATAATTGGTTTAGTCAGTGGATCTCTGCCGGAGGAAGTTGATTCTGACAGGCGATTCGTGAGACGTAGTCTGTCCAGCTTCCTCCCCCGCCATCGGATCCAACTCACCACCAGGTGGTGATCAGTTGACAGCTCCGCCCCTCTCTTCACCCGAGTGTCCAAGACATACGGCCGTAGGTCAGATGAAACAACTACAAAGTCGATCATCGACCTCCGGCCAAGGGTGTCCTGGTGCCATGTGCACTGATGGACACCCTTATGCTTGAACATGGTGTTCGTTATGGCCAAACTGTAACTAGCACAGAAGTCCAATAACAGAACACCACTCGGGTTCAGATCAGGGGGGCCGTTCCTCCCAATCACGCCCCTCCAGGTGTCACTGTCGTTGCCCACGTGGGCGTTGAAGTCCCCCAGCAGAACGACGGAGTCCCCAGTCGGGGCGCTTTCCAGCACCCCTCCAAGAGTCTCCAAGAAGGCTGGGTACTCTACACTGCCATTTGGCCCATAGGCGCAAACGACAGTGAGAGACCTATCCCCGACCCGAAGGCGCAGGGAAGCGACCCTCTCGTTCACCGGGGTAAACTCCAACACATGGCGGCTGAGCTGGGGGGCTATAAGCAAACCCACACCAGCCCGCCGCCTCTCACCATGGCCAACTCCAGAGTGGTGAAGAGTCCATCCTCCCTCGAGGAGAGTGGTTCCAGAGCCCAAGCTGTGCGTAGAGGTGATCCCGACTATTTCTAGCCGGAATCTCTGAACCTCACGCACAATCTCAGGCTCCTTCCCCGTCAGAGAGGTGACGTTCCATGTCCCTAGAGCTAGATTCCGCGTCCAGGGATCGGGTTGTCGAGGCCCCCGCCTTCGACTGCCGCCCGATCCACTTTGCACCGGCCCCTTACGGTCCCTCCTGCAGGTGGTGGGTCCACGGGAGGGTGGCCCCACGTCGCTCCTTCGGGCTGTGCCCGGCCGGACCCCATGGGGGGAGGCCCGACCACCAGGCGCTCGCATACGAGCCCCAACCCCGGGCCTGGCTCCAGGGTGGGGCCCCGGCTGCGCCATACCGGGCGACGTCACGGTCCTCCAATTAATTGTCATCATAAGGGTTTTGTGAACCGCTCTTAGTCTGACCCGTCGCCTAGGACCTGTTTGCCTTGGGAGACCCTACCAGGGGCATATAGCCCCAGACAACATAGCTCCTAGGGTCTTTCGGGTGCTCAAACCCCTCCACCACGGTAAGGTGGCAGTTCAAGGAGGGGCGTATATTTATTATGTACTTAGAATTTAGACTTTATTGTCCCTTTATACTAAACCGAGTGTGGGTAAAATCACTTTAACACAAAGACAAAAAACATTACCATCGAGCCTGCACGTATTTGTGTTTGCATTTTATATCCTAGTTTAGCTCTTATTAATCTCTCGTTAAGCAGATGTCATTAGTTCTTAATGATATTTAAGTGTAACACATAATGTAAAGTTACAAAGACTGTGAAAAGGAATAACAGTCGAGTCCCAATTGAAAATGTGGAGCTGGGGATGGAGGAGGGTAATTTGCTCCTGAGCAACGCGATAAACTGCTGTTAGCTGTACGAAATTTAAAGGGCTGCAATCCCAGGTTTTTTTTGCAATGTAAAAATAGTCAGTGGTATCCCCAGAAGGTGTCTTTCAAGTTTCAGCTCAAAATACATCACATATATTTCATTACAAGATGTTAAACATGACCATTTGTGGCTGCAAATGAAAAACGTGCCGTTTTTGTCTGTGTCTTTTAAATGCAAATGAGCTTCTGCTCCCCTCCCCGTATGCAAAATAGGAGGTAGAGCGCTTACCGAGTGCTTTGGATGACATCAAGACAAGCAATATAGCGAAAAGCGCAATTACGTCTGTAATGCCCTTCCAACCAATACCATACACTAACTGCAATAAAAATCACCTTAATGCCTTGTTCATAAATACAAATTAAATAGACAAAAGACAAAAACATAGATAAAACAACATGCTGACCATTTGCTGTATGAAATGTTGGCCATTGATGATTAATCATGTGCATGCATATTACTAACAGACATAAACACAGATATAGGCAAAAACATGCCTTCAGAGTCCTTGTATATGACAGACAGGTATGTAAAGATCAGCAACCAGGTGTTATTACGTTGTGAGTAGCAATTTCTGCGTTACTCTTTGTCTTACAAATGCGCACTCTGTTTCTATCCGCTCTAAGTATTGTCGCACTTAGGACATACGAGAAAACACTGAACTCACAAAGAAAGACACTGCTATAACTTCCTTTCGTTGTAATGAATAAGCTTTACAGAAATGTTGTCGGTGTTACAACCCTTCCTGGCTCATTACTAAACCAGGGATTTAAAGAAGAGTAACATGAGACCAGGGTTGTATATTCACAATAAACATGTGCAGAAGTGATGGAGAGAAGACAACAACCAACGAGTATGTTTATAAAATAGGAATTTATTTCCACTATAGGCTTGTCTTTGAAACTTAGGTAAACAACATAAATAAGAGAGAGAAAAAAAGGAATTCAATATTTACACAGAATTTAAACAGGTGAGCTCCGGCAAACATAACCAGAACTGCGGAGAACAAAAAGGGGAAAATTGGTTTGTGCCAAAGTAACAAAAGAAACAACAACCAAACACAACTCACTCAATCCAAACCCTCTAATCTAACTAAGCAAACAAAAACAAATAAAAAAACATATCTTTCCTACCCTGAAACTATCAAAACCAATTTTACAAATGTGGCACAAACCCCTAAACCCGGTGTGTATAAACAGAAACAACAAACCTAAGTGTGCATCATGTAAATCACGTGACGTTCTACCTACCCCTCTTTCCTCCAACCAGTGTAATAACATCCATATACTACCAACCGGAAGTAAGGGAGAGTCTACGGATACATAACCAGGAAAATAAACACACACTCGAATCGATCCACAGGCATTCTCTGGTCTTCCGGCGCTGGGCGACCCGTTCCCGGAGCTTTGATTTTTCAACCTTCCCGGATACCGGATACCTAGGGATCGCATTGACTCGAGGTCAGCGACTTCAAATGCAGCGGCGGAGACCTTTCCAACCAGTCCTAGCTTGTTTCTGTATGTCTTTCCGGACCGGAGATACGGACCCGTGAATGTTGGTTTGTCGATCCGAAAAAAGTGCTTTTTCCCCGGACGCAGAGTTTTCAGCGTCCCGCCCGGGACTTTCAATGGTGAATAACTCCGGCATTCAAGGTTGCAGTGGGACGAACCCGGGCTTGTGGGAAAGATCTCCTCCCGGCCTCCTTTTATGTTCCATTTTACATCTAACAACAGCACACATTTGTTGTTTCTTAGACATTTTGTCGCTGGATAGTGGCTACATCTGCTCTTGCCTGAAATGGCTGACAGCGTGTTCCTCTTGCGGATTTATGGTCATAAGGCGGAGTCTGTGAGCGGTCATGGGCAGGCGTAAACAATGTGACATCAGATTGTTAGGGTTTCCCCAACGGACTGTTTTGTGTCACTGTTCTGGTTTAAAGGAGATTACAAAAAGAAGAACAGATGGATTTGTATATTTACAGGGTGTTTCTGCACACACGCTGGTGACTCAATTTCTGGTATATAAACATTTAAAAGTGCATTTTCTGGGATAGCGGCCCTTTAAACGGAAGCTGTGATTGCCTCAAATTTCTATAGGATAATAAGGAACAGCTGATGCGGGTTTGAGTAACGCTCTACTCTTGATTTCTGTCAGGTTCACTACAGTAAAAAATGCTTGACCATTAGCATAGATATTAGATTGGCGATATGGTTCTGTTCTGGGAAAAAAACTCCCTGCCCATCCATGCAGCTAGCATGAATAAGAGCAGGAAGTGCAGCGATAACCCCCAACACCACGATAGGTGCACACGACTGTGAATTATTAGTTAATTTATTCTCCCCAACAGAAGGGGTGCTTTTCTGTTTAAGCATTAAAGAAGAGCAGCATTTCCCTTACAAGAGTAAAGCAGCAAAGGGGACTCTTCTTTAGAGGCATTTAAGAAAAGCAGCATTCCCCCTACAGGTAGGCCTGTAACAATAAGTACCTGTTTGACCGATATATTGACCCAGACATTACTGCAATAACAAAAGGCTAATATTGACATTTTAAGGCCTATTTTATGATTAAAGGATACAAATATTGCATAATGCACACACTTGTTTAGATCACAAAGAACGTAATTGTAAGAATATTGAAATCATATAACTGGAATGTCAGTAAATAATAACCCTAAATAAACTAATAATACTTAATGGAAATCTGAGTAGAACATCGTTACATGATTTGGCATTCGTTTTTAAAACAAGCATGCATGAAAACACAATGGCAGTATATCGCATAACCCAAACACCGAGGTTATGTTTGTATATCTAAGGTTAAAGCTGATATTTTGATCGCGACAGGTCTAACTACAGGAGGAGAGCAGGAGCAAAAGAGGTGCTCTTAGGCATTTAAAAAGAGCGGCAGCAAAGGAGTCCTCTTAAATTGTGCATACACTTGTGTATGATCGGCAACAGCTCCTAAATTTAAGGATTGCAGTAGGATGTTTATTAAACACCGCTTCAGAGGAAACCTATTTAAATCGTCTTCCTCCACCTGTACTGGCGTCCATTCCTACCTGCTTGCATTGTACGCCTTGGGACTTCTCCCGCAGGAGACGCCGCACATTGAGAGGAAAGTGGGAAGGAATTGCAGTTAAGATAAAACTACATCTGACTGCACGATGTCTCTTTGAGGCTTTCCCGGTCTTTATTTGTGACTGAGACCTGGATGTCAGTTGAGGATATAAAGTCCTTTCTCTGAACCTTGTGACTTCAAACTGCTTATTTTTAATATTGTCCCCAAAAAACAAACAGTAACTTTGCCTCTCAATTTGACAGAATTCTGATTGTTGGTGACTTTATTATTCATTTATCCTGTGATACAAATTTGCTTGCTAAAGAGTTTATAAGTCTTATTGACTCATTTGACTTAGTTCAAATGGTTACAGGGTGTCATGATATTCAGTGAGACAAGGACAGAGGACCCAGCCTCAAACAGCGGGTAAGGAGTTAACATGACATTTAATAATAACAAGGACAAAACCAAAAACCCACGAGGGGGTAACATAACAGAACAGGGGAATGTAATAATATGACAAGACAGGACTAAGACTAACTACACTGAAACAAGAATAAAGTTAACATTAGACATGAACTACAAACGACTAGACTAGACTAGACTAGACTAGACTAGACTAGACTAGACTAGACTAGACTAGACTAGACTAGACTAGACTTAAGGCACAGAAACTCACCACACAAATGACAATGAACCAGCACAGGACAGAAAACACAGGAGCATTATAAAGGGATCGAATAAAGAGGGGAACAGGTGCAGGGCATTAAATCATTAACAAGCAATAATGAGGAAATGAGGGGAGTGAAATATTATTGTTAAGTCATGACAACAATAATATGCCTCTCTCCACACAAAACACCAGCTTCATGTGCTAAGACTGGCGGAAATTGAAAAGTTGCGATTTTCTAGGACAATATGATTAGGAACTATACTCACATTCCGGCGTAATAATCAAGGAAGTTTGCTGCCGTAACATCAACACTTCTTGAGATTTAATTTTAGTCTTGCATTATTACTATTTATTATAAACATTTTTATTCAGTTCTATGTTTTGTTGGTTGTATTTTGTTTTCTAATGTTTGTGTTGTGTTTGTTTTGTGCTTCTGGGCCAGTATTGTTTACATCTTCCAAAACAATCTATTGTGATTGTGGCTTGGTGTATAATAAAACTCACCATTTTGATTAAAACTAGCACATAACAATGCCCTGGCAATCGACCAGAATATACTAGCATTGACGTTGTGAGTTTTTTACAGCTAAGCAAAATGTAAAAATCAATTTGCTCTTGTTTATGCGTGTCTGGTTTGAGGAGATCAATGGAAGTCTTCATTCCCTGACAGTGTCGTGTATTAAAGAAATTGCAATGACCTCAGCATAGTAAGAATATTTAATGTTGATATCACCGACATTTTGTTGGTCATCAATACAATAACAACGGCAATATTCTTTTGTGTGGAATTACGAATAAATGTAGCTAAATGAATCTATCGCTCTTAATGTTGTAATAAAGCAAACTCTATATGAGTGAGCTTTAATCTTTATTCCTGCATCAGTTTTTCTCTTCAGAGGGTCATAAAAAACGCTATTTATTTTTACTATAATTAAAAAACTCAATCAACTGTTCACAAAAATCTTTTATACGGTATGACAAGTACCTGTAGGACCACTTGACACTGAAAATATGGGAAACGACCATCGTGCAATACTTGATTTTATACTTATTACAATAATATGTAAATTGAGCACTTTGTAGAATTGGACCTTCTCTGCCTTTCTTTGCTAACCCTCTTATTCTTCTTTTTATTACTAGAAAAACATGCACAAATATGTTTGTATAACACTATTATATCTAAAGAGCCTCTGACCGTCTGTACTTGCCTACTATAAAGTATATTAAAAGTATGAAAGAAAATATTTTCGGCTTTTACTGAGTGTTTGCTTTGTGGCCATTAATAGTCTAGTGTGCTCCTTAAAATTCACAAAATATACTTTAAGCATAAAAGTGGATTTAAAATGTTTTTATTTATCCTCTAGAAATACAAATAAAAATACAATGACTTATAAAATCCTCTCTAGAGCGACAATGTCCATCCTCCCAACAACACCATGTTTCAATAAATAAAAAATACAAAGGAAAGAAAACTACACAATTCAAGCCATGAACCAAGTCAACACACCAGTAAAAGGTTTCCCTTATCATTTATTCGTCCCCATTTTATTTAAAACCTTCAACGGCCATGCAACTGCAATTGAGTGTTATAGCTCTCGTGAGTTTAGCATCAAGAGATTGAAGCATCTCAGGAGAATGTTTAATGTAAACAGCGGGTCATGAACTGTTACGTCTCACCTCTGTGACTGCACGTTTCTCAAGAGCAGCGACACGGAGCACTGGAGCCTTCACAGGTCACTGCATGAACCTCCTCTACTTGCTTACTAACAACAACCCTTCAACTGAGCCTTGACGCTCAAACAGAGTACAAACCACAGAGACTCAAATGACTACAGGGTTGACACACAAACACAACAGCCAATATCAAAAATCCTCCTACGCTAATAATAAAAAGCACAGACGTTGGAGAATGTGCTAATGTGATAAACCTGACTTCCACATGTCTACATCCTTGTTGGTCCAGGAACAGCAATGCTGACAGATTTTAGGGTTTGGTTTAAATGCACACACTATGAATCAAGCTGAGTTTAAAGGGACAGTTTACCCAAAATTGAGATAAGGTCCAGATTGAACCTACAGATAATATCAGCATGCTAGATGCTGCCCCTCAGAGCTTTCTAACACACACATGCACGCACACAGTATGCATTTTCACACCATTGACAGTTTTAACACTGGACATGAAAAGAACAATGAAAGTCAGGTGCATATCAACCCTTTATATGTACTATAGCCATATGCATTTTAGTACAGTCACACTAGCATATTATTTTTCACGTGGATGTACATTTTTTTTTTAATAATAAATTCTATTCTTTTCCTTAGGTGTAATATTTTACACAAGTAGACCACAACCTAACAAAGTTAGGTCAAAGCCAAAACTTCATTGACCAACTAAAGGGCCCATGTTGAAACTTGCAGCACAGTTCACTGGCATGAACCTTTTTCAAAACGGCACAAAGAACTTGGCAGTTTCTGTGTTAATACAAGTGTGCATTTGCTTGCACCATGTTAGCATCAATAGAGCAACACTCATAATAACACATCCACTGTTGATCGGAGATAAACCCAATTCACTGTGACAGACAGTGCAGTCTGACTCTGTTGTGAACAGATCAGTGGTTAAAGAGAAGCTGATATTTCTCATCAAAGGACCGGGCTGTTGAATGGGTCACTCTATGAGCATGCTGCCTGAGGGGCTGGACACAACACAACAACATAGACAATGCATGAAGTGATATGCAATGCTTTTGTGTCCATACAATGGACGTCAATGGGGTCCAATGTTGTTTGGTTACCAACGTTTTTAAAAATATATTCTGTGTTTTGCAGAATAATCAAAGTCATACAGGCTAGGAATGATAGAGGGGTAAGTAAATACGTAGTGAAAAAAATGTTAAGCAAACTATCACTTGCACATTGTTGTTTTAGTCCATCAATCATCATATCACTGCAATATAATCAGAACACTGCATAACCAGACAGACTCTACTGAATGTCAACCGAATCACAACTCAAATATACTGTATCAGTTTCCTGTGGATGCAACATCTTCCCATTTTTATTTTTCTCACTCTCTCTGCATATGTACGCTGCCATTATTAGCACGCTGAGAAGTAGCTTAATGGAGATCTTGGGAGTTTCTAAAAATGTCATGCTAATAAATTGTGGTCAAACACAAATGAATGAAGTAAGAATCGAATTTGCAAACAAATGCACTTGGTGTGTCATCGGATTAATATACAGGGTACATTTGCAGTTAAATATATGACTGGCAGAGGATGTTTTAGATTTTACTTCCAAAAACATAATTAGCCAGAAATTCTGTACTGCATGGTTGTGCCTGCAACTACCAACCAGACATAATTCACTATAGATACAGAGAATGCATCTATAATGCATTAATGCAAAGACTGTTGTGAAAATCAGACTTATTCCATCAAAAATTCATTTTTTTAACTGATCCTAAAATACATGCAACACTAGTATTATTTTGTTCAAACATGAATATGGACTTGTTTTCTCTTGCAGTATTTAACATTTACAAAAGATACATCTTTTTGTTGTTTTGAGCAATTTGTTATGCTTCAATTTACTGCAAATATATCTATATATTTTGGATTTTGTCACTAGAAACTGATAATTTTTGTGATCTAAATTTTTTGGTATTTTGATCATGTACAATATACACACTGTGTGTGTTAAAATCTGGATCACCCATGAAAGTAAGTTTATTTACTGCATTGCAAAGGTGCTTATTTAATATACAGTTGTTATCTGTTTTTTCCTCAGCCCACTTGGTAAGCGTTTTGCATTTCATGTCGGTTCATTAATGTGAATTTGTGCACTGGATAAAAAATAGCTTTGGTAAGAAATTGTCTGCTGAGAGCATAAATGTACAGTAAATATGTTTATTAGAGATACAGAACTTATGCAAACAGTATGTGATGATCAACCTCAGATGCATTAAAGGGTAACAAGCTATTTCGTGCATTGTGACTTCTTTACACTGTTAAACGTGCTGGCTTCTCATGCTTAACATGGTCAATTTGTCAGAAATTAGTTGGATATATGACATTGTAGTTCTGTGCTCGATACACTCTGCCAGGGTTCGTATAGGTTTCACAAAGTTTTTTTCGAACATGAATTCCCCTTTCGTAACAAGGGTTCTTAGTCCCTTATTGGACAATTCTCACAGGTAAGCACAGGCACAATTTAACCAGTGAGAGCGAGAGAAGGAGCACGCCCACGCATCAACCATAGAGAGTGGGGAAAGAGCATGCCCATCAATGTGCTCCTTCGTTCACAAAGTTCAGTTGCGTTTGTTTGTTCACTGCACTTCGGTGAGGAATGCTATATATATGCTGGATGCTGGATTTGCAGATCGTTTGAAACTGACAGATGGAGAACTCCCAGCGCTAAAAAATGCCGGACATGAAGCGATATGTGTGTACACCACATGAACTTGTGAATCAACAGTTATGCAGGGATAATGTGATGATGTATTGTGTGCTCGTACTTTAGTTCCCCCCTGCATGCCTCCAGGAGCTTGACTGTTTTTGGAAATAAGTGTACAGCTGTAACCGTCTTTAATAAATGTGATCAATCTAAAGACTCTCCGAAGATATTAAATATTACTCTACTCTAAGTATACTGTATAAACTTCATATTAATATGAGATTGGCAGAAACTCTGTGTGTTACCTCCGCTTTAAGCCTTTCTTTTTTATTACTTGGGACACATTTTGAAGGGATGGGGCAAATTTTCTGTCCTCCTAAACATTTCATGGTATATTTTCTACAGTAAATTGTATAAAATAGGTTCAGAATTATGTCTTCAAAAGAATATGTATGTATACAGAGGCAGCGCTTAAGTGTAACCAATTTTTCTGATTGTACAATATGGAAAAAGATTACTAGGTGATTACTATGTGTTCCTAATCTCCTATTAATCCAGCCCATGCAATTGAGGAGACAGGTGAGTGAGTGTAGTGGAGTGAAGCCAGGCGGTGGTTGATTTGTCCTCAGCAGGGGGTTACATTGAGACTAATAAACCACAAAACTGACACAAGGAAAAAATGTATTATATTTATAATATGCTCTGTTAATGTTTATGTGGCTGAAATGTGGGACTACTGCACGAGCACACAATACATCATCGCATTATCCCTGCATAACTGTTGGCTATAAATTCGTGTTGTGTTACTTATGCATGTACTTGGCGATTGCCAACAAAACTCAGACAAACCTATGACTCTGTTTCACTTACCGCTCCATCTATCATTTTCAAACGATCTCCAAATCCAGTGCGTTTATATTTGCCGAAATTAGGGTGACCACCCGTCCCGCGTAGCGCGTGCGCGCACAGCGTTTGAAGCCCAATTCATGCGTCCCGCAAATTGAGACCGTGTCACGCATAATCAATGCTTGCTCAAAGAAAAGTTGGTCGCTCTATATCCTCGAGCCCCAGGCAGCCAAACGAACATTACTTGACAGTTCAGCACGCTACTGTTGCCACACCCACCCCTCAGTTGAACTGCTGACTAGGTTGTTCCGTTGTTGTCATGACAGCGCGCGCACATGCACACACTGGGAAGGAACTTTTAGATGCGCGCTCCAATTTGAAAAATGGAGAAAGAGACTGAGTCTGAGCCATTAATTAAAAAGAGAAGGTGTGGGTACAAGAAAGACTGGGAAAATGAATATTTGTGGCTGAAAGGTGTTGAGGGGGATACCGAGAGGCTTTTGTGACCTTTGCAAAACGTCCTTCTCAATCGGACATGGAGGGGAATACGATGTCAAACGACACAGACTCACGGAGACTCACAAGAAACGTGTCCAACAGAAAGAGACATCCAAATCTATGGATGCTTTCCTCCGACCTTTAAAACGACTTTCTTGAAAAGACTGCTGCAGAGGTGACGAGTGTGTATCACACTGTCCAACACGCTACATCATATCGAGCAGGAGATTGTGGCACAAAGCTAGCCCCAACGATTTATCCGGACTCGGACATTGCCAAGAGGATAGCCTGTGGTCGGACGAAGGCAGAAGCCATTGTCACGGATGTGCTTGACCGTGTATTTTCGAACTGCGTATTTTCGAACTGCGGCTGGCTTGACCTCCGTCGAAGATTGCGTGAAAGTCCTCAGAAGACCACTGAATAAGAAACGAGAGGCAACAACCAAAGGTAAAGTTAAAGTTATGTTCATGGATGTAACATTTTTGTGTGTTAGCTATTTGTCTAACGTTAGCTAGCTAATGTTACCTAATCATTTTCTTCTACTGGTATGTTAAAAGTCAACTTTTCCTTCAGTTCACTGAAATTGCATCAGTAGCTAACGTTAGCTAACATAATGCTGCTCATCCGTGCCTTCGTGAAACCAGGCTCTGTATCCTTACATGATTGTGAGCAGCATTTCACTATTCGTTATCTCCCAAACTAAAAAAACAAAAGCAACTATAATTTTTGAAAAGGTATAAATATTTATATAGATAATATTTATAGAAAATCAATAATGATCAAAACAGTAAAGCAGTATCTTGTATTTTTTATAATAATCTGTTTTTAGCGAATCTCTTTTAAGTTCATCCCATCTGTGTGTGTCTCCACAGCCCACACGCCATTCTTCTCAGTGGCTTCAGATGCCTCCAATCATGGAACCACCAAGCTCTTAAATTATAATTATATAAATTATATATTCTCTTATAAGAAGCTCTTATAATTATAATTATATAAATTATATATTATAATTTATTTAAAGTGAATAAATTGTAATGAAAAATAAATAAAATTAAATAGCTAAAGTAAATCGTAAGTGGAAGTGCATTTGTCAATTCATTGAATGTTCAAAATATTATGAATCTTTATTTAAAAAAAATACACATTGGTTGGCCTATTCATGAGCATGCATCAGCAATTACACATGTTTAGGGGAATAGGGCATTATTAATATACCATGTAAGGTGGTATGTGCTAGAAATGGGTAAATCACTATCAGTGAGTCTGTCCGGGGGGTGGGGGCACCGCCGCGCCAGGCAGTGTCCCACATTGTCCCTCAGAAACATAACCCTTGTCCCCCCTTGGGCTTATTAGCAGGTGGTCACCCTAAATGCAGTGGGCAAATAAACAAACACAGCTGAACTTCGCGAACGCAGTGCTCTCTCTCTCTCTCTCTCTCTCTCTCTCTCTCTTGCTGGTTGACATGTGCGCATGCTCCTTCTCCCGCTCTCCCTGGTTTACTCGTGGGCGTGCTCTATGACGGCATTACAATGCCAAAAAGAAACGAGCGCACTGCTGATGCTGGCTGCGCGCGGCAAATAACTTCCGCGAGAGGACAACGGATCTACACGCGAGGAAACGGGATCCCGCGAGCTCGTTTGAAACCTTTGCGGGCGCATTGCAAGCATTGCAAGCCCTCGCGCGCGAAGGACGCGCATAAACAGTCTCGCGCTCTCACCTGCTGCTTTTGCTCGCGCGAACATTTTTATTTTTGGCAGTCGCGGGGGCGGGACTTGCTGTTTGGTTGTAACCTCAAACGTCATTGGTTACTTCCCCTTTTACGGAAGTCACTTGTGATTGGACGTCTGTGATCATCATCAATCTAGACCTGGGCCCCGTTCTTCGGTCACTTACTACATCCAAGATCAAATACAGTATCCGATATGACATAATCCCGCAAATCATGTCTGTATGATACGGTTCTTCGAACGGACCTGTTGTGTACGATTAAATATCTGGATTAAATTGTCTGGGATCATTACACGCTCAATATTTGGAAAGGCATATAGCCTATCAATAGAAGAACTAGTGATCACCAGAGCTGATCACCAGAGCAAAGATGTAGTTACGTCCATAGTTTTTTTACAGCTGCTTGAAGATGATGAAATTTTAAATAATTTACCTCATTAAAGTGTCAGGAACACTTCAAACGATGCACAGACCACTTTCAGAGATATTTATAACATTTTAAAACAGTTGTAAACTGTGCTATTTTATTGCTTTTAATGTTTTGTGAACTATTGATTTCTCTCCACAAAAGGCACAACCATGTATACAATTTTTAAAGTCCTTAAAGGTTGAATATACGCAAATTCAAAAACTTCAATACATTGACCTTGACAATATAAAGAACACACACCCGAAACTGGAGATTTAGTTTTGAGAAGATTTTAGATTTAGAACCTATTTCGATATTGTTTACTGACTTAACATGGTTGACTCTTATTGCAGGTAAAAGATGACACTCTGCCTATTACCTATGGTGATTAAAAATTAAATGCATGTGGGCCTAAGCATGTTTGTGTAGTTTTTTATTAAAGAATAACAAAGAAACGGTATTCCAAAACGTATATCTCATGAAGCTCAGTCTAAGTGTAGTGGTTTAGAGATGATCATCAGGCTGCTTCTTCATCACAGGTCTCCTCTCTTTTCTGATGATGTGTGTAGTGTAGCACTTGCAACAATACAGGCCCTGTCAGGTTCATCCCTTACACCTTTTATACACTGAAATCCTTCATTCCTATCAGTTGCCCAAAGGTCATTTCATGATCCTGTCCTGACTTGAGCTGCAGTGTAACAGGTTTGGGTCAGGAAATGGTGTCTTCAAACAATCCCATCATAAATGTGACTAAAGATTGTTGACTCATGCAGATTCAGGTCATTTTGCTTCTGTGCTGGTGGTCACACACCATCTAAGAGATTTCATCAGTCAGCTTCCTTATTGATTCAATTGTTCTTTTGGATAGTACTACTATTAACATGAATATCACGTGCAAATATTACATTTACGCATTTGGCAGACACTTTTATCCAAAGCGACTTTGTACTATCCCAGGGGATTGCAAATACCTATGTATAAATGTATAGGATAATGCAATGTAAGTCGCTTTGGATAAAACCGTCTGCTATATGACTAAATGTTAATGTAAATGTACTATATGTTTTGTTTCTCACTGTGTGCAATCCCCTGGGATTGAACCCATGACCTTGGTGTTGCTCTAACCACTGAGCTACAGGAAATATTATCAGTTATTTTCAGAAAATAATCTGAGGCCTCAGAGGCCTATGATGCAGTCTATGACATCAATCAAGAGACATACTGCATATCATGACTGCAGGATATTTAGTTCCCTTATATGATTTATGGCTTTCCTGTAGCTCAGTGGTAAGAAAAAGCGTCTGCCAAATGCATAAGTGTAAATTAAATTAATTAAACTGGGGTCTTAACTTGAGATAGCCTACCACACATTTGCAAATGGCAGGACAAACTACATTTTTCATAAATTCCCTCCATCATATGCACTGTCTGTGCTTTTATATACTGTATATTTAATATGAAGGTCCAACAAATTAATATGGCAAATATCTCCTTCACAAGGGAAAAAAATATAATATAATTTATTTATTCATTCATTTATTTATTTCGGTCATCACCAAAGACTTTTCACATTAAATAAGAAACAAAAATTGTTCTAAATATACGATAAATATTGTTTACAAGTTAAATTCGCAAAGCTCTTTATATTAATCCTGTAATTTGTTTCAGGACTGCGTCATGGCTGCGATCTAATCCTGTTTACATGAAATAAACCTGCTCCCGAGCAGGATTAAGCTAACGGACCTGTTGCTAAAACAACAAGTCCAGGAGGAGCGTCGAAGAACCGAACAATCCAAGATCATGCGAAATCGTCAACAATCAAATTCAGTTTACTGAGTTAGCGAGGTACGAAGAACGGCCCCTGGTCCATTGAAGAAGCCATCATGTCTGTAGATTGATGATCACGGAGGTCCAAAAGTGACTTCCGGAAAAGGGGAAGAAACCAATGACGTTTGAGGTTACAACCAAACAGCAAGTCCCGCCCCGCGACTGCCAAAAATAAAAAAGTTTGCGCGAGCAAAAGCAGCAGGTGAGCAGTGTTGTGCTAGTTACTAAGAAATAGTAACTAGTTACAGTTACTAGTTACTTCATTCAAAAAGTAACTCAATTACTTTGTTGATTACTTATACCAAAAAGTAATGCATTACTGGTAAAAGTATTTTTTTAGTTATTTTTTTAAAGATTGTTCCCATTAATGCTCTTTTATGCGTTATGGTCTATACAAACACAAAACTGACTTGAACACAGTAATTTTTGAACACTATTTTATTTCCATTTTAAGTCAGACCAGCACAAACTGAAAATATCACAAGGATTTCTGTGATAAATAACACAAAACAGGCTGAATAATATATTCAGAATCAAAAATAAAAAAACTAAAGTGGCTTCTGCATCATAAAAGCTGTTGTGTTCAGCCCTTTAAATGTTCCTTTCACAGCTTAAGTATGAAAACTATCAACAATGTACAACATAACAAAACATTTTAAATATTCCTTATCCAAGTAGTTGGAAAAAGTTTTTCGTCCCATTTGCCGTGTGCCGCCTAAACATGTTATCATGCTAACGAGCTGCCTGAAAGCCGGTGACACCACAGTAGAGACAGGCTGCATGTTTTCACAACAACATACCGTGCAATAGCTTTGTTGATCTGTCCCTGGCTAACAGTCCGGTTAAAATCTAGTCGCTGTTGTTTGGCTGGAGGAGCTTGACTCACTTCGAGTGTGTCTACCGACACCGGGTTTGCTTCTAGCTTCGTCGAGGCATGTAGTTTCCGGAGGTGCTTCGACAGATTGGAGTTGCTGTTTATCGCAGTAGATAGGACCTTCGAACCAGAAAGACACAGCTTACATTTGACTAAAATGTTTTTGTCTTTATGCTCAACTAAAGTGAAATAATGAGCATATTTACACTTTGAGAAACTCGTCTTGCTCTCGTCTTGACTCGCCATGACCGCCGCACATACTTGAATAAACGCAAACACGCCCACGTGCGTCTTCTTCTTCCCACAATGCGTCGCCGCTGTAAACAGGTTTGGCTGTAGGCTACACTTCAGCCAAATGAATTAATAAATAAAAAAGTAACGGACAAACGCACCATATTGTAATGGTAACGGAGTTATTTTATTTAAAAAGTAATGTGTTAGAATACTAGTTACTGTCAAAAGTAACTGCGTTACAGTAACGCGTTACTGCCCAACACTGCAGGTGAGAGCGCGAGACTGTTTATGCGTGTCCTTCGCGCGCGAGGGCTTGTAATTGCGCGCACAGAAGATGTTATGCGCGCGCGAGGGCTTGTATTGCGCAATGCAATGCGCCCGCAAAGGTTTCAAACGAGCTCGCGGGATCCCGTTTCCTCGCGTGTAGATCCGTTGTCCTCTCGCTGAAGTTATTTGCCGCGCGCGCAGCCAGCATCAGCAGTGCACTCGTTTCTTTTTGGCATTGTAATGCCGTCATAGTGCTCTTTCATCTCGCTCTGGCGGGTGGACACGTGGGCTTTTCTGGGAGAATTGTCCAATAATGGACTGAAAAGTTTTTACGAAACGGATTTTCATGTTCTAAAAAAAACTTTCCGAAGCCTTAACGTATGCTGGGGGGAGGGTATCGAGCACAGAAATACCACGTCATACGTTCAACTCGTTTTTTGACAATTTGAGAAGCCAGCACGTTTAACAGTGTAAAGAAGTCGAAATGCATGAAACACTGTGGCACATCCCCTTTAAAGCAGCAATCTGTGTGACTTGTTTGTTTTACATTTAAAAAAAAATGTACTAAATCAGTTTTCAGAGATGGAGATAAAGATTGCAGCATTAAATGCACACAAAATGCATGTATGAAGTCTTTTGCTTCAGTCTTTGAATACATTAAATTATTCAACAGTAAATATTTGGTAACGGTAGCAATCACTTGATACATTTTTGGACACTGCTATAATTAGCAATCATTGTAACAATCAGTCTAACATGAATTGTGAAAAGTGTTGTTATAATCTCCTTTACGATGATTAGCCACCTAAATCGCTCTGTTCCGATTATAAATCGTCTCTAAGAGTGGCAGTGACACAGAAACAAAGACCGACACTGAAACCGGATGTTATGCCACAGCTACCGGCTTCATTTCAAGAACAAAGCTTCAAACTATTCACTCTCTGACAGCATCTGCTTATTATTTGGCAGCTAGCCACTCTTTGTAAAGCCTTGGTCTAAAACTGATCATAGTTATAGATTTGAGTGAACTGTCAAACATAACCTTGAAACACTATGTTACACAAAAGACACGGAGAGACTCTTCACGTAGATTTATACGCTGTCTGGCACAGATTTTCAGATATTGTAGTTTATCCACAAAAAACAATTAGGTAGAATGTGTAGGCAGTACCAGAACAAAAATATTAAAATTCTTTCTTAGCCCTCACTTGCAAGAGAAATCCTATGATCCATTTTCTTTTCTGTGCAATTCTCGTCTCTTTAGGATGAAAGATGGATTAAGACAACTGAAAAATGCACTAAATAAAACTAAATAAGAGACCTTGAAATGGTAAGTTGAAAAAATGCATTACACAAAGTTTGTCTTGTGTGCTAGAGTCACCATCTGAACTACAGACGACCTCGCTTGGATTCTGTCTGTAGAGACACACGATCTGAAGGGATCAATCAATAAGTCCAGACAATAGAGTGTTCTGAGAGCGGGGAATTGAAAAGCAGGTTGTTGTACACAGGAAACGATGGACTGCAATGATACAGCAGCACATTCAGCGCAGAGGCAGAGAGGACAAATTGGTTCTGACAGATGCAATTTGGGCCTTGTGTCGTCAGTCCAATTCCATCATAAATGCATCAGTGTTGAGAAGTAACTTACTCAAGTGTTCACACTACTAAAGTGACTACATTTTTCAGTAGCATGACAGACTGTAATTTTATAATAGAGCAGCTTTTCACCAATAACAAATAGTAGCTATGATTTAGATGAAACAGGCTTTATGCTGAACAACACATGCAGAAACAGGTCTCATCGTATCCAGTTCATCTTTTGAATGGGCTTTGTGCGTTCAATGCATTCAAAAAGCACTTCCCACAATGAACAACACATGTATCGATTAATATGTAACAGTTCTTTATTTAAAATGATAGTTGGCCCCTAAATTAAAATTCTGTCATAATTTACCTGTATGACTTTCGTTCTTCTGCAGAACACAAAATAATATATTTTGAAAAATGTTTTAACTGGCCTCCATTCACTTGCATTGGTTTTGTGTACATACAATATATGTGAATGCTGTTCAGCTGTTTTGTGACCAACTTTCTTCAAAATATCTTCTTTCATGTTCTGCGAAAGGTTTGAAATGACAAAAGGGTAAATAAATGATAACAGAATTAAAATCTTTGGGTAACCTATCACTTTAAGCTGGAATAGGGAAAATAATTTTGATGTTGTATACGGTAATGCAGATTACGTCTTTAAATACATCTTTCACTACAAAATGCTCTGTTTCGAAAATGTCTTTACAAATTATTGGCAGGACAGAATGCATCAGTGTTGAGGGATTTTTTGACCTTTTTATATAGCAACAAACCCCCTCATCAGCTGTTATACTGTTGTGTATTCAGGGACCTGGATTCCTCTGGGTGTCTGAGGTCTTGATGATTCAATTTAACAGAATAATTCAGTTAGAGTTGTGATGCATCTCACCTGGGGCTTCACCCGTCCAATCAGCACGCATCTCTGAGATAAAGCAGAGCTGACCTACAGCTACAGATTCAGACAGCCTGTATGCCGTTTCTGGAGCATGACAATCTATCTTAAATTGAGCTCAAATTGAAGACAAACAGTCGGGCACAAAAAGGGTTTTTAAAGTGGCAGGAAATTACAGCAATTTCATCGGGAAAATTGTCCTGATGATAAATCTGCAACAATCAGCGCTGAAAACTGAAAGCATTGCTGATTAATGCCATCGATCTGATGTCAAATGGATTTAGTTCAGACATTACAGCTCTCTTGC
This sequence comes from Triplophysa siluroides, assembly GCA_006030095.1. NCBI lineage: Eukaryota > Metazoa > Chordata > Actinopteri > Cypriniformes > Nemacheilidae > Triplophysa > Triplophysa siluroides. The sequence continues at coordinate 1,470,338 of VCII01000447.1, forward strand.
TGGATGCATGATAGATGCAATTCTTTATTACCGATTCATTTTATAAAGATGGTTTTATATGCTAATTGGGAACTATAAACTGCGTAAGGCCAACGATTTGCAAAATTATTAACATGAAACACATTAATAATTTTTAAATGCAAAAACAACAGAAGTGTGATTCACCAACCTAACATATGGAACAAACACAGGGCATATGTTGCATTAGTCATAATACTAAGCAAAATAATCATTTTCTGTATCCTTTGAAACCTTGATAAGCCAATTTATTTTACTGATCTAACAACGCAGCATTTGTTTGCTTTTTATTATGTGCATTTAACATTATTCTCATACTCCAGACGGAAATAAACAAATGCACCAGTGAGAATCCTAAATAATGCAGTAACAGATTGTTTTCCAAATGTAGACATTTGTATTTTAATAATGTATTATTTTAACAGTTTTAACACTCTAACCTGTCTTGCACAAATAGTGCTGTTCCCCATTTCTAATTGGTCTCCGCTGACATGATTCATCTGTGCGGTTCATGACACAGCCAAAATGATACTCTGCTATTGACAGCTGTGTGCTACATACAGCAAAGAGTTTCCAGTGAAAAATGATGCTCTCCTGACAACACAAAACCCCACAGAAAAGACTTTATACTTGCACCTTTTTTGCAAGCATTAACCAGTTTATGGGTTTACGTAAATACTAGTCATTTCTGAAATTTACAAATGTTTCATTGTGACAGCTTGAAGCATTCAAACAGGTAAACAAATGGAACTGTTAAATGGAACAGTTGACACAAATGGCGTCAACAACAAACTCTTACATTACAGCGTGAAGAATCACTGCTGATTTGAACAGAATGAAACAAAGTCTTAATTTGTACATTAATTCACAATTGATATTGACTAGCATCAATGATATTTTTAAATGCTGTCGTGGAAAAATGTGGAAAATATTTTTTTGTCTTGAAAAGCTGACTATGAGTATAGACTTAGTCTGATCAGCGAGTGCGCCTGACCCCCAGTTAACTTCCGGATTGTGTTTGGCTAGTGTCTAATTATATAATTATTTATATTAGATTTTATTTAATGTATGTTAATATTAATTTGTATTATAATTTTACTGTATAATAATTGTATTAGATAAATTATTTTGTGAGTTTTTTTGTATGTTCATTTTATTAAATAAACTATTTGTTGTATGAGTCCTGCAGTTTGGGCGCATTTAAACAAACCATATAGTACATTGACATCTAGCGGTTGAGCTTGGTATCCAAGTAAGGGTTTAGCCAAGTAAGGGTTCTTCTCGGTTTCTTTGGCTTGTTATCAGAAATAATCTTCATGCACTCTATTGTTTTGAATGTGTACCGGAAGTTAAGTTGGGGTCAATAAAGAAATTCAATTTGATTCAACTAATATAACCCAATCGGCCTGCAGCCTCCCCCCCCCTTGCCTGGGGAGAAAGTTGGAAACGACCATCTGAGTCCCCGGCCTGTGGACCACCTGGAATTTGAATGGTTGTAAAGCTAGATACCAACGGGTGATCCGCGTGTTGGTATCCTTCATGGTGCGTAGCCACTGCAGGGGCGCGTGGTCCGAACAGAGTCTGAACTCTCAGGAGATAATAGCAGAGAGTGAGGATGGCCCACCTAATCGCTAGGCACTCTTTCTCAATGGTACTGTACCTCGTTGCTCTCCTTGAGAGCTTGCGACTGATGTACAGCACCGGCCGTTCCTCACCCTCTACCTCCTGGGACAGGACCGCCCCCAGTCCTCTGTTCGACGTGTCAGTCTGAAAAAGAAAGGGGAGAGCAAAGTAAGGAGAGTGCAATTACGGGCTGCCACACAGAGCAGTCTTCACTTTGGCGAAAACCTGCTGGTCCTTTTTAGTGAGGTCAGCCATCGGGCTGGTAAGGTCCGAATAATTAGGTTCATACCTCCTATAAGAAAGGAAACCTGACCTCCACCCACCCGATTGCAGACTTCTTCGGGTAAGCCGTCAGCCAGACTCCTCTCAGCAAACTCAGCACCGCCTTAAGGTGTTGCATATGCCACTACCAGTCCTTACTATAGATGATGATGTCAACAAAGTAAGCAGAGGCATATGCTGCGTGCGGCTTAAGTATGCGGCGCTGGAAGGTGGCCGGAGCTCCGAATAAGCCTAAAGGAAGGGTGACAAATTGGTGCAATCCGAACGGCATGGTGAAAGCTGTCTTTTCTTTGAACAGGGGAGATAAGGGGATCTGCCAATAGCCCTTCGTTAAATCCATTGGCGAATAAAATCGAGCCTGACCGAGCCGATCAAGCAAGCAGTTTTAGGTACCCAAACTATCTGGCTCGCCCAATCGCTGCTGGACTGGTGCTGGATGCGGCCAGGCATGGGTGAGAACACATCCGTGAACTCTGCTTGCATCTTGGGAACGTCAGTGATCTGGGAGGGCGAGAGGTGATCCCCACGGGGCCATAGCGAGAGATTGACCTTTAGTGCTCATTTCTGACCCGAGATCTTCCTCTCTACTTACCGCCATCGCCCGCAGCACCGCGTCCACCTCACTCCATTTTTTTTAGGAGGTTGAAGTGGTATATTTGATGTGCCCCGCTTCTGTCTGATCGTACCACCTCATGATTGAGATCCCCAACTCGCCGTGTGACCACAAAGGGCCCTTGTCACTTGGCCAGTAATTTAGAGCTCGATGTTGGGAGTAATATGAGTACTTTCTCTCCCTGTGTAAATTTGTGTAATCTGGCACCCCTGTTATATTGCTGGCTTTGTCTGTCCTGGGCCTGTAACAAATTCTCCATAGAGAGCACCCCAAAGTGTGGCGTTTTGCTCTCAGGTCCATAACATATTGAATTTGGTTCTTACTATCGGACAGTCCATCCTCCCAAGTTTCCCTTAGGACGTCCAGCACCCCGCGAGGCTGACGTCCATAGAGAAACTTGAAGGGGGAAAAACCTGTGGAGGCTTGGGGGACCTCGCGCACAACAAATAACAGGGGTTCCAGCCATCATCCTAATTTTTGGCGTCTTCGTGAACAAACTTTTGGACCATGGTTTTTGTGAGGGACCGAGAAGCCAAGAACAAGGAACACAAGCCTTTGCACAAAAGAAAACGGGTCTTTATTTGAACCCAAGAGAAAAAAATAACTTTACATACTCATAAATTTCTTACAACAAAATAAAATAATCAAACAGGAACTGAGATCAAAACAGTTAGACAAAAACCAACCAAACAAACTAAAAACTGACCTGCTCAAATGAACAAAGCAACAGTTTATAAAGGAAAGGATGGGCCCATTACAAATTAAGAGGGGAAACAATTTAACTTTACATACCACATATAACCTTACATACATCAAAATCTAAATCAAACAAAGACATAAATAAAGATAAGGAAAGCCAAATGTAATCAAATATCATAAATGTACAACTAAATAAATCAATTAATAAATACATTAACGTTACTTCCTCCCCCCGGGCAATTCCAGCAAATGGTATGTCCGGAACCAATAATGCGGAATCAATGATGCTTAGGTCCGGTTCCCGCCCGGACTCTAATCCTCATTACGCCAAGATGCGGCTGCAGCGGACCATGTCTGAAGTTCATCACGGTAAACTTAAACTCCAAAAATAGAAACAAATATAAGTAACATATACACAGTAACTAATTTGTGTGCACTTCAAATCAGTAACAATGTATATAAAAATGTGTTGTAAATGTACGCAAACCTGACAATAAAGAATCAATGAATATGATGTTGTGTTTCATGTGGTTACTCTGAGCTATCATACTGAAACAAATGAAAATGAATAAAAGTTTAAATAAAGCTTATTCTTAAATGAATGTCCTTCATGTAAACGCATGCATGTGTGTGTATTGATACATCCACATTACCGCTCTTGTGCGGCCACCACTCGGGCCGTCACAGTTTTCAACGTGCGGTTAAATCGTTCGACCAGAACGTCCGTTTGTGGGTGGTAGTGTAGTGTATTTTGGTGGATACAATGAGTTTAATCACAGTAAAATACGTACAATTAATGGTGATTAATCATGCGCATTTTTATACACCTTTTCTGATGCAGCAGACTTAATATACGTGACCAACTAAATTGATACATCCACATTCCCGCTCTTGCGGCCACCACTCGGGCCGTCACAGTTTTCAACGTGCGGTTAAATCGTTCGACCAGAACGTCCGTTTGTGGGTGGTAGTGTAGTGTATTTTGGTGGATACAATGAGTTTAATCACAGTAAAATACGTACAATTAATGGTGATTAATCATGCGCATTTTTATACACCTTTTCTGATGCAGCAGACTTAATATACGTGACCAACTAAATTGATACATCCACATTACCGCTCTTGTGCGGCCACCACTCGGGCCGTCACATTTCCCCCCACATCAGGAATCTCGCCAGTACAGCGGGAGAGATAGTCAGCAGTAACGTTGACTTTTCCAGAAATGTGTTGTATCTTGAATCGGAAGGGCTGCATGGCGAGATACCATCTTGTAATCCTTCCATTAGAATCCTTCATTTTCTCCAACCACTGCAATGCTTTATGATCAGTATCTAGGGTAAACTCACGGCCTAGTAGATAGTATCGTAGGGAATCCAACGCCCATTTTATGGCCAAACACTCTTTTTCCACCGTTGAATAAAGTACTTCTCTCGGAAACAGTTTACGACTAATGTAAGCCACTGGCTGTCGACTCTCTGGTGGTCCTTGCAATAGAACAGCTCCTACTCCCCTCTCAGAGGCATCAGTCTGTACAACGAAAGGACGACTAAAATCAGGATTGTGTAGCACAGCACTTGTTGTCAAAGCTCCCTGGATGTCCCCGAAGGCTTTCAATATCTCCTCAGTCCACTGCAATTGGTTCGGGCAACGTGCCCCCACCATGTCCGTTAACGGAGCAGCCCTGCTGGAAAAGTTAGGGACAAAGCGATGGTAAAATCCAGCCACCCCCAAAAATGATCGCAGGTCCTTACGTGTCTGGGGTACCGCACACTCCTCTAAAGCTTGAACTTTCTTCACCTGCGGTCGCACACACCCCTGGCCAATGACGTAACCCAGGTATTCAGTCTCTTGTTTAGCTACAGCACACTTGGTGGGGTTGACAGTTAGGCCGGCATTCTGAAGACGCTGCAAGACTTCTGTGAGATGTTGCACATGTTCCTCCCAGGTGTTACTGTAAATGATAATATCATCAAGGTATGCGGCAGCAAAAGGTAAGCCACGTAACACTTGGTCAATTAACCTCTGAAACGTCGCCACGGCCCCATGAAGGCCAAAAGGTAACACCTTAAAATGGAAAAGGCCCCTTGGTGTTCTGAATGCAGTCAAAGGCTGCGAGGATGGAGTCAGTGGAATTTGCCAATAGCCTTTAGAAAGGTCCATTGTTGTGAGATATTTGGATTGGCCCAAACGATCAATTAGGTCACTTATGCGAGGGGTAGGGTAGGAATCAAACTGTGATACTGAGTTGAGATATCGGAAATCTATACAGAACCTTATACTCCCGTCTTTTTTTGGCACAAGGACTATGGGGTGACACCACTCACTATTCGAAGGCTCAATAATACCCAAGCGGAGCATAAGGTCTACCTCTTCCTGCAAGGTCACCTGCAATCTTTCAGGTATCCTATAGCTCTGGCGTTTAACGACAGCATTAGGTTTCAGTATTACACCATGCTCAATCAAGTTGGTAAATCCGGGATATTCAGAAAACACCTTCGAAGTGAAGAGAACTTGTACTTGGGACCGCTGAGAAGCTGTCAGATGATCTAGCCCGATGTCCCCAGGAACTGGCTGTGGCAGATACTGCTCATCAGATTCTTCCTCTTCAACACAGCGAATCATCAGTGACTGTGACTTTTCAGGACGAGGAACCCACTCTTTCAACAGGTTGACATGCAAAACCCGACTAGATCGATCTTGACCCGGCATACTGATTTCATAAGTCGTAGGACCCAGGCGTTTCTTGATTTCGTAAGGACCCTGCCATTTTGCTAGTAGTTTACTCTCTCGACTGGGCAACATGACAAGTACCTTTTTACCGACCTCCAGATCCCTTTCTCGAGCCAGAGGGTCATACCAAGTCTTCTGCTTTTCCTTGGCTTCTGCCAAATGATTCTGAGCCAAACCGGTCATCTTCTGCAAACGTTCCCTCATCTGTAAAACATAGGAAACAACACTGGTGGGCTCTTTTTCAGGACTCCCTTCCCACATCTCCCGGAGCAGAGCCAATGGGCCTCTGACATCACGGCCATACAACAGCTCGAAAGGAGAAAAACCTGTGGAAGCCTGAGGGACTTCCCGATAAGCGAATAGAAGATAGGGCAACCATTGATCCCAGTCTTGACCAGTCTCACTGACAAACTTCCTTAACATCTGCTTCAAAGTCTGGTTAAATCGCTCAGTCAACCCATCCGTTTGGGGATGATAAGGAGTATACGCAGACTCTTAATTCCTAAGAGCTGGTAAACCTGCTTCAACAAGGTAGACATGAAATTAGTGCCCTGGTCGGTTAGAATTTCTGCAGGAAATCCGACCCTGGAAAATAACTGGACCAAGGAAGTAGCTACAGGTTTCGCCTTCACAGATCTTAACGGAAATACCTCTGGGTATCTGGTGGAGTAGTCCGTTATCACCAGCATGAAACGGTTCCCTGAGCGACTCCTCTCCACGGGTCCAACGACATCCATCCCAAGCCTCTCAAACGGAGTACCAATAATAGGAAGTGGTTGTAGTGGTGCTTTTGACGGACGTCTGAGGGAAACCTTCTGACAAACAGGACAGCTTTTACAAAATTGGGCCACATCTACTTTCAAACCGGGCCAGAAAAACCACTTCTTGATTCTTGCAGCAGTCTTGTTTTTCCCCAGGTGGCCAGCCCAAGGAATCGAGTGACTCAGATGTAACACCATATCTCGAACACACTGTGGAACCACAAGTTGTTTCTGGACCCCAATCTCCCGATAGAGTATTCCCTTCATTATTACATATCTGGCTGTACTGTCATCTAGAGGCTTCTCTCTTACCTCTGCAGTTCTAGCAAAGCACTCCGTGAGACTATCATCTTCCTGCTGCATCTGAACGATATTGGTGGGCATCTGGAAGTTCACAGGTAAGTCACAAGCTAAATCTTCAATCTCCGTATGAGCAGCATATTTTACCTTTTCTTGTCTTTTTCCTCTTCTAGTCTTTCTCCTCTTCGACACCCCGGATTCAATCTCTGCATTGAAGAAAGGTAAAGTACTCAGTGGGTGTTCAATCCCCTCCGACTGGTTCGCCTTTGCTCTGGTCACCACCACGTTACACTGTTGAGCCGGGTGCAACAACTCCAGCAGCACTGGTATATCTCGACCCAGAATCACAGGAAAAGACAAGTTATCAGCAACCCCCACTTCCATCAGGTAAGTCTGTTCTTCTATTTTGACGTAAACATGGGCGGTTGGTAACAATCTCTCATCTCCATGTACACAGAAAATAGGCAATTTGTTGACTGTACTGATCAAAGAGGGTGATATGAACTTTCTTCTTACCAGAGTCTGATCACTGCCGGTGTCAATCAAAGCAGTCAATTTCTCACCATTTATCTCCACATTTGTAGTTCTCAAAGAGCTTGGGGATTTGGTTACATCCCTCCTTGGCACAAAACATAGCTGTGTAAGCTGAGCTGAGATCCTCGGACAATTTGGTTTAGTGTGCCCTTCTTGCCCACACAGATAACATATGGGAGGTCGTTTAGGAGCAAAATTCAATTTGGCTAAAGTTGGATTCCTCATGTAGGGCTTACAGACCCCTCCACCTTCCTTTGCTGAAAGTGAGGCATGTCGAGAGAACGGCGGTCATTGACAGGTTTCCAAGACCACGGCTTACTCTTTCCTCTGGCTGCAACAAACACATCCGCCAAAGATGCTGCTTCCGCTGCGGTTCTAGGGTCTCTCTCTCGAATCCACACCTGGAGTTCAGGGGACAACATTCTAAGATATTGCTCCAAAATGATGATTTCACTCACCTCTTCCACTCGTTTCCTCTTAGGCTGGATCCACTTTCCAAAGAGTTCTTTGATCCGGTTATAAAGCTCTATGGGACTCTCTTGATGGATCTACTGATAAGGAACGGAACTTTTGTCGATAAGTTTCAGCATTGACATCATATTTCTTTAATATAGCATCTTTCACTTTATCATAGTCAGTAGACTCATTCACATCCATATGGACATAAGCTGCTCTTGCTTTACCAGTCAGCAAAGGAATTAAATGCCAAACCCAATCAGTTTTAGTCCACCTACAAGCAACAGCAATCCTTTCAAAAGTAACAAGGAAGTGTTCTACTTCATCAGTATCACTCAGCTTCTCCAATCGAGGTATCTGAGATAATGGTGGGCCTATATTGTTCCCAGCCTGATTAAAACTCTGCTGATGAACTGAAACCTCTGAGTTTCCATCAGAATCTAAATGATCCACATCGGGCCTTTCCCGAGAATCCCGGTCAACATTAGGTAAGTGAAGGTTGGAAGAGGTGCGTGCTTGGACCTCTATTTGCAAAAGACCAAACTGGTGCTGGAGAGTCTTAAACCGTCGCTCCTGATCCACCTGCTCCTGCTGTCTTGCAGTCTCCCGACTCTCTGTCCGGGCCATATGGGCTCGAAGCAGATTTGCCAACCCAGTCACCGAAACGTCTCGGTCTCCCATTGCCTCGCCTCCTTCAGCTCCTTCTACCATGTCCCGGTCCTCCTCACCTCTTTCTTCTTCTTGCTGCAAGGGAGGAGCCTTAGGCCCACCTTTCTTTAAGGTACGACTCATATTAACAGGGGGAAAAAAAACAGCCTCGAGGGGCAGAAAAGAACCAAACACAGCGTTGTGTCCTTGACTGACTGAAAAAAAATCCCACCGCTGCCACCATATGTGAGGGACCGAGAAGCCAAGAACAAGGAACACAAGCCTTTGCACAAAAGAAAACGGGTCTTTATTTGAACCCAAGAGAAAAAAATAACTTTACATACTCATAAATTTCTTACAACAAAATAAAATAATCAAACAGGAACTGAGATCAAAACAGTTAGACAAAAACCAACCAAACAAACTAAAAACTGACCTGCTCAAATGAACAAAGCAACAGTTTATAAAGGAAAGGATGGGCCCATTACAAATTAAGAGGGGAAACAATTTAACTTTACATACCACATATAACCTTACATACATCAAAATCTAAATCAAACAAAGACATAAATAAAGATAAGGAAAGCCAAATGTAATCAAATATCATAAATGTACAACTAAATAAATCAATTAATAAATACATTAACGTTCCTTCCTCCCCCCGGGCAATTCCAGCAAATGGTATGTCCCGGAACCAATAATGCGGAATCAATGATGCTTAGGTCCGGTTCCCGCCCGGACTCTAATCCTCATTACGCCAAGATGCGGCTGCAGCGGACCATGTCTGAAGTTCATCACGGTAAACTTAAACTCCAAAAATAGAAACAAATATAAGTAACATATACACAGTAACTAATTTGTGTGCACTTCAAATCAGTAACAATGTATATAAAAATGTGTTGTAAATGTACGCAAACCTGACAATAAAGAATCAATGAATATGATGTTGTGTTTCATGTGGTTACTCTGAGCTATCATACTGAAACAAATGAAAATGAATAAAAGTTTAAATAAAGCTTATTCTTAAATGAATGTCCTTCATGTAAACGCATGCATGTGTGTGTATTGATACATCCACATTACCGCTCTTGTGCGGCCACCACTCGGGCCGTCACAGTTTTCAACGTGCGGTTAAATCGTTCGACCAGAACGTCCGTTTGTGGGTGGTAGTGTAGTGTATTTTGGTGGATACTATGAGTTTAATCACAGTAAAATACGTACAATTAATGGTGATTAATCATGCGCATTTTTATACTTTTCTGATGCAGCAGACTTAATATACGTGACCAACTAAAAGCACTCGTCCAGCGAGTGATCAGCAAATCGTATATCAATTCTAAGGAATATCACTTTCCTGGCCGCCGAAACACAATATTCTTACTGTAGCACAGTACCGCTCCAGATATCCTAACGAAATCAAGTAGTTTAAGTGACGTTAATATGTGATAAATAAACACAGAAACAATTCGAGCTTGGATACAAATGCGGGTTTATTGACTACACTAAAGGGGAAACAAACCAACTACCTAACAAACAACAAACGTTGAGCAAACAAACATGAAACGTAAAAGCAGTAAAGAATGGAAGAAATAGACAAAACAAAGAGTTGGCAGTATAACATCAGCTATTCACATCTGCATAAACCATCAAGGACAATCTCCTTATTAAAAAGGGGCAAAGCTTAAGCGCAGCTATTTAGAACTATCAGATACTTGCGTTGGCTTCTTTGGTGTGCTGGGAAAAGTTCTGATGCGCGTGAAAAAGGTTTCAGAGTCCTGATGTGTTCAAAGCAAGCGGGGGAGTCTGTCGGATTCTTGCTTAGAGCCGGATTGGCTGCCGAAGGTAGAACGAACTTAGCCGAAGCAAACTGCCGGAAGAAGCTGTCTCCAAGGAGGGAGACAGGTCTCGGGAAGTGAACGACACGAGAGCGCGTAGTCGCGATGCGCGAACACGGCACAAGCGAACGCGAAAACGAGCATAGTTTTCTCCGTGCACAGACGTTTTAAGCCTGAGGGCGTCACGCCCCACTAAGGCGGACGATCCAATGCAATGAGATGATTTTGGGCGCGAAAACATGTCTTTGTCTGGCTTACTAGCTCATTTGAATTCATGGTCGCCCAGAAGTTTGGAGTTGTAATACTTTTAGGATAAAGATAAAATGAGTATGGTGTAAAATACATTACTGTGCTATACACCATCTTTTTAAGAATAAAGAGGGAAACATTTAGATATGAAACATGAAAGGATTATAAGTACATTGACCTGTAGTTTGTACAAGAACGTAACAATAAAAAAAATACAACTTAGCACACATGCCCTCGAGGTTATAGGTGAGGCAGAATATCATGGAGACCAACATACAATGTGGAGATATATGTGGATGCACATTTAAACCATTCTTTTGTGGATAAAGAGAGAAAAAAATTTGGAAGAAGATGGGTATCTCAGTCTTTGGGGCCATCCTCCCCTCTGTGAAACACAACCTCCCCCACTCCTGAACCTCCTTTGAAGTCCAGGAGAGGGGATTGGCATCTGTCCTGGTCATTGATAAATGCTTTGAGCGAGAGCAGTTGGGATCAGACTCTTCGGCACCAGTTAGGACCCTGCTGAGAGGTTGTGGTGTTTAACGATCACACATGGTAACCTTTGCTCCTTGACCAGATCCTACAGTAGACGCTGGTGCGAATCGTTTTAACACCCAATAACCCATAAAGTTCACGGAGGGTTCGTGACATGAACGCCGTGCCTTGCGTCCATGAGAACCTATTTTGGCATTCCTACACGGGAGATTAACGAGAACAGGGCGTCCGCTACGCTTTTCACAGAAAATATTACAGAGCGCCACTGCCTCAGGGTATCGCGTTGCATAGTCCATTATGACCACTGCAAAGTGAATGGACCCGACCAGGTCCATTCCAAATCTCTCGAAGGGGACCTGTACGAGCAGGAGAGGGCGCAAGGGTACCTTTGGGTTAGCTGGTAAGTTTACCAGCTGACAGTCACGACAAGACGCGCACCACCTGTGCATGTTCTCGTTAATGCCCGGCCCAAAAAATTTGGTCGTTAGACGATTCAACGTGGCTGCCTGCCCTAAATGCCCGGCCATTGGATTAGAATGAGCCGCCTGGAAAAAGCGTTTCCCGATGGCTCCTTGGTATGACTAACTGGGTCGTATCCAGTGGTGTAGTCGGGACAATACGCACGCATACGCCGTATGCTTACTTTTTCCACAGCGCTGTTTGCGTATAACGACTTCTAAAGATCTATATTAGCGCATACCCACTTGTTCTCCTGCTTAACGTCTCCAAGCTGCTTTTGTGGTTTGCTTTCACAATTCATTAATACAATTGGTGCATTTCTTAAGAAAATTGACAAAATGTCTTGTGGCCCCGCCTCCGACTACCACGCCAAGCGCATCATCTTCAAGTGTTGGCAACTCGCCTGCGAGGAGTTCGTCCCGTCAGTGACTGAAAGAGTCCCGGTAACATTGATAAAACTGCTCACTTTTAGTCAATGCTGGTTTAAAGGGCGCGCAGTGGCTCTCTCATCTGTTCGGGCCTCCGGCTCGAGAGTGATTGACACTGAATTCACGGGTTCTCTTGCGCTGCTTTATCTCTTTACGATATTGCAGTGCATCGCAAATCTTTGATATCTGTCACAACTTTTAATACTAGCTTTCTTTAAATGACACATGATGAAATGAAACAAAGCACTAACATAGCCCTACTATTCAAAGTCAGAATCCTTACATTTTCTCTGTATCCTCGTTCCCAGTCATTGTGAACCTCCTTGTTACGTTTATTCTACATTTAAAATAATGTAGTCTGTTTTTACCACAACGTTAACTTCATACATTAATATCTTCCCCTTAAATTATTAACAAGTATTGACACAGAAATCTTGCATATGTTTTTACGTATTCTTGTATATGTGATGCGTTACAAAGATATGATGCTTTGTAAAAAATATTGTATTGTGGTCGACAGTACTGGCATAGACCTGTTTTTCATACCTTTTTCCACCAACTTATTTTTTTCCAATTCTATAACTTCATATTCAAAGCATAAGCGAAGAATAATGCATAAATATTTAACTGAAATAATTGTCATATATTACTAGAAAAACACACTGACCCCTGTCTTTTGGCCATGTGCGGTCGGGGTTATCGTTGTATAGTATAGTACACCACTTTTTTTGTTAGGACTACACCACTGGTCGTATCCTGTTTTCACTGAGCGTCTTGGGTCACCCGATACAACCTGTCTTTTAAAATGGCAAAGTATGGATAGGAAAGCGGTCGCGTTGGTTGGAGAGGCTGCCCGTCGATGGTGCGGACCTGTTCAAACACATTTCTGACCGACTCGTCCTGAGACTGTTCCAGGGGAAAATCCTCTCAACAGCTCTCTGTTTCCCTGAGTCAGCTCTCGTTGGCCCCGGTACAGCCTCTCCCAGCTGCGCCCCAGCCCCCTTCCGCTGCTCTCGATTCCACCAAGAGACATAGAGACATCCGCACACAAATGCCCCAATAAATTACTAGAATCCAGCCAATTCGTCCCCAAAATTAGCGGATGCCTGAGGGCCGGATTAACGGCCATCTCAACGTTATGCTTTTGGATCTTTTTTGCATTTTATCCTCACACCGCCAACAGGCCGGCCCAGGCCCTAGCGGCAGGAAGCAGGCCAAGGGATTGGTGAGAAGAGGGCAGAGGGACACGAGAGGTGGTGGTAGGGCAGAGGGACACGAGAGGTGGTGGTAGGGCAGCCAAATGGGTCCGCGCCTCTGGGTGGTCTCTCGTTGTCCCCTGGGAGCGGGGAGCTGCCCACGTCTGTAGATCTGGCCTGGACCTGGGAAAGGGAGTCAGACGGGGGGAAGAAGGGGAAGAAACAGGGGTAGAGAGAGATTGGAGGGGTTCGCCGAGAAACCTGACAAGTTGGGCTGGGCAAAAATCTATTTTCCGATATCATCAATTCAATATCGATTCTCAAAAGCTGTGAATTGAACTTTTTTCGTATTTATTACCGCAAGATCTGATTAACATGGATCCTGTTAATATTAGTCTTCTCTGCTAGATTTCAACCTCTTCTATACCTTTATCGATATTACAATTGAACGCATTAACTTGGAAAATACCTAATAATTCACCTCGTGCACAAAAGTTCACAGAGTCGATTGCAATTTTGATTTTCAGAGATATAAGGCCGTACAGCATTGTTGACAACGACTCATTCCGTTACATGTTGCGCATACTGGAGCCACGTTATTCTGTTCCTAGCCACGAAACGAATCGTTGCTGTATCCTTACAGTCAGCGTACAATGTGGCCCTCACGTGTGATGGTTGGACGTCAAGGAGTCAGGACAGCTGTGTCACAATTACCTGCCACTATCTACCTGATGACTGGGTTCTCATTTCAAATGTGTTGCAGACCAGAGCTTTGTAGGCTAGCCACACAGTGGAAAAAATATCTGCAATGCTTTCAGAGGTGTTGGAAGAGTGGGGGCTCGATAGGAAAGAACTGGTCATTGTGATTGACAATGCTATCAATATGATACGTGCCGTGGAGATAATGGAGTTGCTTCACGTTGGCTGTTTTGCGCGCACACTAAATCTGGCATCATAAGCTGTGCTGAAACTTTCAGCGATCTCTCGTTTGCTAAGTCGAGTTAGGCCCATAGTGCAGTTCTTTCACAGGAACGCTAACAGAGCTTTCAAAGAAAAACTAACTTTACTAAACTTGCCCTGTCACAAACTTAAAGTTGACGTGTTGACCAATTGGAACAGCACCCTTAACATGCTTGAGAGATTTTTGGAGCAGCAGCCGGCAATATCAGCAGCATTTATTTCTCCAGAAGTCCGCCTCAGTGAAAAGGATCTTTGCACTCTGACAGAGGCAGATGTGACAGAGGACATTATGAAAGCTCTTCGGCCGATTTAAAGGGCAACTCTGGTGATGTCTGAGGAAAACTCCGCTACCCTCTCTATCATTCAGAGGCGGAGCCAGAAGGGTGCCCTAGGTGGCACTGGAACCCTCAGACATATGATTCGCCACCCCGGTTGCCATCTCAAATTTTATTGGGCAGTTTAATGCTGTTTGACATCTCATTTCAGCATTGGTTGAAAAAAGCATCTGGTTGAAGTTCGGCAGCGGTGCTGCACAGCTTTCAAATGAATCCAGGACGAGAGTGATGAGAGTAACAGAAAAATTTGGAAATTTTGTATTTAAGGTAAGTTTTAAGACTAGGCATCGGTATTTTGTTTTCCAGAAATCATTGGAAAGTTAAGGCGCTGTATGAGTAAACATGAATGGTTCCAGATTTAGCCTAAACGTACATTATGTCTATATTTGTGTAATATACAATGTAGTGCCAATAAGTTTATTTGCCTGTTAACATAATGTAGGCTAGCTAGTACTATAGCTACCACCAATGTTTAAATGTTAAATTAACGCTGAAATTCGGAAGCTCTTTATCTGGTAGTGATACTCAAAAGATTACCTCAATTCATAAAGGGCTAAGAATAATACTTCTAGCTAAGTTACTGCATAGTATGGCCAGCCATGATTTATCTAGTAACAAATGCTTCAGTTGATTTAAAGGTATACTGTAGTTATAATGGAATTTGTAATTAAAATTGGGAGAAAATACTCTGTATTGGATGCTCACATGTAACAAGACTGTCATATTTTTGCATAAGGTCAATTATAAATGAAGAGAAAGGGAGAGATAACAGACTTCTTTTTAGAGAAGCAAAAACAGGCTGATCAGGTGCAAACAGACTCCAGCCCTTGCATGACCACCGGACTGTAGACATTTTTATTGTGATTTATTGTAATGTTACTTGTTATTGTAATCGATTAATTGAGGGATGTCACAGAGAGCTCTGACTCTGAGCAAGAAAGTGAGCCAGAGCTGCCAGGAGATGTCATAGAGCCCCAACTAACCACATCAAGCACCATATATGCTGTTCCAAAAGGACCCAATGGCTATATTTAAAACTAATTAGTAGTTGTCATACATATTTTATTATTTATTTACACATGTATAATACTTATGCCTTTTAAAAGAGATGACACATTGTTTAACATATTCCATTTTCTACCGCTTGTCCGAACTACCTCGGGTCACGGGGAGCCTGCGCCTATCTCAGGAGTCATCGGGCATCAAGGCAGGATACACCCTGGATGGAGTGCCAACCCATCGCAGGGCACACACACTCACTCATTCACTCACTCATTCACGGGACAATTTTTCCAGAGATGCCAATCAACCTACCATGCATGTCTTTGGACCAGGGGAGGAAACCGGAGTGCCCGGAGGAAACCCCCGAGGCACGGGGTGAACATGCAAACTCCACACACACAAGTCGGAAGCGGGAACCGAACCCCCAACCCTGGAGGTGTGAGGCGAACGTGCTAACCACTAAGCCACCGTGCCCCCCTGTTTAACATATATTTCAGCTAATTCAAGATCCAGAGATGAGGGTCCTGTACAGCCATGTTTGAAAACATTTCCCAGAACTCAGTATGGTACAAGGAAAGGAGCTTTTAACAGCTCCTGGTATAAGAACAAGTCATGGCTTGAATATTCTGTAAGTCAAGACTCAACTTATTGTTTTGCCTGTATGCATTTTCTTTGCCAAATACATATGAATCTCCATTTACATCACAAGCCTGCTTTTGTAACTGGAAAAAATCTCTGTTTAAAGATTCTGTGTTTAAGCTCCATTCCAAGCATCAAAGGCATGTATCCTTGGAATGAGTATAAATTATCTGTCGATAGCAACTCATCAATGGTAGATGTCATGAATGAAGATCGTAAAAAAAAGTCAAAGAAAACGTCTTGGTTACCTCTGTAACCTCAGTTCCCTGATGGAGGGAACAAGACGTTGTGTCGAACCGACAGATGGGGTTCGCCCTTGAGAACCTATCAACTCTGACTATTTTTAAAAAGGCCAATGAAATTGCCGAATGAAATTTGCATGCCGGGGTCCGCCTCCGGATGTCCGGTACAAAAAAGGAAGCCGGCGTGCTTCATTCATTCACCTGTGTTCTGAGGAGCCTGAGAGCCTCTCAATACTGCTGCAGAGGGCGATACGCGTGGTGGCATAAGGGACACAACGTCTCATTCCCTCCATCAGGGAACTGAGGTTACAGACGTAACCAAGACATTCACTTTCTGTCGGTCTCTCGACGTTGTGTCGAACCGACAGATGGGGTTCCAATGGAAAACGCCACTACACTCAAAAAAAGGGTTTTGTGGCAGTGTTCATTTTACTCAAATACTTTGTGTTACAATAACACATACATATTTCGTTTCAAGACAATTCAAAACAACCGGATGTGACGTTGTCTATTGACTCTCATGAAGACGGCGCGAATCTCGAGAAGACGGCGGGCGCGTGACATTGTCTGAAGTATCCGGTAAGAAATCTTAAGATTGTTTTCTTCCTCAGTCAATCTTAAAACATGTTGTGACAATTATATGTTATGTGGCAGTCCAGGATTGTGTTTGATGATGATTATTTCACGCGGTAGCACGAGGTGTGCGTTTACCTTAGCTTTTCCGTCGTGTTTAAGGAGTATTGAACTTGTTGTTTAACTTCGTGTAATTTTTTGCAGCAGTGACGTTAGCGTTAAAGTGTAAGTTTTTTCGTGTCAAAATTCATCTATTGCTTTTTGTGATAGCACGAGGTGCGTTTTTACTTGGCTTTTCCATCTTGTTTAATCGCATTGAACGTGTTCATTGAACTTATTTGGGTAAGTTACGTTTTAGTGTGTTATGTGGCAGTGATGTAAAGTTTATGATTTGTTCGTTTCAAATTCGTCACAAGGTGCATTTAGCATTTCCTTTTGTGTTTAAACCGTATTGAACTTGTTCTTCAACTTCGAGTCATTTTAGAGTTTTAAGCAGCAGTAAGGCCCCCTTTTCAGAAGGGAAGAGGTGGGTGAAATGTTTTTGAGTCATTTATGTTCGACTTTATGGGTTGTGTGGTAACAATAAATCATTGTGTTTTGTAGATTTGTGCAGAGTTTGAAAGAATCACAACAGTCCCATTGGTGTCCACGTACTTTGCGAAGATTCTTGTTAATGATTATTTGATAAGTATATGTGTGTATATACTTTGCTGTATAATTAAGTAAGTGAAATTGTGTGGTATAACTTGCATTTATTTTATCTGTTTCCCACTCATGTCATTTCAAACCTATATGAGTTTCTTTCTCTTGCAGAAAACAAGATATTTTAAATAATGTTGATAACAAAACAACACTGGCCCCCATTGACATTTTTTGTCTGTTGTACATTATAGACACGCAATTCATTACGAAGACCGTTCTTAAAATACTTTTTTTTCTACAGAATCAAGTGATATATTAGTTTTTAATGATATTAGATATATTATAGAACTTCTTAATAAAGTACATTCATTTTAAGTAACTATCATTGTTATTCTCGCCTGCAGGATACAGATGGACCCAGTACTCAGGAGGCAATCCAGAAGACTGTGATGGGAGTGTTTGTTGAAAGACAGCCCAGCAAATGCTGGAGTGGTATTGGAGGGAGTGAGAGTTCTTGAGGACCTGAACAACGTATCGTATGCGACACCCATGCTGATGGGACTGATATATGCACTGAACTTGAGCTACCCTCCTGAACTCAGGTATACTTTTAAAGTACTGCAGAAGTTGTTTCTGGAGCTAGATGGGAAGAAACTATCTCAAAAAGTTCAGACCCTGAAGACCAAGCTATTCTCAGATGTTAATGAGTAAACAATGTTGTAATTTTTCACATGTATATGCCATGTTTCAGAAAATGGCAGTACAATTGTTTAATTAGGTTTATTAAGAGTTGTTAAACATTTTAATTAAATGGTGCTGAGTGCATCTAAATTGTCAGTAAATGTTAAGGTTTATAATGTTGTTTAAGTAACATTTAACTGTAACTATCAAGTTGATCAGTGCATCTCATTTGTCACTGAATATTACAATTATCCTTAAGGGTATCTGTAATTTAAGTGCGATAAACATTGCTTGTGTGGTGAAGTGAGTGACTCGTTGCCACGTCATCCTCATTATGTATATAGCCAATGGGGTACCGCCCTTAGCGTATATAGACTCTGTGTTCATGCCTCCTGGGATGCGTTATTGTCGAAAGCCCGCCCCTTGCCTTCATCCCAATAGACCGCGGAGGAATGCGTTTCAGCTGTGCAGCTGGTTGTTTTGATTTTAGTATTAGGTGATGTTGCATTGTTTCTTTATTTGTATTTGTTGAGTGTGACACTCAGCCATCGAGGCTGCTCGTTGTTTTCGTGGTGACATCCACACATCCACATTGTAAGTTTTAATGTAGCATCGTAACTTTACGGGAAGTTTATTTGTTTGAATGATCTGCAATGCATTTTAGTGTGGCGTGCCTTCGGGGCTTCCATCGGTACGGCGTCTCTTAGTAGCCGTGTCGGAGTGCCAGCTGTTTGTTGACTCACTAACAGATCCATCGTATGACTTTGTGCCTGTGATTACGTGTGTGTGTGCGTGAGCGTGCCGATATTCAATCAGGGTGAGTACATTAGCTATCGTTTCTTTTTAAATCTGCAATTGTTTTAATTGGATGATTAATAAATATTTGTTTAGGAAATTGAGCAGCTATATTAACAACTTGCTCTCAGTAACCCTTGCTTGTCGAGCCACGTCTGCTGCTTTGGGGGAAACCGAACTTACTTGGGATCCCAGCTCGTCTGTTGCTCTGGCGATCTGTCTTAGGCTCTAGTGGGCCTTAAAGGGTTTTTGTTTCTGTTATTTCATGATTTTGTTTCTGTTTATGTGCCTGTCTTAGTTTGTATTTGGCTGGTTCTGTCACCAGTCCTTTAGCTGCATGATCATCGCTGTTTAATGACTTCTTGCAGGGATTGATCGCAGCCAAATAGTCTTGTCATTTATAAAAAATTTTGTGACTGATTGGTGATTTCGTGACGTGACCATATCGTCTTGAATGTGTATTCTTTTGTCATAAATGGTTGTTGTTTTCTGTCTTTGTTTAAGTGGATTGTTTATCTTTATTTCTTTTATTTCTGTATTCTGCAGGAGCTGGGTATGCCAGGAAGTGGGCCGGTGGTGGTAGCTGCACGGCTTTCACCTTAACACTAGGGGTTATTAGTGCTGTGTTATTTCTGATCACTATTTGTAGTGGAGCGTGACTTTTGAATGGTGGTGTTTCTGCCGTATGCAGCTATAGCTAGCCTGCTTTCGGGGCCTCAGCCCCTGCAGTGATCTATTTTGTCTTTGTTTACGGATCGAGACAATTTATTGTGAGTTGTTATTATTTGGTTAATTCTTCCCTTTAATAAACTTTTTTTTGTTAAATTGTGAACTCACGCCTCCTGCCTCTCTTGAGCAAACGGACTGTGTCCCGTTTATTAGATTATTTCCCCGGTAATTCGGGGTGGCGTAGTCACTACTAGTTGAGCCACGTTTTGCTACACTTGCTTGAAGAACTGGTGTCTGAAATTATTTTATAAATAAGATGAATGCTATATATAGTTTGTCACAATCTGTGCAGTAAAGCATGCTTTTCTGTGTGATGTAACTTGAAATAGAAACCAATCTGTTAAAGTAACTTAAAGGAATTGGATGGAACCACTGTCCATAATTGAAATGAGTTGTTTGAATTAAATATTCTTGAGTTGGACAAACAAAAAATATTTGCTGAGTTTTTATAAAATAAACACATTTTCAGAAAACGTAACCATCTTAAGTTAAGGGGAAGCAATTATGCCGATTTTGTTTAACATCACCATTTTAAATTAATTAATCATCATTCAATTGTTTTGCAGCAACACAAGAATTTGTCGTAGATTGAAAACAACCCTTTAATGTTAATAAAAACCAATTGGGTTTTGTGGAACCACTGTCCATAATTTTATTTAGTAAGTTTAAAGTATAATTTTTTTCAATGTACGCTGTATCGCGTCACAATCTCTAGCGGAGCGACTGTGACAGGCCTAGGTGTGTCATACACGAGAGCTTTTGTTTAAGCATATGTTTAAGTTCCTTACCAAGAAAGAGGATGATCTCCACGCCGAAAAAAAGAGGATGCTCTACCTGGGGAGAGCCTACTCTTGTCTCGGTTGACCTGAGGTGCCAATTAATCTTGGTGCCGGCGCACTACGTCCCTATGTGTACCCAACAGATCTCGAGAGTGTGCCCAGATAGGCCAGTCATCGAGACAGTTAGCACACCTATTTACCCCGAAGGGAGTGAGGGCGGCTTCCATGATCTTCGTAAAGACCGTGGGGCAGGGACGGACCGAAAGGGCGGACTCTGTCACGGGGGAGAGCCTCTTTCTCGGTTGACCTGTAGTCCCAATATATCTGCTAGCCAGAGCACTAGCCAAGTCCCTGTGTGCACATAACAAATCTCACGAGCGCCTCGCCGAGATAGTTTTGTGCCCGCACACCTCTCTCCCTGAGCGGTGTGAGGGCGGCTTCCACGATCTTCGAAAGGGACAGACCGATAGGGAGGACTCTGTACTGACATGGCCAGACCTCCGAGATCGAGACATAAAAGTATGTGTCGCTTAGGTCACTTGCCATGAACCCATCTTGACATCCAGTAGACGTCAAGATGTGCTTCTGCATAGCATCCTGACCCGGCAGCTTGAGTAGGTGCCTGTTCAGGGTCTGCAGATCTAGCAACCCTCCTTTCTGAGAACGATGAAGTACGGGTCACCACCCGTTGAACATCACGGCTAGAGGGACAATAGCCGAGACGGATCATATCAACTTCGGCCCGGGAAAGCATGGCCGGCATTTTCAACGTCCGATTTTTCCTGATCTCGACCTTCCGGAAGGAGGGAGCTTCAAGGAATTATCAGGGTCAAAGATGCCAGTCAGTCACCCTCCAATGTTGCAAGGGACATCTCATCATCACGCGCCATTTCCGACACGTGATTGAGGAACAATCAAATCATACAAAGTACAAGCAAGGTACGAGCCAGTGGCTGGCGGATTAGCGCTTGCAATAATCCTCATGTCACCCTCGGTGCTTGCTGGAGCGGACAGCAGAGCCATAGCCCTGCGGTCATGAAACGGAGAGCAACACAAGGTGGCGGCTGGTTTCTGGGGGAAGACAGCCGCCTGTGACGCAACGTCTGAATCGTCATCCGCCCGCAGTGCGGGCAGGACGTATCCACAACGGCTGCCTCAGCGTGCTGGAAAACCCAACACCCGAGGCAGACATCGTGTCCGTCCCCCTCCTCGATGAGTCTGTTGCACCTGAGAGAACAGCGGGACATGCCACGCTGGAGAAATTTGCTCTTTTTGAAGGAAATTGCTTCTTCTAAAAAGATCTCTGTAATACAGTTCAATGTAGGGAACGAAGGTGGCGGGAACCGGCGAACATTTAAACAAAGTTTTAATAAAATAAACAAACAAAAACACGGATGTAAAATGCCGGCAGCCACCTCACGGTCGACTGCCGGCAACACAAACATAAATATAAATATAAACGTAACATGTGTTCGGGCCCGGTCCTCTCTCGTCGAATGTTCTGCCAGCTCGTCCTTTTATGCTTCCGTTCTCCTCCGTAAATGCGGGGGGGCCGGTGTGCGCACAGCTGATAGCCATTATCACTCACGCCACCGGCCCCGCCCCTTTGTCTGACGGCTCTCGCCCCGCCTTCCTCGCTACATACCCCCATCGCCCTTCACAGGCCGGGGGGTACCACCGAGACTGTGCTTACTCCCCCCGGGGAGCCAGTCTCGGCGTCCGCAGCCCCTGGGGGTATGCACCGACGAGACGAGAGAACGGAGACGGAAGCACCAGGAGCGACAGGGACGAGAGAGGGGAAAAAGAAAAAACAATCTGGTCCGGTTCCCCGACATGCTGCCGCTCGGTCCTCAGCCAGCCGAAAGGCTCTTCCTCGCAGTGCCATGCGGTGGTACTGGACGCTCGGTGGACGCCTCGATCCTCCTCCGCCCCCTGGCGGCCGGCGATGGCTCCTCCAGCTGAGGGCAGCCAGCAGTGAGTCTCTCGTTTCCTGCTCCTCCCCTTCACGGCGGACGGCAGCAGGCTCTGGCCGAAGGCAACGACTCACCCGCTCCCTCCTGGATGGCAGCCACCCCACCTTGACCCAGGAGCACGTCAGCGAGCCCTCCGTCCCATCCGAATACTTGTTCCAGCACCACCGCCTCGGGCAGCCGCTCGCGGACTTCCCTCATCCTCGCTGCCCGAATTCCTCAGCACCGCGATGCCCCTCAGCAGCGAGAGCTCTCCGACAGCATGTCTCTCCTTCCTCCCGGGTTTCGGCACCAATGTAATACGGTTCATTAAAAGGAAGGAAGGAGGCGGGAACTGCCGAACATTTAAATAAAGTTTTAATAAAATAAACAAACAAAAACACGGATGTAAAATGCCGGCAGCCACCTCACGGTCGACTGCCGGCAACACAAACATAAATATAAACTTAACATGTGTCCGGGCCCGGTCCTCTCTCGTCGAATGTTCTGCCAGCTCGTCCTTTTATGCTTCCGTTCTCCTCTGTCGTAATGCCCCGCCCCTTTGTCTGACGGCTCTCGCCCCGCCTTCCTCGCTACAATCTCGAACACTACTGGCACCGACGAGACGCCCAGGGGAAAGTCGCTGCAGGAAGGGACGATCCGCTACACCACGTTGTGAGAATCCGGCGATGTAGATACGAGCAGTCTTGTAGTCAGGAGCGAAGGCTCTGAAGAACAAAGGTGAATGAATGAAGCACGCCGGCTTCCTTTTATACCGGACATCCAGAGGCGGAGCCAGGCATGCAAATTTAATTCGTCAATTTCATTGGCCTTTTTAAAAGTAGTCAGAGTTGTTAGGTTCTCAAGGGCGAACCCCATCTGTCGGTTCAACACAACGTCGAGAGACCTACAGAAAGGGAACTCAACTTTGACTGCCACCCAAAATATAGCATGGAGAGGTCATCGAGCGTCTGATGACACAACAAGGGTAAATTTTTGGCAATCTTAGATAAACCTCTCATAGAGAAAAGGATGACTGCATGTAGCAATGCAAAGTACACAAGCCACCATATTCAGAATGAATTTCTTCAGGTCTTGGCTAAAATGGTACAAAGTGAAATACTAAGAGTAAAAGAAAGTAAAAGAAAGTGTTTAGTGTAATTGTAGATGAAACTAAAGATTTAAAGAAAAGAAACATTTCTCTTTGGTCCTGAGTCACTATTACAATGGGGCCAACTACAGAAGCTTTTTACGCTTTCAGTCAGCTCAAAGCTTAGATGCTGCAGGTCTCACAAAAATGATAATTGATTGCCTTGAACAACATGGTCTGGTCTACAAAAATAATTTTGTGGGGCAGGGCTATGACGGTGCATCAGTTATAAGCGGAAAGCATTCTGGTATGTCTGTGCGCATTAAAATGAGTGCAAGATTTGCATTTTATGTGCACTGTAATGCACATTTGATTCTTGTCGATGCTGTAAAATCAGTGCCTGAAGCAGTTAACTTTTTTGCTCTCGTGCAGAAGCTTTATTCCTTTGTATCTGGCTCATACGTTTATCTCCAGTAGCTTGGAGATCAGAAAGAATTGTATCCACGGCAGCAACTCAGGGAACTACAGAGACTTACAGATGTAAGGTGGGCATGCAGATACATGGCTTGCCGTAATCTAAGAGACAGGGTTCCAGCAGTGCTGAGAGTGTTACAGGATGCAGCACTTGAAAATAGTGGCGATAGATCAGTGGAGATAGACTTACATTTCATATGGGTTTTGGTTACCTTTTGTAAAGTTCTTGGTGATGCAAAGTGTCTTTCTGACATGCTCCAATCAAGCTCTCTTGACCTAGCAAGGGCTGTGCATTTAGTAGGTTACAGACACTATACATGACTAGAGAACTGTGGAAAGAGATTGAAGAGATTGCAGAGCACTGCAAAATTAGTATACAAACAATGGGCCTCATTCATGAAACACGAGCAGAATGATTTTTTGTGTAAATCGTTCGTAAAGTCGTTCGTAAAGTCGTCTCATTCATGAAAATGTTCGTATTTTCAAAATGTTAGTTGGTACGAAAGAAATGTACACCTGCTCCATAGCACGTGTAAATTGTGCGTAAAACCGCACGTAACATTCTGTATTCTTTTAGACAAACTGATGAGATTGCATTTTGATGCACTATATATCATAATGATATTCCACAATATATATATATATTTATAATATATTTTTATATTTTTTTACTTTGGGTAAAATGCAGAGCTCGTTACTGGCCTTCTTTACACAGCCGTCCAATCACAGCGGAGAAGAGACGGGACAAACACTACATTGACCAACGATGGAGAAGTTATTTGAATGGTTACTGCATTTTCTTATTAAGTAATATTCTTTAAAATAAGATACTAGTAGGCTAACTGTTGCGGATATTCTAATTCACACCAACCAACGCATCTCAGGAATAACGCGCAGTACCTCCAAAGTTCTCAGGGGCCACCAGCTGGTTGTTTTCAGAAGAGCACGGATTTTAGCTAGTCATTTATTGGTAAGTGTGACAAGCAGAGCGGGACGAAGGCCGTGAGTGAACGGCACGAGGCAAGTGATTCGGTCATTATTGGCGCGTTGCACCATCTTGCATCTCTCACGGAGGAGCTCCGGAAGCATAAAAAGAGGAGCGACAGCAGTGAAGGACGAGATAGAACCAGGCCTGGATTTTATGTTATATTTTATTGTGTTTACTTTTGTTTTGTTGTTTGTTTATTTTATTAAAACTCAGTTTCAACGTTCGCTGATTCCCGCCTTCTTCCTATTCCTTGAACGTCTTATAGTAAGCATATAGCCTATTAGTATATTATGCAATATAATGTAGCCAAACCAGATAATTAATCCAGAGGATTCCGGCATTTCTAGATACGTAATTTGTTTACCTTTAATTCATATGGGATTATGCTAATTTTGCTTTTTTTTGTTTACGAGTGATTGGAATTCATTTTACTTTCAAATATGACGTTAACAAAGTATTTGTGAATCTGGAGGATAGTTTTCGGAAGGTCTGTTTTACGTGCAAATTGCTCAGAATTTACTCATATATTTACCAGGCCCGGCTCCAGATTTGAGATGAAAGCTGGGCCAAGTGATTTTCCAGGTGGTCGTCCGAGGGGGGTTAACTAAACATATATTTTTGGCCCCAAACTATTTCCTATAAACAAACTATTTACAATATAACAATATAGCTTTTTGAATTATTAATATTATATATTTTATTTTTACATTCTTATGTATATACAGGGGCGGCTGGCCCATAGTGGGCGACAGTGCACCGCCCTCCTTCAGCCACACAAAAAAAGAGGGGAAAAAATAGTTTATTTTGCCGGTCTAAGTCTGTATAAAGGTCTTAATATAGTTGTCCAATCAGCAGCATAAATATCACTATCCAATCAGTAGCCCCGCACCCTTGGGGTGATTTCAGTCAGATTGAAAATTGCCCCAGGCGCTCTCATAGACTTACATGTTGAGATTCTTTTTTCAAATTTTGGACCCTACAATGCATTTCTTTGGACTCAGGGAGGTCTCGCCCTAAAGTGATTTCGTCATACGCACTGATGCGTGCTCGGACGACACGCGCAAGCGTAGTGAAGACAGCAAGATCCACATGGCTAGCAACAGCAACTCCATTATTTCATTGAGGGAATTACCGTTCAAAATTTCCATACAAGTGATGAGTGAGTGTGTAAATAAATGGTGAGATGTGTTATGTTGTACTCTCCAAATGTGGAACTGTAAATAGTTGTATTGATTGCATATTGCCAGCCAAATATATACTGAATATGTTCTGGAAAGATTTGATTAATTACAGTTTTGATGATAGTAAAATATGTTTTGATTTAATTATCGCTATGGCATCCATGATGGCCATGTTAGAGGTGTTTTATGGTGGAACCAAATGTATTGTATTTGAGACATTTAAATCGATATAGCTTTACAAAAATTCAGTACAGTATGTATAATTCATGTCTGTTTTGCCATCTAGTGGTTGAACAGGAAAAACCAAATTAAACATTGCAATGTAACACTGTCAAGTTGGCTATCTGACTTTTATTTATTATTATTTGACCCATTGAAGGCCAAAATTGCTTGAGAAATTTGTTAGGAGCCGCCACTGTATATATATATATATATATATATATATATATATACACTCACCTAAAGGATTATTAGGAACACCTGTTCAATTTCTCATTAATGCAATTATGGTGGTGGTGTAATGGTGTGGGGGATGTTTTCATGGAAAAACTTTAGGCCCCTTAGTGCCAATTGGGCATCGTTTAAATGCCACGGCCTACCTGAGCATTGTTTCTGACCATGTCCATCCCTTTATGACCACCATGTACCCATCCTCTGATGGCTACTTCCAGCAGGATAATGCACCATGTCACAAAGCTCGAATCATTTCAAATTGGTTTCTTGAACATGACAATGAGTTCACTGTACTAAAATGGCCCCCACAGTCACCAGATCTCCACTCAATAGAGCATCTTTGGGATGTGGTGGAACGGGAGCTTCGTACATCCCACAAATCTCCATCAACTGCAAGATGCTATCCTATCAATATGGGCCAACATTTCTAAAGAATGCTTTCAGCACCTTGTTGAATCAATGCCACGTAGAATTAAGGCAGTTCTGAAGGCAAAAGGGGGTCAAACACAGTATTAGTATGGTGTTCCTAATAATCCTTTAGGTGAGTGTATATATATATATATATATATATATATAGGCTACATATTTTTTTACATTTATTTTACAATTTAGTAACTTTAGATTTGTTGAAAACATAAAAAAGAGCTATTCATATCACTATAATATTCATAGCATTAACTTTCTGCTTATTTTAGAGAATTCTGTCACAAACTTATCCATGTCCAGTTCATGTGTTATTGCTTTTCCATGTGATAAAAGTATCTTTCCTCTTTCGAAGCATTGTTCGGCGGAATGGTGTCAAAACCATCCCCCGTCGGATGAACAGCTAATTTTTGATGTTATGGGCGTAATAATTATTCACCTTTTATTTGGGGTTAGGGTGTGGGTCGGGAAATAATACGCAAGACTATTTCGACTCATCTCATCTGATACGCTTTTACACGGTCCTTATATTTGTGTTCAAGCTCTGTATAAAGAGATGCTTTCTAATTACAGCGCGCTTTGCAGCGTTGAGCACTGTAGCCAATCGCGTGCAATTTTGTACAGCAGCCAGCTATGGTGAGAACTCGATACATTGTCACAATTTAAATAAACATTTTTCATAATGGGACCATGAGCTCATAATGCTCATGGTCCCTTTTATGCATCAAGCTTTATTTGGCCTTTAGCGGCTTTGGTATGATTTTACAGAAAAAGGTAAGGGAAGCTTTTGTTAATATCACATGAACAATATTGGCCTTTTTTTTCTCTCTCAGAGTCGCTGAGAGATAGTCGCGCCAAGTCCGTTCACTGCAATGGAACAGTTTTTTTCACAGCAACAGCGGTTAACGCATCCTCTCTCTCAACGGCTCTGGGTGGAGGCAGGGTGGGCAAAGCTTCTGATAAGGTGGGCAAAGTCCACCCTGTCCCCCCTGTGAAGCCGTTCCTGATATTTATGAATGTTTCATGAATGAGGCCCAATGTGTTAAACATAGCCTAAACAAGCATAAGATTTAATAATTAATTGATGATAAGCGCTGTAGGACAGAGAAATAGTGACCAAAGTGATGTTGAGAGCTTCCAAAGAGCTATCTTTTATCAAGTGCTTGACAGTCTCACAGCTCAGATGCAGAGGCGTTTTTCAAAGAAGATTTGTGAAATAATGCAAGGGATCCAGTCCGTTAGCCCAAAGAGTACAACATTCTTAAGCCTTTGTTTGCCTTGCTCAGATCTTTGAGTCAAATTTAGAGGACCTCAAACATGAGGTTCATCAGACTAAGCGACTTCTTGAGGAGAGAGAAAAGTGGAGGGGACAGACCATATACTCTCCTAGGATTTGTTGTCTTTCTTGAACCTTATGAAGAGTTTTTCCATAAGCTATAAAGGCTTCGTAAGATTTCTGTTGTCAAACAAGTCAGCAGTGCTTCCTGTGAGAGAAGCTTCTCAGCTTTAAAACTGATTCAAACTCATCTTAGGATAACAATGGTGGATGACAGGTTAAGTCACCGTGGAATTCTTAGTGTTGAGTCTAGGAGGGCACACTACCTCAAATTGGATGAGTTTGTGAAACGGTTTGCTACTTCTCACTAGAACCGTAGACTTATGTTGTTGTAAATACCTATAATATATTTCTAGATATGTAAAACTGAAGTGCACCAGAATTATATTTATTTTTTCAAGTCAATTGTTTAATTTCATTGTGTTTATTAACAGTTTTTTAAGCAATGCAAAATGATGTAACACACTTTATCTTATTGTCCTTGGTGATTAAGCTTTATATCTGAAAATGTTTGGGATGTTTTATATTCAACATAGTGACAATAGTGTCCAGTTTGTGCAGTGTTTGTGTGTTACGAGATAGAGACTATTAGAGAGACAATTCGTAGTATGTTTTTGTGAATTCAAATTTTTTGAACCCAATCACCTTACAAACACCAGGTTAAAGCGGCCCTAACACTCAGGGTTTCTGTTCTCTTAGTATCTTCGAGGAGTATTTAGTTTGATCACATTTATAAAAGATAACACAGCTTTACGATTGTTTCCGAAAACATATGGCGCAATGAGGGGGGAGGGGTAGGCTCAACAAAAGCACGTGCGCACCCATTGTCAACAAGACACAGACATAAATTTCACTCACCGCATGCAGTTCATGTCCGGCATCTTTTAGGGCTGGGACGGCTCCATATATCAGTTTCAAACGATCTCCAAATCCAGGGTTATATCCACCGTTTATATAACATTCATCACCCAAATGTAGTGAACAAACAAACAGCTGAACTTCGCGACCGTATGCTCTCTCTCTCCTGCTTACAACTGAATTAGCCTTGGCCACCCCTGGCAACCCCATGTAAAAAACTCTAGCTCCGCCACTGCTATCATTGGGTCGTTGCACGCACAGCTCCTGGAAGAGATGCACCCAAATGCCAGTGATTCGACCATCATTAAGGAACTCAAGCATGCCGTGCACGACAACTTAAGTGGCAGGTATGTTTACAAAAACAGAACTAAAGTCATATAAAATATACATTTATCTTACTCTTAAAACAAGACATTCTTATATGTCTTGTATAAATTTGTGTGTATTGATGCCATAATGTAATTTGAATGTGATTGTCTGATCTTTATACTGTAGATATACAAATCTGAAGGAGAAGCTGTATGTTGCATCTACCCTTGACCCTCGTTTAATGGCCCTTCTTTTCCTCTCTGATGAGGACCGTGAGCAGATTATTCAAAATACTGATCAGTGAGATGGTCATTCAGGTGCAAGATAAGATACAAGATGTAAGTTGTATAAAGTTTTGAAACTGAAAATTCAAACAAAACAAATATATTTTTACTGTATAAAATAAGTTATAGTAAAATAAATATTCTGTATGGTAGTAATGGAAAACAATAAATTCTTTCTTTCTTTCTAACTGTCAGCAGCAAGTAAGAGGAGCAAGGCGCTGGTAATGAAGGCAGTGCACCTGTACAGATACAGAAGTCTCTTGGTGATGGTGACCTCTCCCCACCAAAGAGATCAAAAGAATCCTGTGCTGTTGTGGACCTGCTTGAGGCAGCCTATGCACCAGTGGCTGCAGGACTTCGAGTCAACACAAGTGCTGCAGACAGGGCACAGGAAGAAGTTGCCAAACACAGGCAGGTTGCACCTGTACCTCTCTCAGAAGATCCACTTATAGTAAGTGGTGGAGTATGCATGAGGGAGAGTTCCCACTATTGTCCCTTCAGGCAAACTGCTACCTTTAGAAAGGATTTTCTCCACAGCTGGAGATATTTTAACAGCTCAGAGAAGTTGCCTTCTGCCAGAGCTTGTTGACCAACTCATTTTCTTGCAAAAAAATACTATAGTTTCCATTGAGGCAGTGTTATTATAGTTAAATTATTGAAGTTTTAGTTTCCAGTGTTAACACTTTAGATTTCATGCACTGTTCATTTGCTTGCAGCCTCCTTATTACTGCTAATGTTTTAAGATATTATGTTTATATTTCATCTCAAATGTAATTGTCACGATACCTGTCTGTGTCTTGTTTAGTTTGTCCTCCATTTTGTACCATTTAACATTGCTCCATCCTGATTTTGTGCACCTGTATCTTGTTTCCCTGATTAGTTTGTCTAAGCCCTTGTGTTTCTCTTGTCGGTATTACATTTACGCATTTGGTAGACGCTTTTAGCCAAAGCGACTTGCATTGCATTATCCTATACATTTTTGTTTCTAAGTATGTGCAATCCCCTGGGATCGAACCCACGACCTTGGGGTTGTTAGCGCCATGCTCTTACCACTGAGCTACAGGAAGGTATTGTTGTTATTGTAATGTGTTCGTTTTGCCGTGGTCCCTGCCTTCCCCTGGATGTTACTTTTATATTAGACCTGCTTGCATTTGGATCCTACTTGATTCCTTCATCATTAGTTATTCTGAAAAACAATCTGACAACTCATTGTATACATTTAATTACTCCGGTGGGATTTTGTTTCAGTGCTTATAAAGTGCCTGAAATAAATATTTCAAAAAACAATAATTTCCCTTAATTTATTTTTTTATGAACATGTAAACTGATTGCATTTGTGTTAAATTGAATTTTTTTCAAATGAAAAATGTATTCAAATCATGTGTCATGTTTTAAAAAAAATGTTTTGTAAACACAAAATGTAAAAATGATTCCTCACCCCGGCTAATCAAACCTCACCCTGGTTCCTTTCCATTCAGTTTGCAGTTCCATTTGTGTGCAGTATTAATCGTGAAATCCATGGCATTCATGGGGAATCTGGATTTCCTTAATTTTTAAGAGATCAAAGTTATTTACTGTACATTGAATGTGTGTGTTATTTTAGCACAGATTATTTTGTAAATCTTCCAGGCTTTGCGAAGGCAGTTTTACACGCTGGGGGAATTAGACACTATATTTGCAACAAAACCTGCAGCTCACAGCAAAAGCGCCATTGCTCATTTGACATGGAAATAAAAAATGCTCCTTTTATTTCTAGAGAAAATGTTTTGTTATATTAAATAAAGACAGAGTGGGATAAAAAACTACTTTAGTAATACTCGAGTAGACATCAGGGATTAGAATTAAATAAAAAAAATGTATGATATTACCCCTTAAATTCCTGTTTTCAAGCTTAAAAAATGTGAGGTAAACACTTTAATTGTTTACATTTTAACTAATTAACCTCTGTAGCCCTAATTCATTATAGCTTGCACAAGAACTGAATACAATGAGTAATTCATTCAGTGGAATATAAGGAGCTTTTCGGCATAATTTATCAGCAGGCCCGGTGCAGATATATAGCCACCGGAGATAGAAAAGGGAGCGGTCAGATTGCTCTCACAGTCATTGTGGGCACGGGAAATATGTGCCCAGGAGAGAATAGGTGGAGTGATAAAGAAATGAGAAATCCTCTCTTTTCACGTTGTTTTCTTGGCGCTAATATTAACTAGGATTTGGAGCAGGCCTCAGTGCCCCGAATGATACAACGCCTCTCCAAAATGTGCAGCGTCCTCCAAGGGCAGTCTTGTGAAAGCACTTCAAGCAATGTTTTATGAAGGTCTGGGCGAGAAGCCAGCGTGCCTGTGTTTAACAGCCATGAGCATGTGTTTGCTTTGTGTCCATAGCCATGCTGCAGGTCTGGAGGAATCATTCACAGCTGTCTCTAATGGTTCAGAAGCGTATCGGATCCTGGCAACCTTCATGACTGACAAAATTTCACCACATGGAAAATAATTCCCTCTGATACAATAAGAACATGATGGCCTGTTCGAGAGAGATGGAGGCTGGATCACACAAGTACTAAATCAACCTCAACATCAGATGAAGAAGTTAATTTGATCATGGTGTTACTATTATTTATCTTTAAGCAGAGTAACGAAATTATGCACTTTTTTATAAAGTATAATAACAAAGAGTTATGATAAAACTGACACATGATGGAAAATAACATACTCCAAACTAACATGATCCGTTTACCTACTAGTAAACTATAAAAACCCATTCGTTGGGTGTAAGTGAATTATTAGTGGGTTAATTGTGGGTTGGATTAACAGTTGGATGTGTCCATATTTTTCCAGCATGGATTAAAACAACCCAGCATTTTAGTGTAGGTATTATAGTTTAGATAAAAATCACAATATAATATATAATATATTTTCTCTATACTCCTTTTACTAAATTTAACCCTTTAAGCATTTCACGATTGTCATTTTGAAAAGCACGATCAATTCTGAATTAATTACTGTGTGAATACTTTATAGTGTGAAAAGCTTATAACCATTTGCCTTCATGTTTTCATGTAATGTGGGACTTTGCAATAACTGATTTTGTTGACTAGCATTTCCCAAACAATTCTCTTAAGAGCGGCTCTATTGTCAATACTGGCATCGTTTTCCTCATACTGCCAACATCAATGTTGAAGCCTCATGCACACTGAGTCATTGGAAATCTTGGCTCAGAATTGCTGTTATATTTCCTCACACCTACATACAGTAACAATAACAATAACATAAGGCCATTTCACACAATCCCACACACCAGTTTCCCAATGACACACAACTATTTGTTTCTGGCTTTGATTCAGCTATCTTAAATAAAGACAAATCTTCAGAGCTCCTTCATAACTGAGGAACAACACGTGTGACAACAGAGAGTCTGTGAATGACACGCATTCTCAATGATCCTGACATTTCTCACTTTTCATCTCTGTACACCAAGTGAAATGAACTATAACCGCAACAAAGGAAGGGACCTTAAAAAATATATTTTCGAATATCACATACATTCAGCATATACATATCCACAGGAATACTGAATATAGAACAGGCATTACACGTTGGCAACACAAGCACTTGTCTTCCTCATTTTGCAAGGACATGTACAACATATTTTCCTGGAGTGTTTCAATAGACATGTATGCACAGTTTGATGTAATGAGAGCAAGTGGCAGGAATATAGTCTTAATCTCAGCTGTCCGGACAAAATAAAGCCTAGCAATGTGAACACAGGCTGAGATACTGTAGAAATCCTAAATAATAACCTTAAAGGGTTACCAAACGTGAAAGATTCTGTCTTCATTTACTACTAGTTGTTTCAAATCTGTATACATTTATTTGTGTTTCTGATGAACACAGACAAAGATATTTAGAAGAATGCTTTTAACCAAACAGTTCTTGGGCATCGTTTACTACCATAGTAGGAAAAATGTATTTGTTCTGTTGAACTCAAAAGAAAATATTTTGAAGAATGTAGGAAAGCAAACAGTTCTGGAGAACTTTTAATGAACATTGTCCTTTTTCCTATGGTTGGAAAGAATTTATTCACCCTCAATTTGTTCCAAATCTGCATGAATTTATGACAGAATTTTTTTTTCTGGGTGAACAGTCCCTTTTATAATATCTATTTCTATGTTTGACTCCTACTAACACTACCATCTCTGGGCCTAAATGAAGAACTGAACATAATCAACAAAACCAAATGAACAACCCCTTACCGTAATCTTAATGCATCCAGTAACTCAAAACTAAACAACAACGTACTTCATTCTGCTGTAAGGAGACCCTCAACACAATAGACATGGTATCAAGCACTGTTATGTTTGGTCCAATCAAACGGTTAGGTTCCAAATGTTGCCCCGGGCTATTAGGTGACCTGCAGCAGTCCAATAGCTTTGGTGGTCCTGGAGCGCAGTGATTGGGTCAAGCATTGACTCTCATAATTGTTTCAATATTGTGAGATTAAGATCATAATTTCTCAAACCAGCACAAACAATCAAGGGTAAATTAAAGCAGTTAAGCGAGCCTTTTTCTGTTCACTGATCTATTGGCCAAAATATATGGGGCCTGCTGGCAAATTGAACAATGCTTTGGGGAACAAAAACCTATTTGGATTGTTTGTCCCCCAGTCTTAATACTGTAATCCCATGGCTTGACTTCCCAATAGAGGTGGCAGAAGACAATTGAAGAATAGGAATTGGTGAACAAAAAATGAACAAAAAAAGGTTTTGTTCATTTGGAATTGGCTGGGTCTTTGGTTCTGTTGCCTCCCTGCTGTGATGTTGTTTGGAAGTCATCACGGCACTTCCGATCAAACAATCGGAGCATTGTACGAGCTATTTAATTTCCGGCCTCGATGCCTGATACAAACAAAACACGCTCACAACGTACTGTATCAGGAATCTATCAGTCTGAAAGCAAAGGATTGGACAGTTCGATAGGAATGAGAGAAAAAGAATATGAAACCCAAGCTCTAGTTAAGAAAACCATTTCAATATTCTTGGGCAACATTCCTGCGGTTTAAATCTAGATTAAATCAAGGTTTGTTTAATAATTCTGTTGCACCAAACTTTAAACCTTGTTTAAAAATAATCAGGTTTATAATTAAGATATCATTTGATCCAGGTTTTTACTTTACAGTAAATCTAGATTAACTTTAATCCTGTTGCTCCATTATTTTAAACTCTGATTTATCTCAAAATTAGGGATTAACTTTAAAATTGCAACTGAGGAAAAAAAACATTTATATAATAAAATGTGCTGAAAAATTATCAGAAACAGATACATAATTGTCATTTCATGCTTTAATTACGTGTTTATTTAAATATAAAATATAAAAAACACCTCAGAACAGAGTGAGGGCACACTGTAAAAAACGTTATGTTGACTTTACTTAAAATATATGTGCTCAATTTTTGCATCATGGTTTTTGAGTACATTCAACATAAGGAGATTTTAAGTCAAAATAACAAGAAAATATTTGTTGCGTTTACACAAATATATGAGTTCACATGAGCAGGGCAGTGTTGGCTTGCTCAGCGGGAGACTGCATTTATTTATTAGATATTATTTATTAGAATGATCTTGCTTGTTCTATAAACACTATGCACTGTGCTGTGTTTCTGTTTTTCTTATTTGCTCTTGTAAAGCTGCTTTGGAACAATGCACATTGTGAACAGCGCTATGTAAATAAACTTGAATTGAATTGAACATTAAATTAATAAAAAAAATGTAGCACGAGTTCAATCAATTTACAGTGCGCATATAGGCTGTAGTTAAACATTTAATTAATTTACCTTAATGTTCATATAGCATTGTGAAGTATATTATTATAACAAATTATTATAACAAATAGTATAATTGATGACTGATTTTATGTCAGCCATTGAATGATTATTCACAGACGCACAAAACATACTGCATTTATATGTTCTATGCTTACCCAAGCAAACATGAATCACCTGAATGCTGTATGCAGAAATTGTAAGATTTAATGGACAAAAGAAGTGCATGCAGTATTAACGCAACCGGAGATGACAGAAAAACATACTGCAAGCAGCAGTTTTAATTTCTGCTTTGACAGCCACGAGGCTGTGCCGAACACTGTGTGTGTTAGAAGTCTGGAATGGTGAGAAAACATTGTGCTTTGTAAGTTTTTTTTTTGTCCTTAAACCAACCTTTTAGGTCTTTAGCCGGTAAAGTTTAAATCCTGTATGGCTAGCGTGCCGAGAGAGTATGCAGACTTTTGTGGCTGCTCGAATGCCTTCAACCACACAAGCGTCTACACCACAAACACAATCTGGTCGAATGCGTTTTCGACTTCTGGAAGTGGAAGAAAGTCGAAAAGCTCAAAACGTTCCACATCCCACAAAAACCTGGAATATAACACCCCTAGTATTTAGTGTTGTCCACTTGTGATCCGATTGACCAAAAGTCATATCAATTGTAGGCTAGAGGACAGGGGTTCTTCAGGGGCCAATAAGATTTCAACTGGAGCCAGTGCCCCTCTGGCCCCACACCAAGATCCGCCAATGTGTTTCTCGTGTGTTTGTGGATTTCTTCTCACTCTCGGATCTGCTCCCGGTTCTCCTGTGTGCCCGTTTTATAACACCAACATTCTTCAAAAAAAAAGAATTTGTACAGGTTTGTCTGTATAAAATATGGACGTAGTGTCTGTGACGTCACCTGTAGGCTTTTGAAGAGTAAAAATTAAGCCTAAAGTAGGCGGAGGCGCTCGTCGCCATCTTGGCACCAGATAATCGAAAATGGGCAAAAAGGCAGGACGTGGTTAGAGCTGAGGCACCTGGTTTTCTGAAACCACCGTTACTCTAGTGGCCACGCACCCAATTTGCAGAATTTTAAGGCTAAATATAAGTCAAACGGGAAATTTCACCCTCCTCACAGTTGTCATGAAGGGTAAAATTAGATATCTATTCCAAAATATTTTTTTGTACCATGCTGTAAACGTGCTTTTTTTCCGCTGTAAAGTTGGCCATTTTAACATGGAGGTCAATAAGATTCTGCTCTCTTTTGGAGCCAGTCTCTCGGCAAGTTGATAAATTGCAACTAAAGTCACTTCTGTGTTGGCTTCACGAGAGAGATCGGAAGGTTGCCCCTCGGTAATAACAGAATGTTTAGTAAATTATATATTCATTTTCATTTTTGGGTGAAGTATCCCTTTAAGCCTAAGTATGGTTTTCACATGTCATGCTCCAGTTAAGTGCGATTAAGGTCTCGCTTTCTGTCTTTCTGCTTAAAATACTAGTTTATCATCACTGGATCCTGGGAAAAATATTGGGCTTGCATTGTCAAGAACACATTTCATTACAAATGTTTCCTTTCATGTCAAAGAAATTCTTCCCACATTTCCCCTCTTCTCATTCTCTAGATCTTTTGTATTACCATCACTGGGAGGATGATGGAGACAAGTTCTCCACATAAACATTTCCTTGTGGAAATTGCAATAATTCGCAAGAGACAACTTCTCACTCAGAGCACACGAACACGTGTGTCGTTTATTTTTAGAAGGAAAACCAAGAGAGAAAACAATGACGCTGAACCGCGTCCCACGTCATCACGCATTTTAAAGGGACCGCGATCCCTGTAGTCATGAATACACACCAAGAACAAAGTGCTGCGTTTATAACAAACAGTGTGTATAACAACACTTAACAACAAGGGTGAATTATGTATGTCACATTCACTATGTGACGGGGAGGTGGGCGTATCAGTCGGCCACAACGGCTGCGCCGTACCGGAGGTCGAGGAGACCCCGCTGCAGGCGGAGTCCCGTCATTACACGTGTGTGGGGCATGGAGTGTGGATGGCTTGGGAGGGAGGGGGGCAAGGGGTGGGCGCAGAGCAGGAGGTCGTCCGCGTCGTGGGGGCTGGGCCAGGTCAATGGGCTTAGCCACGTCCAAGTGAGCTGGTTTAAGGCGGTCAATGGAGAGTCGCTCCGGTTTGCCGCCCCTGTCCACCACAAAATGTTTGTCCCCGGTCTCCAGAACCCGAAATGGGCCCTCATAGGGCGGGTGTAGCGGCCCTTGTGGCATCGTGGCGAATGAAAACATAGTCAGCCGTCTGAAGACCAGCGGGGATGTGCGACTGAGGGAGGCTGTGACGGGAAGTAGGGACAGGTGCAAAAAGCCTTGCATTGTCCAGTAGAGCAGAACGCTGGAGAGTAGCAGACCAGGGAACCGTAATGCTAGGGACAAAATCCCCTGGCACCCGCAGCGGCTGTCCATAAACCAGCTCCGCAGATGAGGACTGAAGATCCTCCTTTGGCGCAGTCCTGATGCCCAGCATCACCCATGGTAGCTTGTCGACCCAGTCACCGTCTTTGAGGCTGGCACGCAGGGCAGCCTTCATCGACCTATGGAAACGTTCGCAGAGTCCGTTAGCCTGCGGGTGATATGCGGTTGTGCGGTGGAGTTTCACTCCGAGGTTCTGTGCGACGGCGTTCCATAGCTCAGACGTGAACTGCGCGCCTCGGTCAGAGGATATGTCCGAAGGGGTGCCGAAACGGGCAACCCAGGTGCCAATAAAAGCCCGTGTCATCTCGACAGATGCCACTGACGTCAGCGGCACAGCCTCAGGCCAGCGGGTGGTCCTGTCAACCATAGTTAACAGATATGTGAAACCATGAGAGGAGGGCAGAGGACCAACCAGGTCCACGTTTACATGGTCAAAACGCCTCTCAGGAACAGGGAACAACTCTAACGGGGCTTTAGTGTGGCGGTGTACTTTGGCCCGTTGGCACTCGACACAGGTATTAGCCCAGTCCCTAACGTCCTTCTTGAGGCCGTGCCAAACAAACTTCGCTGCAACCAGTCTCTGTGATGCTTTCGAATCTGGGTGGGAGAGACCATGGACAGCATCAAAAACTTGTCGTCTCCACCCCGAGGGAACAACCGGCTGAGGACTACCTGTGGAGATGTCACACAGGAGCGTGGTGCCGGCATCGCCAAAAACCACGTCCTCGATCTGTAGCCCTGTAGTCGAGGTCTTTAGGAGTTGAACATCCGGGTCTGTGGTCTGAGTCGCCGCCATGCGGTTGTAATCCAAACCCAGATGGACTGCCCCTGCCACAGCCCGTGATAGGCAGTCCGCCACACGGTTGTTTTTACCGGCAACGTGCTGCAAGTCCGTGGTGAACTCTGAAATGTAGGACAGATGTCGCTGTTGGCGGGCGGACCACGGCTCAGCCACCTTGGCCATGGCAAAAGTCAGTGGCTTGTGGTCCACAAAAGCGGTGAAGTGTCGGCCTTCCAGCAGTGAACGAAAGTGTCTGATGGCGAGGTAGAGACCCAGCAGCTCCCGGTCAAAAGTGCTGTACTTCCGCTCACAGGGGCGCAGCTGA
The DNA here is from genome assembly GCA_006030095.1 of Triplophysa siluroides. Taxonomy (NCBI): domain Eukaryota; kingdom Metazoa; phylum Chordata; class Actinopteri; order Cypriniformes; family Nemacheilidae; genus Triplophysa; species Triplophysa siluroides. The sequence continues at coordinate 1,509,779 of VCII01000447.1, forward strand.
CGGCTAAAGAAAGCCAGCGGCTGCCAGGCCCCGTCTACCCACTGCTCGTAGACAGCACCAACAGCGTAGTCCGAGGCGTCCGAGGTGATGCCGATGGGGGCTGCAGGAGAAGGATGCGCTAGCATGGTGGCGTTTGCTAGGGCTGCCTTAGTGGCAGCAAAAGCCTCGACTCTGCTCTCAGTCCAGTCCACAGCGTGCTTGGGTTTACCTTTCAAAGCCTCGTGTAAGGGCAGCATGAGCTGAGCGGCTCGAGGGATGAAGCGGTGGTAAAAGTTCACCATGCCGAGGAACTCCTGCAGGGATTTGACAGTGAGCGGGCGTGGGAACTGTGTGACTGCCTCCACCTTTGATGGGAGAGGGACTGCCCCATCCTTAGTGACTCTGTGTCCTAAAAAGTCAATGGTGGAGAGACCGAACTGGCACTTAGCGGGGTTGACAATTAATCCGTGTTAGCTAAGCCGCTCAAAAAGTGTTCGGAGGTGCACCAGGTGCTGAGACTTGGACATGCTCGCTACCAGGATGTCATCCAAGTACACAAAAAGGAAAGGCAGCTCCCGCAAAACAGAGTCCATTAGGCGCTGAAAAGATTGGGCAGCATTTTTCAGGCCAAACGGCATGCGCAGAAACTCAAATAGACCAAACGGCGTAATCACTGCCGTTTTGGGAATGTCCAGGGGGTGTACCGGCACCTGATGATATCCTCGGACGAGGTCCACCTTGGAAAAAATCACCTTGCCAGCCAGGTGTGCGGAAAAGTCCTGTATGTTTGGGACCGGGTATCTGTCAGGTGCCGTTGCCTCATTAAGCCGCCGGTAGTCACCACACGGGCGCCAGCCGCCGCCAGGTTTGGGGACGATGTGGAGGGGTGATGCCCACGGGCTGTCGGATCGGCGGACTATGCCCAGGCGTTCCATGTTAGCAAACTCAGCCTTTGCAACGGCAAGCTTGGTTGGGTCGAGGCGCCGAGCTCTGGCGTAAACAGGTGCACCAGTAGTGGCGAGATGGTGCTCCACACCATGCTTCACGGCAGATGCAGAGAAAGTGGGTTGAGTGAGGGCAGGGAACATGGCAAGTAGACGACGGAAATCATCGGACGTTGAGAGCATGCTAGACAGTCGTATGGGGTCAGCTCACTGAGCGTGCACATATAAGAACAAAACGTGACGGCATCAATCAGACGGCGGTTCTTTACATCCACCAACAGTCCATGTGCACACAAAAAATCAGCGCCGAGGAGGGGGGCGGAGACCTTTGCTGTAACAAAATCCCAGCCGAACTGCTGTCCTCCGAAACACAATTCGACATACCTCGTTCCATATGTGCGGATGGGGCTACCATTGGCAGCTTCCATAGGGGGGCCATGGCTGTCGGTCACCATGTCCAAACGGGATGCAGGCAGGACGCTCCTTTGTGCCCCCGTGTCACACAGAAAACGGCGTCCGGAGATGCTGTCGCGGATGAAAAGCAGCCTGCCTATGCGGCCGACACTCATGGCCACTACTGAGCGCCGGCCCTGACGTTTCCCGCACCGCCAAAACTGCATGGCGAACGGCATTTGGTAGCCTTACTGCCAAACTTTGCATGGTAGAAACACAAGCCTGAAGGCTGTTGGGGGCCAGGAAAACTGCTGCCGACGAGAAGTGGTTGCCGCGACGAGTGTGGAGTCCTCCCGCGTCACCATAGCGACGTGCGCGGGAAAAAACGCGGCCGCACAATGTTCCTGACTCGCCAGGAAAAATTTATCAGCCTCTTCAGCCAGTCTCCGACAGTCAGTGATTGTGGTGTTGGCCAATGCAGCTCTCACTTGAGAAGGCAGCTGACGCAGGAAAAGCTGGATGAAAAGAAAATCTGGTCTGTGCTCGCCCAGAAGATCCAGCATACGGTCCATGAGCTCAGACGGTTTGCTGTCACCCAGTCCTTGAAGTGAGAAAAGCCTGTTGGCTCTCTCAGCGTCCGACAGTTCGAACGTTTTTAACAGGTGGGCTTTGAGCGCTGTATACTGCTCAGTCGCCGGAGGATGTGTGAGAAAGCTCACCACTCTGGATGCTGTCGAATTTCCGAGAGCCGACACAACATAGTAGAATTTTGTTGTATCCGCGGTGATCTCACGCAACGCGAACTGCGCTTCAGTCTGGGCAAACCATGCCGATGCCGACGATTCCCAGAATTCGGGGAGTTTGAGTGTGACAGCGTTCGCGGTCATGGTCGTGTCGTGTCTCTGGATACGTCCAGCAGACTAATGTCGGGGTCACCAGTGTGGAAATTGCAATAATTCGCAAGAGACAACTTCTCACTCAGAGCACACGAACACGTGTGTCGTTTATTTTTAGAAGGAAAACCAAGAGAGAAAACAATGACGCTGAACCGCGTCCCACGTCATCACGCATTTTAAAGGGACCGCGATCCCTGTAGTCATGAATACACACCAAGAACAAAGTGCTGCGTTTATAACAAACAGTGTGTATAACAACACTTAACAACAAGGGTGAATTATGTATGTCACATTCACTACATCCTCTCTGTTAGCAGTGCTTCTGTCTAGGCTGTTCTCACTGCACCTCATACACACACACACACCATCCAGTCAAGAACATTCTACAGAAACAGAGACTGATGGACGTGTGGACGTGTGGTGTTTTCAACAGCAGCTCGCTGTCAATTCTTTTCTTTCTGCACAATGTGTCCAGCAGGGTTTCATAACTCCCCCAACATACAGGCTCAAAAACTTTCTCTACTTTACATTTTTACAGGTATTTTCAAATGTCAATCTGACTTCACTCCCCACAAATGGAACATTATTATTTCACACAGACTATTCTGAGTGCTTTCACAACCTTGAATTCTCACACTGTGAAGAGGCGAATTGCCCTTATTTACTCACCATTTTATTGAATTTCAAACCTGTATGGTGTTATCAGAGGAACACATACAGAGAATCTGAATACAGGAGCTGTCAAAAGGACCAAAAAGCATTAAAAGAACCCTAAAAGTGTTCCATAACTACACTAAGTGCAAATGCAAAAAAAATTGATTATGTAATACAGTATATAATATGATATCAGAGATTTTCTGTCAAACAAAGGTTTTACATGTCTTCAAACCTGTAATTAGCACATTGGCCATATACTACAGTATGTGTAGAATAGAGTTCAGCAAGTTTTTTTCCCCTTTATGGCAGATGTGGTCACTCTGTAGACTATTGTTGTATACATACTACTTCTTTAATAATTCTCTTTTTGTTTCACAGAAAAAAATACCAAAACACGAGGTTCATAAATAATGACAGATGTTTCATTTTAAGGTGGACTGTTGCTTTAAATGACCACATATTGCTGGACTGACATCCTCCTGGCCTGAAATTCTTTCCAGCAAGGAATAATTGATCCGAATAGGTTATAAGATATTTATGGCCGAGGCTATATGGTCACAGTTCTGAATTGGAATGCATTTTCAATCCCATACACGCATTCTTCAAAATGACTCAGACTCGGTGGAAACTGTGGCCCAAACTATATTAATTGGCCACGGAGCATAAATTGGCCGCTGTTTGATCAATGTCAGCCAGATAAACCTCATGGATCTGCACACTGGCACTGACATGTGAGTCCTGCCATACTGTGTGAAGCCATGGCACAGTCTCAAGGCTAAATCTGAACGGCACACTTTGTTCACTTAATCAAAGTTGGACTACATAAATATACTGGAACATACGGAATATAGTCAACCTGGGAGCAGTTGACTTAAATCATATTAGGCAATTAACTGTGGCTATAAACAAGCAAAGGGGCATTGCTGTTTAGAGCAGTAGAGGAGTTAAAGTAATGATGACCAAAAAAAAGGGAGTTAACACAGACAGTTAAAGACATGTTGAGATTCAGGGCTCTCAATAAAGATTTTTTTTTAAATCTTTATTATTGTCTATGCAAAATAATACCAAATAAAAAAACGAATTAAACACATAATGAACGATTCAAGTAAACACAGTACTGGATTAAAACTTTTATAAAAAAATTTGTTATGGTGAAGATAATGACGAAGATGCCCCATACGAAGCACATCGGGCATAACCAAAGTAATTATATTGCCCCCTGGTGGCTGGCTGCAGTGTAGGTAATAAACCCCCCCTCTCCATGTAAACAAACAAGATCATGCCACAGGAAAATAAATTGAAACATATACTCTTGATTTTAGTTAGTTCTTATCACGCTGTCAATCCAAATCAAACTAGCCAATGAGAAGAACGCACTGTTAAGTCCTGCCTACATGAGAGGTTTGTGCCAGAAAGGTGATCGCAAATTATGATGCGTGAACCAAATTTTAGAAAACTTTTAGAAAAAGTTTAGAAAATTGTTATGAAAGAATGTGGTTCACTTTATGCCACTAAGTTTATTGTTTTTCTTTTTAAGGTGTTTTTCTTTCACATTGTTTATTTCTGCACAAGAATAATCTCATATCTGAAGCACCTGTATTTTGCTGTATTTGCTGTATCCCTTCAAGTCACTGCAGTGTTTCACAGAGATTCAATTTAATCTAAGCATGAAGAGTGTGCTAACCATATTCATATTTTAAAACAACGAAAACGAAAACAGATGACAGATAACTGTTTAAAAATGCATAAGACTGACAGAAAAATAAACACTTTTACTACAGTTGTTTTCTGCTGTAATAAATAACAAATACAACACATGACAGAAAGAAACACACAAAAAACTATGATGGATGCGGTTGCATGCATTTACATAACAGGGCTTTGTAATCCAACGCTCAGCCTGTAAAATGTGTTGAACAAACCATCTGACACAAACTGGCACATGGAAACAGCCCTCGCAAGGGCAATATTTTACTTGCTCTAACCTCTGTGACATGATTGCTTCTGCTGTCCATTGATATGCGGCTAGAGAGACATTTTTCAGTAATATGACAAACAAGCGAACAGCTTGCGCCTTCAGTCTTAAGTATTTGTATACATCTCTTAGCAACCAGCATTGCAGATAATGGGCGTATGTTCAAACGGGCTAAAGAATTTCCACAGAGGTCTGAGGGTCATTTTTGCTAAAGAGCAAAACTTTTGTTTACAATCTGCTAAAGGAAAGCGAGTATGAGCTTGTAATTAGCAGGTGCAAATATTTATAGTCCAACATTCCCTCATTAAAACACATTTAGAGCAATAACGCTGACGCTAATGCACCTGGCTTCCCTGCTGAAAAAAATCCCATAGAAAGTAATATGTCTATGTTTTGTTGGCAATCGTCGCATACGTGCATAATGTAAACAACAAAAACTTAGATCAACAGTTATGCAGGAATAATACAATGATGTATTTTGTGGTCATTCTGTAGTTCCGCCCCACTGCACGCCTTCATGATTGTTTTCGGAAATAATCATTCAGCTGTATCGATCTTTTATAAACGATATCAAACTAAAGACACTTCGAAGATACAAAGTATGCAATACTACTCTATAGGTACTCAAGATTAATATAAGATTGTGTGTGTTATCAAGATAAAGTAAGAATAATACAGGCCACACGAGAGTAGTCAATCCGTAACTTTCTTTACTCCACTTTCTTCTCTCCCCATACGTAACTACGTACATACGTCACGTCACGTCTCATCACGTGACAACAGCACAGCATTACTATTTAAAAATAGTATACACAGATAGTAACATTGCACATTACTCATGAACACAACATTTTCCCTTTTTTTAAGAATACAAAGTGGATGGAGTAACCAGGCAGCAAAAGTAACCACTACACCTATACACTTATTAAGCCAGTATAAGTACAATTACAATTTTAACAATCGTTAACCCAGTACAACATGTAACAACAGTATACAGACTGCAATAATTCTGTTAATAGAATTTATTGGTTCAAGAAGAACAACATGGTAATATAACAAACAAAGTGCATGCAATACATCAGATATGCAGCAGTACATCGAATCTAAGTGACATAGTCATTTAGCCAACTGGGTTTGTGAACATTACGTGTAGGCCTAGGACTATTTGCAGAGTTACCAGTGTTCTCAGCAGGGGCTGTTGTTGTACATGGAAATGCAGTGAGTTTGGAAGCATTCCACGTTTTTCCCATCACTAAGAACATATGTACCCACCCCCAGTTGTTTGTGAACTGTGAGGGGATCTGTGAATTTCCTGTGCCCCTTAGGAACATGCAGATGGTTCCGTACTCTGACTTTATCCCCCACCTGAAAGCAGGGAGTGCGCGCACCCTGCTTCGCATCCGTATACAGTTTCATTTTGCGCTGCAACTGCGTAACCCTCTTGCGAACAGTCACATCAGTGGAAACGGGAACAGGAGGAGATGGCAGAAAAGACAGCCTAGTGTGCATTCTCCGTCCATAAAGGAGCTGAAAAGGTGAAGAACCAGTTGCAGCATGCGGAGTGGCACGGTACACTTGCAAAAAGTCAGTTACGAAAGGTTTCCAAGGTTGATGTTGTTGGATGGCCAGTTGGACAGTATTTTTGAGTACACGGTTAAACCGCTCCACAGCACCATTAGCCGCTGGGTAGTAGAGAGAGGAACGATGGTGACGAATGTTCAGTTTTTTTAGAAAAGCAGAAAAGGCAGCAGATGTAAACTGAACCCCATTATCAGTCACTATGCTCAAGGGGTTGCCATGGCGACTGAATAACGAAGACAGAAATGAAATCACGGAGTCAGCAGTGACGGTATGGGTAAAGGAGACCTCAGGCCATTTGTTGTAATAATCAGTCAAAGTTATAGCGAACCTGCAATCAGAAGCTGCAGTGTCAAATGGTCCGACTATGTACACAGCAACTTTCTGCCAAGGTCCGTCCGGCAGCGGCACTGGCTGAAGAGAAGCAGGATGTGACTTCACGGTTTTATCATTAAGTTGACAGACATTGCAGGAACGGACAGTATCGTGAACCTGAGTGTCCATCCCAGGCCACCAATAGACCTCGCGAAGGCGTTGTTTAGTTCTCACCTCCCCTTGGTGTCCTTCATGCGCAATAGCTACCAGCGTATGGCGAAAAGCAACAGGTGCAATCAGCCGTGTGCCTCGAAAGATGAAGTTGTCCTTAACAGATAGTTCCAGTCGCACATGATAGTACGGCAACAACTCAGCCTTCAGTCCTTTGGAAGAAGGAAGCCAACCAATGGAAATCTGTGAACGAAGCTGGGTTAGTTCAGGGCAAGTAGAACAGGCAGCATCAACATCAGCAACAGACAGAGGATTGCAGGTGGCAGACAGGTAAGCAACAAACTCCTCTTCCACATCATCATCATGAGCTAAAGCAACAGCATTGTCTGGTGAAGCAGGCAAGGGCACACGTGACAGATAATCAGCAGGAGTATTTTGGGAACCTGGACGATATATTACGTCATAATTAAATGACAGTAAGCGTGCAGACCATCTAGCTACACGAAGTCCAGCAACCAACGCCTTTTGTGGTGAGAAGGGTTGTCAGAGCCTGGTGGTCTGTCCGCAGAGTGAAACGGCGGCCCCACAGGTAAGTGCGCCACTTCTCAATGGCCCACACGCACGCCAGCGCTTCTTTTTCCACCGTGGCGTATTTACGCTCTGCAGCGGAGAGTGTGCGTGACGCAAAAGCAACAGTACGTTCGATGCCATCCGGACCGACCTGGGAGAGCACGCCGCCCAGACCATAATCAGAAGCATCTGTGGATACAATGGTATGCATCGTGGGGTCAAATAACGCCAGAGAAGGGCTGTTTGCAAGCAGTTGTTTCACTTTGTTCAAGCTTTGGTCAGCCACCTCTGACCAGCTGAATCTGTCTGGAGCTTGTAGGCATGCACGTACCGGAGCTACCACAGTGGCAAAATCAGGAATGAACTTACTGTACCACGACATAAGTCCAAGTAAGGAGCGTAAGGTAGATTCGTCCGAAAGTGCAGGGGCATTGAGCATGGCCTGAACACGCGACTCATCAGGCCTAAGGCCATCTGCTGACACTGTATGTCCTAAGAACAGCAGGCTAGATTGACGAAAACAACACTTGTCTTTATTGAGCTGTAAGCCGGCCGCTTCTAGACGCTGTAAGACCACTTTAAGTGTTTTGTCGTGTGAAGACATGTCGCGTCCGTGGATGATGATGTCGTCCAAGTAATTTTCAACTCCTGACAAGCCAGCCAGGACAATGGACATAATTTTCTGAAAAGCTGCAGGTGCTGAGGCTAATCCATAAGGAACACGGCAGAATCGGTACAGTCCATCATGAGTAATAAAAGCTGTTAGGTCGCGACTGTCCTCGTGCAGCGGTACCTGGTAGTAGGCATTAGACAGATCAATGGTAGTGAAAACACTAGACCCGTTTCGAGCAGCGAGTAATTCATCCATGTGTGGTAATGGAAAAGAGTCCACGATTACGGCTTTGTTTGGCTCTCTGAGGTCAACACACATCCTTATTTTTCCCGACCTTTTCTGCGTGACAACAATCGGTGACACCCAGGCAGAAGCATCAATGTGTTCTATTACTCCAGCTGCTTGTAAGCACTGTAATTCCGCCGACACAGCGCTTCGTATTGAAAGTGGCAGGCGGCGAAGTTTTTGGCGTACCGGTGAGACAGTTTCATCCAGCTTCACGCGGTGTACGAAGTTTGTAACATGTCCAAACTCAGTTAGATCAGCAGTAGTGCACTGTAACACTGGCATGGGAGCCAACTCAGAGAGGCCATGGGGAGGCAGTACTTGGTTGTTCTCAATCCTTACATGTAGTGCAGACATAAGTCCCTCCCCATTAGTGGTGTGCCTTTGTCTACAATGAAAAAGGTAGCAGGAACTTTGTGATCATGCAATGACACACGTTGGCTGACAAACACCCAAGGACCGGAATTTGAGCTATTGAGTACGTCACAAGCCTGGCCGATGGTTGTGACAATGCAACATCACTAAAATGGCATGTATAAGTGCTGTGGGGTAAGATAGAAACAGAAGACCCAGTGTCGACCACTAAATTCACCACACAAGCCTGATCTGCAGAGGTAGATATTGTCACTGTACTTGTGATGCTGGGAGAACGAGCTGGGCATTCTGTGTACAGAACAGTAACTTCAGGTAATTCAATTTCATGAACTTCGCGCGTAGTTGGTTGTGTCGATCGGCAAACTTTAGCGTAATGTCCCGCCTTCTTACACTGTCTGCAAGTTGCAGTTGCTGCAGGGCAGTTCGCAGCATTAGCTAAGACTTCGATTTCTCTGTGGTAACAGAAGTAGGAGGTGCGCGGAATGTTTTTGCTCTCCTGCGCTTCACGTGCTGTACCGCTTGTACGGGGGCGGTGACTTGACGGCCATTTGAAATAAGTTTAGCCTGATTAGCAGCAGATTCAATCTGACTCGCAATCGTAACAGCTCTGTCCAGTGTAAGGTCAAGTTCGAGTAAAAGTCTCTCGCGAATTCGTGGGCTAAGCACATTTTCCACCAACTGATCACGAATCATATCGTCAGCACAGGCACCGAATTCACATGTAACAACAAGTTCACGCAGAGCAGCAACGTACTGTATGACTGTCTCGTGAGGTGCCTGGCAGCGTTTACGAAAAGCATGGCGTTCAGCTACAACGTTAGCTTTTGGCACAAAGTACGCTTTCAGTGCGGTCTCGGCATCCTTGTATGTCGTACCTATGTTAGGCAATGCGTAGAAAATCCGCTGTCCCTCTGTGCCCAGGCAATGAAGTAGTAATGCTCTCCGTCTGTCGTCCGGCCAAGCATCCCCTGTAGCGTTAACACGCAGATAGTTATCAAGATAGTAACTACGTACATGCGTCACGTCTCATCACGTGACAACAGCACAGCATTACTATTTAAAAATAGTATACACAAATAGTAACATTGCACATTACTCATGAACACAACAGATTGCCAGAAACGGAATGTTTTACCTCCGCTTTAAATTACCATAATATAAACCATTAGCTTTTTCCATCAAAACCATTACAAAATTCCTTTTTAAAGTGTCTTTTGGGCATTTTTCTAATAAGATTTTCTATACAATCCATCACATACCAGTAGAGACCATTATAGATCTATTGAAGCCAACACAAATCCCATTGTAACCATAACATTCATTAATTGTACATTTACATATCACAAATCACATCAATAAGAAAACCACATTTTGTGTAATAGAGGTGCACTTTTTGCATTTGTTGTGCAGACATGCAATGAACATCAATTTACTTTGAAAAAAAAGGTGAACTGTGAAAATGTGAAGACCAGGCTCAAGTCTCAAATTCGAATTCTGAGATAATGAGCATCAACGTTTGACTCCTGTCATTAATTTCCTTATGATTTCAATATTTAAAATGGCCTTACTCAGTTAATATTATTTATGAAGGTTACATTTACACAGAATGTTCTTAACATTATGTAAGATTTTATCAAGAAAGCAGTAAATCCCAAAAAAGGGAACATTTTGCTGGGTTTTCATAGACTGGGACACAGTTTCTCAGTTCTGAATGGCAACTCTGCCTGAGGGTGAGTCAGAAATTACTGGTAACTAGGGATGTAACAATATTATTGATATCGTGTTATCGCAATAGCAAAATTGTCTCAATATTATCATGGTCACATTACTCTATGAAACGATAGGTCTTCCAGGCCTAACATAGAGAATGTTAGAAAAAATAATAGACGTCACCTTCGTCAAGGTCCATCTGGTGCAATTATTTTATTTTATAAATGAGATTCTATAACTTGTACCTCTAAGCAACAGTTATGATTAGAGGATAAAGAAACAAGGATGCTTACGGCACGTTTACAAGTGATCATTTGTCATTTTAAATATAGCAACAAACATCGTACTGTGGACTTTAAAACGAGGTATTATTATACAGTGAGATTTTGATATTGTTAAATCCCTACTGGTAACCTAAGTAAGAACGCCACAAACCTGCTTTAGATCTCCTGGCCCTGGAGCCAGTATTGGCCTAAAAGCAGGTGACTGGTTCCTAACAGAGTATAATTAATGATCTAAAACAGGCACAGTGTTTTTCAACCATTCAAATCAGCAATTAAGACTGAATTCACTTAGTAGGCTGAAAAAGTAGTCAACTGTGCTATTTGCCAAAGTCTCTTTGCTTTTAAAGAAATGCGTTTCAAATATGTAACCTTGCAGAAAACTTCCCAGTGTGTCTCCAAATACTGTTTGGATGTTCAGCTCTGTATTTGTTCTGTTCAAGGCTAACATTAAAACATGACAACCAATAGTTTCCAGGTACACAGACCTATAAAACATAATCTACAACAATTAACACGTCTTCTGCATAAATTTATATATAATTAATTTTAATTAGCAGCACAATTGCAAGAAATCATTCAATTCATCCAAAATAATTTAGGAAAGATAAAATAATAATTTGTATGTTCTCATGTCAAAAATTTTTCAAGCCTTCATAGATCAAAATGTAGAAACTCTACACCAGCTGACTAAAATGGAATTATGCACTATGAAGCACTAAAACTGAACATCACTATATGTGACCCTGGATCACAAAATCAGTCTTAAGTAGCATGAGAACATTAAGCAATAGCCAAAAATACATTGTATGGGTCAAAATTATTGATTTTTCATTTTATGCCGTTTTTGCAGCAAAATCGCTAACAAAAATTGCCAGAAACATGCCAACAAACTTTGCTCGCTGTTGCCCGCTCTTTGGGAATTGCCGACTAATGTTTAGTATCTACGTAAAGCTCATACATCAATAGAAACCTTATTTATTCAGCTTTCAGATTATGTAAAAATCTAAATTTCGAAAAACTCACGCTTAAGACTGGTTTTGTTGACCATTGTTACAAATATAATCGGTAAAAAACTACATTTCAGCAAGACATATTCAAATTTGTGGGAATATACTATTGATGTTTATTAATTTTGATTCACACCAAATAAAAACACAAACTAAATTTTAAGACCTTATCAAACTGAGCATGCGGCACAACTCCTTGTCCAGGCCCTGGTAATCTCAATGTTACTACTGCAATGCTCTCCTTGCTGGTCTTCCTGCAAAGGCTATCAAACCACTCCAGCTGGTTCAGAACGCAGCAGCACGCCTCATCTTCCAACAGCCCAAAAGGGCTCATGTGACTCCCCTTTTCATCTCTCTCCACTGGCTACCTGTTACATCCCGTATCAGATTCAAGTCACTAATGCTTGCCTACAGGACTATCACTGGATCTGCTCCGGCATACTTTCACACCCTCCTACACCCCTACACCCCATAAAGAACCCTGCATTCAGCAAACCAGCGGCGTCTTCTATTGCCTTCTCAAATGGGCATTAAATCGCTTTTCCGCTCATTCTCCCTCAGAACTGCTTCCTGGTGGAACATTCTTCCTAACTCAGCCTGCTCAATCACATCTCTCACAACATTCAAAAAACTATGTCTTCTGTGAATACTTACAGAAAAAATGAATAAAAAACTCTCTTTTTCTCAACCGGTATTGTTCTGGCTTTTGTGGAAAAGTTAAGTTAATATTAGCATCTATTGTATTATTGCTCCTGTATGACATATTGCTGCATTTCTCCATGAACTCTCTTTAAGTCGCTTTGGATAAAAGCGTCTGCTAAATGACTAAATGTAAATTAGAATAGACCAAACCTGTCGGAACCAAAAGCCTTGTGGTTAGTGCTCGGACATAAGGTGCTGTTGTGCTCCGGGCGACCCTGGTTCGAGTCCCTGCTCATGGTCCTTCCCCGATCCCAACCCCCTCTCTCACACACTTCGCTTCCTGTCCTCACTCTCCCACTGCACTAATAAAGGCAAATGGCCAAAAAAAAGAATAAACCAAACCTTCTAAAAGCAACCAGCTTTGCTATATGCTCCAAGGTTAAAGAACATTTAGCCTGTGGTGCTTAGAGTAAAGGAAATCAATTTACTTGCTAATTCCTTTCTGAAATTCTTGTCAACAGGATTTAAGTCTCCAACGCAAATTATCTTTTAAAATATAAAGCTATTTATAAAGAAACCGATGAGAGAAATTATTTCCATCAATGTAACTGAAAGAATACTGTAACCTGTAAACAAGTATCTACAGAAAACACAATACACAATACAGCAGCCCTAAAAAAAATCTGCACTGGCTTTCATTATTAAAAAAAAGGATCTTGTCTTTCCAAAGTCAATCTTGTTAAAGAAAGCCAGCATGTTGCTCTCCGGCTAGTTACAAGGACATCCACCCTGAAATGGGGTGTAGGTGAGGGTTATCCACCTTATATTAGCCTCTCCATGCACTCGCCTGACAAGATTCAGGGCTAACTGTGACAGCCAAACTATTAGCGGTAATGAGAATCAATAGTGGTTTGAAGTGCATTGGCATTTCATCCAAGAAAAGCCTCTCAAGGCTTCCATTTTTAGCCTTTAAGCACAGCGTGTCCCTGTAGTTTGCTACTGCCAAATAGGCTGCGCTGTTGACCATCACGTCAGACTGAGAATCGGTGCGCTAATTGAATGTGCCATTTCACATTTTCATCCCTAAAACCGCTCCACTGTTGTTTACATAAATTCTGACTCAGTGAGTATAACTACTGCCATGGCTGAAGTACATATACAGTATGTATTGAAGATAATAAATTAATGCAGTAATAACATTTTGATTCTAGGTTTTGGTACTGGCAAATCAATTTTAATATTTAATCTATGGATCACTGTTGCATATTTCATCTTAAAATTATACTGTAGAAAGGTTCAATAAAAGGAAGGAAGGAGGCGGGAACCGGCAGACATTTAAACATTTAATCAAATAATAACAACTTAAATAAACAGCCGGCAGCCCCTCACGGACGACTGCCGGCAACACAAACATAAATATAAACTTAACATGTGTCCGGGCCCGGTCCTCTCTCAGTGACGGTCCGGTCGCTCGTTCTCTTATGCTCCCGCTCTCCTTCGTGATACGAGGCCGGTTCGCGCACAGCTGACGCTAATTAACACTCACTCACCGGCCTCGACTCACGGTCTCGCCCCGCCTACTCCACTACATATACACTGTGATTTGTAATTAAAATAAAAAAATGTTTAACTTACTATACTGACTTCAGTAACCATTCTGAGTCATTCTAGTGAATCTTTCATTGCATCGGTCAAATAGAGGAGTATGGGAGTCTTTTTTGACCAATTTATTAAAAGAACAATTTGTACGAATTCAGATTGAACAGTACGTTTGTCTTTGCATGCAGCCAGAGAACACAATGGCTGAAAAAAAAAATTCTGCACTTTATATTAACCACAATCAGTTCAAACACACAAATCTAAATACAATTTATTTTAGTGTTTTTTAGTAAAAGTACACTTAGTAGTACTAAAACGGAAAACATACATGTAAAAAAACGTTAAATGTTCATAATTTTACATAATTTTATTTTTTCACAGAATTAAAAAAAAGGTATAAAAAAGTAAAAAAAAAGAAATTGACAGAAATATTAACAAGCAGGGTGTAAAATAATATGAAAAAATCTTACTTTACAAAAAAAAAATTACATTTCTTTTCTGACGCCCCTGCTGCTGGAATTTTTTCACAGTACAGTACAGTGTACTTAAATTACATGTAAGTAAATAGATAAACCAAAAAAAGGTGATCCTAAAGTGGATTGTGGGATTGACAGTGACATTGGCAGATTTCCTCTACTGCAGTGGAAATATCATGGTCAGTGTTTGTTAAGCCACAAACAATCATTCAACCAAATACATGTTAAAAAAATCAAGCTGCTTATTTATTTTTTTATACTTGTAGAGATTCTAATCCTCTTGAGCTTCTTTGGACACAAATAAGCATTAGCATTTTAAACCCTGTAGCTAGTGTTGTGACTAATCTGAACATATTTAATAGCTGTAATCCTACATAAGAAAAGAATACCAAGAGCCCATGGCAAGACATTAAAACCAGAATGAGAAATAGAAGTGAACTCCCCCGAAACCCATTTAGAAACTCACACTTTATCACGACGCCTGACCCTCCTAAAGCTGCTACTCTTTTCTTCTGTCAGAATTTCCCCTTTGAGGCACATTGTGCGCAATGAACGGCCTGTGCAATGTGTTAACTTTAGTATTATAACAGCTATATGATCCACTCATGCATAGAGACAGTCCTGTTAAAAATGACAAAACATAAGGCTGAATATAAATCCACAGAACAGGGTCTCCAGATATTTGTCTTTTTGATAATGTAGAAGCATATTGAGGTACTTAACGTTATTGCAATGACTTGTATTTAGATAAGCAATAGCATTATTTCTTTATTTCCAACTTTTTTACTTTTACATTTACGCGTTTGGAAGACACTTTTATCCAAAGCGACTTACATTGCATTATACTATACATTTGTTTCTGACTATGTGCAATCCCCTGAAATCAAACCCATGACCTTGACTGCTTGGTGTATCTTGATTTGTGTGGTTAGGTGTTTCTGGTTTTGTATATTCACTGCCTCATTTTCCTATTTAAAAGAGAGTTTCTGCAGTGAATGTAGTCTAAATCACCACAGCATTATCTCTGACTATAAATGAAAGGTCACCATTGACAATGACATACAGAAGTCTCCATTAAATCTAAAAAGGTTTTACCAAATAAAGCGCAAAGAGCTTTGTACAATGTTTACTGAAAGCTAATGAGCAAGCTGTCAGAGACACATGCACAGGTGAGAGCTTTTAAAACAATGAAAGATTGTTCAATCATTCATTAACCTTTATGAGACAGTAAAAGAAACGTGCACAAACAATTTAAGGATCTGCTGCTTCAATAGAGGTTTGTACACTTCTTTAAAATTCAAGATAACTGGTGTATGTTTGGTCTTTTTAAACACTTTCTCCCTCTCAACTTCATAAAGTAAGCCATAAATATATTGTCTTTCCAAATGTTTGGAACGCTGTAGCACTATTCAAACAATTCTGTTTGAGTAACCCAACCAGCTCGGCATGACAACATTTGAGTTTAAAGTGGGTCAATCTTGTTCAGGAAAAACATAAAAAAACAGTTTATATTAGTTTGATAAATATTGCTTTACACATCACTGGCTGTTCATTCATGCAATTCATGTATATTTTTTTAGAAGAACAGCAATGTCTAAACACTCTAAATGCAGATAACAGTGACAGAATCCTATGGGATATTATAATCAAGAGGCGGTTCTAAAGCGGTTGGTGAGCACACAGAGAAAATCATTGCCTGTAATTGGGAAATCATCTTGGTGAACTGTGATAATTAAAATCCTTTAGTTCTACGCACCCTTAATAACCTCGAGATAAAACGCTGACTGTTTTACAGACTGTTTTTCATCAAAGTGACCAGAGCATTACGGTTAATCTCACTCCGTCCTCCGAATACATAATCATTACAGATGGTTTATTAATTTATTAGGCATTAAATAATCATGACGACCTTGATATGCTGTTTTGTAAGCACTGCCAATGTTTGTTTTAGGGGGTCAGACAACATTTCTCATCAAGCATTGTGCATGAATATCAAAGCCAATATCTGTTCTTGAACATACATCAGAAAGCTTGTGATTTGTAAATAGAGTAAAAAAAGGACAAACAAAAACCATAATAATGTTAATAAATACATCAGTAAGAGTTTTACAAGGGTCTTGTATGTTTTAGTGTGTTTTATTAAATGGCAATATTTTTTCAGGAACTGAATACATTTTGTCCCTCCAGTGTGACATCATATCCTGATTTTTCATTGTGGAATATCCTTAGATAAAGGATCCCATTCAAGGTCATATTATTGAAGGCCCCTGTGAAGCATCTACACATGGTAAGTTTTTGTCTCAGAATTGTTCAAACTGTTTTATGGAACCAATAAAAAAGTTTTGTTGTCTTTTGGTACGACACCAAAGGATTAAAAACGTTATGTTCTTCATAGAGTAAAATAATGTCACTCGCAATTTCATATTAAATAAATTACACTATATGAAAATACGTCTCTAAAAGTAAAGATTAATCTGTGTACTGTATATTATTAAGAGCTTTTGTTTCAAAATTTGCGCTGCTGTCACGCCACAGAACACATTTCCGGTACAGTTCAATAAAAGTACTTCAAAACACAGTGAAAGGCTTGACAACGTAAAGATATTTTCTCACACATCGAACTTCACACTACAAAAATGTATGTGTATCTTATTCCAAAATTGTTTTTTACAAAAAAAAAGTTTTACTACATTATTTGTCAACTACCCAGGATCAGTTTTTCCAGGAAACTATGGTACTTCACTTTCTACCGTATTGAGCTGATTTTAAAGTGGAATTGCACATATTAGTAGGCATGGTAATTTGTTTCCTAGCAACAGATGAACTTGTGTTATCCTATGGTAAAATAACAATTAATGGCACTGTTTTGTAACGGATTCACAAAACATTCTTAAAAAGAAAATTCTGCTAAACTGATATATATTTTCTCAAATTCCAATTTAAGAAAAAAGTAAGGAATATTTTGTATTCCTGAAAAAACTTTTAAGACAGTTCTTACATTTTTTTCTTAATTTATAAAGCATATGTCATTTTATTTTTATGAAAAAAATGAAGATGTTCTTAAAAAATGTTTTAACACTTCTTAAGGAGCATTCTTACAAACTTCCTATAATTTATTTTAAAGTCCCAGTGAAACGGAAGTTGCGATCATTTTCACTTCCGTATTTTGGCTTTCTTCTTTCTCTGCGATTTGATTGGATGTATAAAACAGCCGTTGCATTTTGAAATGGAAATGGCAGCAGACTGACAGTTGAACTGAATGAGATAACGGACGCTCCGCCCATGCCGTCTAACATGCGTTATTTAAAATGGAAAGTCATTACAGGAAGGAAGATTATGACACAAATTTAAAAAAGATAATGACCCACATTGATAAACTATTTACAATAAGAGCTGCAATATTTCATGAAAAAATAGGCATTGTAATTTTTTATTTCACTGGGACTTTAAGAACTATATTAATTTTGTTTTAAGAACAGTTTCGTCAATCCAGCCTCTGGTTTATGCCTGATGCAATGAGAAATAAAACAATGATAATTATTACACCTATTACGTTGTACCTCCATAATTGGGAAGTTTGTACTGTTTCTGCCAAGATTTTAGTTCTATGGTTGGTTTGCTGTTTGGTTTGGTGTACTGCAGCGAGAAATTCTGAGAATTAATGAAACTGGAGGTATTATGTCTACATAACTGAATATATATTAAGCTCTAGCAGCAGGCCAGCGATCGACCCCGTTGTGCTACAGTGATGCCTTGCAATCAGTCGAAGACCAATTAGACAGCTATGCTCAGGCTTTGAATGATGGGGTGTTCTCAGTTACCGTTATAAAGGCAAATTATTAGCCTTTTAAGTCTTATAAAGAACATACCTTTGAAAAAATGAAACCACAGGTCACATCGAGCATCTATTGATTGAGAACACTGGTTTATGTCTCTGGCCAGACAAATTGCTTGCAGCAAGAAACAATCCTTGTAAGTTAAATACCAATACGTGCAGACTAAATATTCATGATGCATCTCTGAGAAAACTGAGATAGCAAAGTTTCTTTGACGGACAAGCCCAACCACCCAGAAAGTGATTGCTGAGGGTGGTATTTATTCCAATTTCCATATTTTCTCATTTCCCCATTGGCCTTAAGGGTCAATGGCATTTGAGACAAAAACAATGTTTGCATCCACAAAGGGACCACAAAAGACATAAAGAAGTCCCTAAATGGGAATGAGGGCGATTGTTATTTTTGTAATGATGTTCATGTCCATAAAGCCTCTGGCTGTTGAAAACAGATTTTGTTGGGGTCAATTCTGACCAAACCCTCTAGTACAATCAAATCAATAGACACTTCAAAAAAGCTGATGATAGTTTTTACAAGCGAATGGCAAAACGCTGATACAGAAATAAGCCCATCTAAAGTCCTTGATGAATAAACATCCCTGAGGGGGAAAACAAAGGCTCCAGCAGCACTTATCTTCTGCAGAGCGTCAACATCAAATGAATCCATCCATCTCACGCCGCTTCCAATTCACGTTGATTCAAGACTCTTCTGCTCCCGGAATACAATTTTCTCAATTTGTTCTGGTTGGGAGTCAAAATATTTTGTTATGCACAACTAACATTTAATGTTGCCCATTGGTCATCAATTATAAATAAATTGAAAATACATTTATTCCATGAATTTCCATCACCATAGAAAGTCAACCTAATCAGACCTTTGATCTTAAACTGATCCAGCGTATCATGCCAGTAAACAAAATGTTTAGCACTTCTGCACTGATAATATCACAGTACTAAGGAAACATCTGCCATGTTACATACAGTGTATTCATGTTAAACATCCAAAGCTGCCAAGTGGCCATTTTGCAATATATGCTTATACTTGCTGATCATTAAACAAAATAAATTTCACCCCATCACTTTTCAAAACACAGGAGGTAAGATGGCATGGAAGAGGTGATGACACCTCCCACATCTCAGTAATGTAAGCCCACCTTAAAGGGACTATACATGATGATGAGTTACATCATATTTGAACGTGGCAGTCACTATACTGTATGTCCACTACTAGCTATAGCTCCTGCTTTTTACTAATGAAGAAGTTACTAGTTGAGAAGCATTCTGAAGATACAATCATATAGCTTTCTTTTATACAGCAAATATATAAATGTTCTTTATATAAAAACAAAATGCTCAATGTTATTAAAGGGCATCATAAAAAATAAGCCCAGCTTGCAACACAATTATTGGAAAGAAAACATACTGGTGTAGGAAACAGAATCCGCGGGTATCAGATTCATCAAAATGTTGTAAAAACGCATATGTTCACATTTTAGAAGTATCATTTCATTACATCATCAGAGAGCCACGTATCATGGCCTGATTTTCTACAAACAGATTAAGCAGCGTATTGAGTGAATATTTATCATCAAATGTGTTATTCAGCTTAGATTAATTTAAATAAAGTCCGGTCAACAGTTATGGATTATCATGTAAGACTTAAATACAACAAAAGCACTGTGGTTATGAACTAAAACATATACTTCCGTATATATTGTAGGGGTTATTACAGTCCATTAATTAAATAAATGTATAGGAGTACATCAAAATTAGTTTTAAACACTGAATTCAGAGTTCTTACAACTTATATTTACAATCCTGGCAGTGCATTTTACTGTAAGTTTAATTACTTTGGCCTTAAAAAGCCTTGTGGCGTTCTCTCTGGTCACATAAAAGGTAAAAGCATATTTCAACACACAGCTGGAACAAATCTATACATTTAAACTGATAGAATGGCTTATGATTTCAACAGCAAGATTTAGCAGCAAAACGACTAATACAAATCATATCAATTGACAAGGGCGAGCAAGCTCTATAATTTCATTCCTGCTTGGAAAACACACAGGTGTTTTTGAGAGAAAACTTTATCGGTCCAGTTTATGAAATTTTGGTTCATCTATACGGTGAGGTTGCAAATTGCAATCAACGCTGGTGACAGGGACTTAATCGCCAAGAGGTAGACAGTTTGGAAAAAAACAGATGCCGCCGAGAAGCAGTTCTCACAGGACGAGATGTGGAAGGGGTGAATAGCTATAGAAACTGTGGTAGATACTTAACAAGACAGACTAGACAGGAAATGCTAACAAGACTTCATTAGACGAGCCGCAGCTACATCTAGGGCAGTCTGAACTGGCGAGGTGCAACGGTCAGACAACGGACAAGAGACACAGAGGGATAATATAGGAAGCTTAACAAGAGTAGATGGCTAACAGGTGCGGAAGAGGTAATAAGCTAGATGAGAGATTGTAAACAGGTGTGCGAGCGTGAGTGGAAAATCACCCGTGTTGGGGTATCCTAAGGAAACACGGGGGCGGGGAGAGTGACGCAGACACGGAGCACGTGGTCAGCGAGTAACCAGCCTCGTGCTCGACAAAAACAACACACCCACGTGCAGAAGATGTCCCGACCCGACCTGGGTCGTGACAGTATTTAAATAGAAATAGCTGGTCACAATTTATTTTAAGGGTCTATTTCTTGCTATATTAACAAACCATTAACTACGACTTTAAACTCCTAATTTGGTGCTAATTTATATTTAGTATAATAGTTGTTAGGTTTAGGTATTGGGTAGGATTAGGGATGTAGAGGTCATGCAGAATATGTGCTTTATAAGTAGTAATAAAAAGGCAATATTCTGATATTATGCATGCTAATAAGCATCTTAATATTGAGAATTGGTCCCTATACTAAAGTGTTACAAAATAGCTCATTCTAATGTAATAAAAACCTTACGCCACGTTCAGATGTGTATAAAGACCTTAGATAGTTATTTATATTATATTGCATTTCTGACAGTAGAAATATTTACACCTGAGATCGGGTTACTCACCATTTGATGTTCCAAGCTGTTGTAGTTACAAAATACCAGCTAAATAGTAACAAAGCATCATTGTGATACGCTAATTATTGCTTTAATTCAAATAATGTTCCAAGTAACAGCACCTAACATGCTGGTTACCACAGAAAATTATTCAGAGCTGTTTGGTACAGAATTTAAAGGAGGAACGTTTGCTTTAATTAATCAAAGGGGGCCTGAATCCCTGTTATTTTCTTTTGTCAACAGTATAATTAACATTCACATTCAGTCTAGATTGTGTGCAAAAATGCTGATTAAAAATGATTATGTAAAACTGGTGAGCTTTGTTCTGATGTGTATGATTTGATCAATATGCAAGATGTCAAGTCATTGATTTCTTCGCAGGGCTGATTAGGTCCTCTAAATTTGACTGTGGCAGCTATAGGAAGCCAGAAGGGCTGAAGCTAAAAAGTAATGGCAATGATATTCTGGGGGAAACTGAACTTTGGATCTGTGAATGTTGGCTACTATGAAGTCGTTCCCAATAATCTTGATATGATGAATTTTATTGTGATAAAACATGGCACAATCCTGTAAGGGCCAAAGCCACTAGGGGTGTCGACGGGCAGACCAGAGGCCACCCACTGAATTTGAAGAGCACTCTTGAAGAACCTTTTAAGCACCATTATTTTAAGAGTGTAGTTAATGGTGCAGTTTGTAAGAATTTTGCAGTAAAATATGCAAAAACCACTTGGCTAGTGTTATATATTTTGTTCAGCTGAGTACTTACAATATCTCAAATGTTTTCAACTATTTTTAAATCGTGGGAAAATCGCCATTCTAAACAGTGACACGGGGATGTGCAGTCGTCTGTCAATGGCGTCATATCCGCGTTACCCTTTGTTGACACCGCATGACAACAGTGTCGTGGACAAATGCAGAAGTAGTGTCTAGCATCTAGCAAGCCACTAGCTGTTTTCGAGCAATCCCTTATTTATGGATCACAATTTTTCGCAACATTTATAAAACTTTACCTCATCCGCTAACAATATTTCTCGTTCCCATCTGATTGATGGGCATCAACGGTGGTTCACAACATCATCAAGCTACGCCATTATTGTTGTTTTGATCATGCTCACTCTAGCGGCGGTTTCTACAAACTGTACCTTTAAGAGAGAAATATAAATAAAGATGAAGCCCACAAACATATACGCAATTTTTTTTTCGCATTATTATATATTTATTTTATTAGATGCTAATTAGATGCTTATACTTAAGCAGTGTTGAAATTGCAGTTAATTATTATAATAATTAATCTTTAGGACCACAAAATAAACAGCATTGAATCACAACAATCTCCATGTCAAGTATGTCCCTGCAGAGGTCTGGACAATGCAACACTTAAGCCCAATTGGATATTTATATTAAAAGGTAAGATGTTGATCTTTTTTAATTATTATTATTAGTAGTAGCAACAGCAGCAACATTATTTTATAATTTAAGCATGGCAGAAGGCCATGTGTCTGAAGATAATGTATGGGGGTTCAGGGTCTTTCTCTTTATGTATAGACCATCAACAAACAAACAACATACATAATAATCAAACACTTCACCATGGGCAGAAAACAGTTGTCTTTCCTTGTCATCTAGCCGATACTTTTTCCAATTATGGAATTATTCTGAAATGGGTATAGCAATAATGCTAAATATAGACGAATACGGCTGGTTTATTCGAACAGTCATATATTCAGGCTAAGACAGATAAAATCTTTTAAAACATTATTTTCCGCATTATTGTTTTCTGCTGTGTTTTAGTGAAAGAAGCTAATATATGTTGCTTCTCATCTTGTTTTTAACTACCGTTGTTAAAATAAACGCAACATCTGCAGCTCATGTAGAATTTTTTTCGGTGTTAATGGTAATTGAATGGCAACACAATGCTCACATTTCATGAATGATAAAATAGTGCTACCGTTGTCAAGCCTATGTCTTGCCGGTCCGCATTTTGAGGAGGCCTGCCTTAAAGGCATATTTCAGGAATTCTGCGTTCAAAGTTTCTCACTCTACAGCATTTCTGACATTATGCTGATTAGACAACAGACAGACAGAAACAGAAAAGTTTTGAACAGTAACAGTCATGATCCCATTATGACGTTGTAATCAATTGTAAATGTATTTGTGCTGTGAATTTCCTCATGTGGTAGTTGACTATAAAGAGCAAGCATGTGCAATAAAGGAAAATGCTGGTGTGTTGCATGCTAAAAGGTAATTTATTGGTGATTCTTCAGGAATTTTGACATACATGAGACTGCGTCATTATTTTGCATTTCAGAAAGTAATGTTTTTAAAACTGCTTTTTGTCACTTACATTTAACATTTATTATCAGAAAGTTTAGTGCAGGACTCAAAGTTTGTTTTAATTTCTGATGATTCCTGATAACTGTAAATGCCATTGATCAATGCTGTGTGTACGTCATCGTCTTTGTACACTCTAGTCAGATCAGCAGTGAATGGGACAGTGCTCATAAAGACAGTGCTGTCTATTACTAATTTACAAGAACAGCGAGGTGGATATCTAATTCCTCAATGTATTGGTAACCAGTTTTCTTAACATTTGAGATATTTTCAGTTTCAGTGGCAATGTAATCTACTTTTAGACCAACTTCTACTACTTTTTTAATACCGAATGACCCTCCAATAAGTAAAGTGCTACCAGTTTGAAAGGTAGCTGTTTCTTCAACGCCATTGTCTATCTTCACCTGCTGTTTCATTGCATTGCAGTTGTTGTTAACAACTGTTAAATTCTTAAACATGGATGGCTTTTTGTTTCTCTGGGGTGAGTTGGTGTTAAACTGAACATTAGTGAGGTACTCTTCTTTAATGTTATCAAAGTTTATAGTCAGTACTTCTAAGCTTTTCCCGATCGATTTCGATTCTTTGTCATTTTTAGTAGTCATTGTAATTTCAAATCTTTTATTTTTTGCTGTTATATAACCTAACCCTGGTTATTTCGAGCAATAATGTATCCGTCACAGGTCTCAACTGGAAAAGGTGGAATAGATGTTAATTTTAGAAGTTTTTTTATTAGTGGCAGTGTCAGTGAACACAGGTTTGCAGTCGTTGGTTCTTGAAATGTAATAAACATCGTCTTCTCTTTGTCTTTTATGGAAACAAAAACTAAATTATCTTGATTCTCTTGATATTCTCCCCATTTCATGTTGCTGCTGAACTGAGTTTTGCTGTTGTCATTCGTTTTCTGCCGTTTATGATATCTCTTAATCTGTCTTCGATGAAGATGATGATGAGAATGCTCTGCAGTGAAAAATATATTGATTAATTTTCATTTCTTCTTATTATTTTTCTACCGCACCTAGATTAATTCATTAAAATGGTTGTTGGTTAGTTCTATAGCAACACCAGCTGAACATATTTGGTGTGACTTTAAATGCAGACTTTGAGTCAAAAACGTATCGCTCGATATAGTAGTTACTCGTACACAGGAGTACAGCTAGAGATGGAAACAAACCCATTTGTGGAAATACAATTTGGACAGTTTCAGAAGCCCCTTTTCTGTCCCAAAATAACTGTACTCCTATGCCCAAGTCATTGTTGTTGGGTGATTACTTGTTGTTGGGTTGGATAGTTTTTGTCCCCAAGTCTGCATTTTGTCATGATTCTGCCCCATCATGTCATGTTTCTCTTGATCTAGTGGCAGGATCATGACAGAACCTCATGTTTCATGTAGAGAGAGGCATGTTGGCCCTTAAGGCCTTCCATACACTCTCTCCGGTCTCGTCTCTGTTCCCGCCCTCTCGTTTCCTCATTATTGCTAGTTAATGATTCCATGCCCTGCACATGTTTCCCTCTTGAATTGTTCCCTTATTTAATGCCCCTGTGTGTCTTCTGTCTTGTGCTGGATCATTTTGCCTTGTGGTTTTTTCCTTGTCTCCCACCTTGTATTGTTATGTATGTCAAGTTTAGTTAATTGTAGTCATGCCTAGTGTTGTATTTTAGTCTTGTCTTGTCTAGACTGTCTAGTGTAGTCAGTCCTTTGTACCCTTCCTGTTGTTACCTTGCTGTTCTTTTGTTTTACCCCATCGTGGGTTTTTGTTTAATGTTATATTGAAATCCTGGCTAACCCCATACCCTCTGTCCTTGTGTCTCATCCCGGTCTGACACATTTGAAGTCACACCAAATGTGTTCAGCTTGGTTCTTATACAGACCAGTCAAGTTCTTCCACAATGACTCAATAATTTCTTTCTGAACCTTGCCTTATTCACAGCAGCATTGTAATTTTGGAACAGGAAAGGGTTCTTCCCAAATTGATGCTATAAAATTAGAAGCACACAATTGTCTAGAATTTAATTATGTGTTATATAAGTTATCTTTCCTAAGCAATAGAAGTGTGTGTGCTAATACTGTTGTCCATATAGTGTAAACATACACAAACATAAATACATTCCTCATTTACATTTTCAAATCAGCATTTCTAGTTTCTAGTAACATACACAGTTACAGTTGCGCAATTAAAGAAGAAACAGAAACAAACATACCAGCTGTTTCAATCTTACAAACATCATCTGATGGAGTGGATTGGCTGGAACCTCCCACAGCTTGTTGTAGACTGATCAGAAGTAGAGCAAAGATGACTATTTTTAAACCCATCATCAATCGTTGTCAGTCCTGTTATGTATAGAATGACGCAGGAAAGTCAGACCTGATGGATACACATGATATTTACAACAAATAAATGAGCAAAAGGTTAAACACTACAGTTATCTCATCGGTTATTATTTTGACATAACACTGCACTAATTTGGAATCCAAAGTCACTCCATTATAGACTATAAAGATGTTGGATCATATTACTAATTTAAGAAACTCCTGAGGGAAAAAAAGAATGATAACGAAACCTAACAAGCTTGTTTTGAGTTCAAATGTCAAATATTGGACCAATTCTTTCCTTGGAATGTTCACCTGTGAGTTGCTTGAAATGAGGACCTTCACAAGTAATCCTCACTGGTCCATGTACACTGCACTTTATTTTATATGCACTCACATGCAGTGGTGGTAAGTAACAAAGTAAAAATACTTCGCTACTTTACTTAAGTATTTTTTTCGGGGATCTGTACTTTACTTGAGTATTTTTTATTTGCATCTACTTTCACTCTTACTCCACTACAATATTAAAGACAAAGTTTACTTTTTACTCCGATACATTTCCTCATGCCCGCTCCAAGTATTTATTACACTGGCTTTCCAAACCAATGAAAAACTGGGTTATCTTTTGAAAAAAAAAAAGAATGCGCGCAAGCTTTTTGATATTGCCAGCATACGCTAAGCAGTCAGTTCGCCATTGCGAAGTGGAAGATGATGACCGCAGCAGAAACCGGTGAAGTGCGCGCTGCCAGCAATGATCCCGAAATTGCCGACAGGGATCACCCATGGCCATATCTTAAGGATATGTTTGAATTCATTGAACTCAAGGGAGATTCCTATCGGCTGAAATGTCTTCTTTGCCTGCCACAGGTGAATCAAATTTCAGCATTGAAAACTTCACCTTCAAATCTGAGAAAACACATTGAGGCGAGTTGACGTTAATGTCGTTACTATTTTTTAGCCAAGTGATTTCACATTGAAACGTGCGTTGTAAACGGCTAGCTAACGTTAGTCAAGTTAGCTAACGGTAACGCATATTGATAGCTAACGGTGGCAGACTTGGGGTTGTGTGGGATTAAACTGAATGCAGGAGAGAAACAAGCTAGTAAGCTCAACGGGTTCTCCCTGCATGCTGCCGATCGGTCATGATTGATCCAGTCGGGAGTAGACTTGAATCTGACTAGTCAGGCTAGCCACACTAACGTTAGCTCAGTGTTTCCCAAACTTTTTTCTTTCGCGGCACACTACTATGAAAACATCTCACTGCACAAATCCTCATTGATAGTCTGAAACAGACTTATCTTGTATCTTGCACATCTTCTTTTTGATGTAGCTAATGTTATGGAACACGTCTATTGCAAGTTCAACCCCTATACTGCGTTAGGTGCTTCATTGTCTTTATGATTGCAAATCTAACAAATTCTTAATTGCAGTATCTAATCTTATCATTTGTTCAATAAAAACATTGCATATCACTCCCAAAACAATTGATCTGCTTAATTATTGCAATACAGTTAATTGTAATATTTACTTTTTACTTTCGGTACTTAAGTACGTTTTAAATCGGATACTTTTGTACTTTTACTCAAGTGATGTTTGAATGGAGGACTTTCTACTTTTACTGGAGTCATTTTTATTTAGGGATATATACTTTTACTCGAGTATAACTTTTGAGTACTTTTACCACCCCTGCTCACATGCATGCCAGCCCAATGCAAATGCAGATGTCCACATCACTATAATTTTTAACTATCTGAAATATGAGTCTGGATGTCTTTATCTTGTGAAAGCAATATGCTCAAGTGTGTGTTAATAAGTAAGACATTGCTAGAAATACCAATATCTAGTGTCATTCTTCTGTCACTTAAAATATAAAAGCTGCCACAAATCACTCATAATAATCATGCTCTGTATCTAAAAGACTTTTGTTCATTTTCAAAAAATATGTTTTTAAAGACATTATGAAAGACTATGCGGTTTTAACACAGTAATTTATATATTTTGATTTAGTGTCAATAGCAAATAGCAGTTACATCTCCAAACTATCCTTTTGCCATTATGTGTTATAATCCAGTGAGATTTTGGTATGCATGCACAGGGAGTCGGACAACAGCCAATGTGCTCCACACAGAGATTTGGTTTCACCATCATCAAGTCTGTCTTTTTACAAAGAGAAAGAGGAAAAACTGAGACCGACTAAATCCAGAAGAAATATGGCAATATTCTTTGTCTCCAAGACTTATGAAGACCAAATATTGGTTTAATTTAGTTAATAAATTGTAATTGATAAATCATATTCACAATTCTTCTGGATTTAGTCTGTCTCAGATTTTTTTCTTTTGCTATGTGATAATAAATGGAGTTAATGATGATGAGACCAGGGCCCGTATGTATAAAACTTCTAAGAAATGCTCTTAAGAATAGTCTTACTAGTGTACTTAGTAAAGAGTAGGACTTTTCTAAGAGTAGGAGACTTTTATAAAGCAGCTAAAAGCAACTTTCAGTAAAGTATAAGACTGATTCTTAAGTGCTGACTGAAGTGAGACTTAAGTGCTGTGAACTAAGGACTACAATGATGTGAACCCAAAATGGCCGCCCTGAACCTCTAAATCAGCCAATAGTGAGCCTGCAAGGTTGAGGTCACATGAGCATGACACAATTAATTCATTATTTAATGAAGACATAACAATTATTTCAACATTTCAATTTATTTCGAATAATTAGTTTTTGCTTTGTGCAAAAAAAATAAAAATAAGTATGTGCATTTATTTTACACAATTTTTATTGAGTTTCAACACATTAATTAAATGGACAAATGTCATGCTATTTAAGTAATTAGGCTGATGAATCACATAATTCAAAATTGCACTCACAGCTGTATATAAAGGAAATTGTTAAAAATGGATGCAAAAAGAAAACCAACGTCCTTAAATGAAAGGACGTGATAAGAGGAAAATTCAGTCCGACTTTAACAAGCAAGGAAAAAAAAACGCATGGCAACAGATTGTACTGACAGTAAATGCAGCATTTCCTCGGACAAGACGTTCAGCAGAGGATTGTGTGAAAAGGTCGCAAGGAAATTGCAGCATATAAAGAAAGCATGCGACCCACTGGTACATTTTATTTTAGCTTATTAAACCATTTTATATTAAATGATTGTCTCCATGTGGTCAGCATGCTGAGTTCTTGTCAAACAGGTGGGGGCCCTCCATGTAAACCTCTTTCTGAGATTGGCGACATAGTAGAGGAGATACATGGAACGGCCAATCCCTCTATTTGTGGCATTCCAGATGCCCCAGACCCTGCACTTCTCAAATTGAAGGAGTTACAAAGATGGTAAGAAGAAAATTATGCATGTAATAATATATTTATGTAATTTGCCTTTTTTAATAAATTGATAGTATTTCAATCACCACATCGAATTGAATAAACATGATTGCAATTTTTAAAATGTTCTGCATGTGAATGTAGTGGGGATAACTCTGGAGCCGGTACATCAGATGCATCTTCTCCTGTATCATCTCAGGACCTCTCCCTGTGTCCTCCAGATGAGCCTTCTGCCTCACAGGACACTGGATTTGCACAGGGCTCAGCCACTGAGGATGACATTGAGTCCCATAAAAGAAAAACGCTCAGATTGCAAATTAAGTTGCTGGAATTTCAAAATGAATATTACGCACTAAAACTGAAAAGAATTAAGAATACTCAATGATTGTACATATGCTTTGTGTAATAAAATTGTGTAAGGAAATATTAGTTTTTTCTTACTTATTGTCTACAAGTTTGCTTACCCAAAATTTGAGTTAGCAAAGCAGTCCCTTAGTGATGATCTCCCCGAAATGCTTTATAATGTGTGTTCGGTGGTATTGTCATCATTCTCATCATAATCATGATCACTGTCATCATCACCATGATTGTCATCATCTTCATCATCAAGCAATAGGAGGTTACGAGCTTTGCAAATATTGTGTAAAATGCCACAAGCCATAATAATGCGACAACCACGCTCAGGTGAATGTCGAATCTCTCCATGAAGGACATGGAATCTTCTTTTCAGCTGTCCAATTCCTCTCTCCACGACGCCTCTTGTTACTTTGTGTGCTCTTCATGACACAAAAACAAAAATGAAGGTCAGATAAGTCAAGAATGCACTCATTAAACAAAATTGGTATCTTGTCTACAGTTCAGTTCAGTCCAGTACAGTACCTGTTATAATTGAGCTGCTGTTCTCCTTTAGGTCTTCTGTAAGGGGTGAGAAGCCAGTGTTTTAAAGGGTAACCCGAGTCTCCCATCAGATGACTTCCAGGGCGAACATAATTTGTTTGAATAACCCAGTGAGGCCACTCTGGGAAAGAACCCGAGCATCATGTGTTGACTCTGGCCATTTTGGCACAAGATCGAGGATCTTGTAATTGGCATCAAATACGACTTGAACATTGATGCTGTGGAATCCTTTTTGATTGATGTATGTCTCCTCACTTACAGTTGGAACAATGATGCGTACATGGGTGCCATCGATGGTTTCAACAACTCCAGGGAAACCCACAATCCTCATAAAATCTGCTTGCTTTTGCCGCATAGTTTGAATGTCAGTTGGGAAGTCAATGAACTGCCTTACTATGTCTGGTGTGGTTAGTGCAGCAACAGTGGTATTTAAGACCCTGCTAACTGTGGACTGTGATGGCCCTAAGTCATCACTGGTGCATTGCTGCATTTTTCCAGTCGCCAAGAAACGCAGAGTCATTATAACTTTCATTTCTGCAGTTAAAGCATTGTTTCTTATAGTGGGAGAAGTTATTGAATTTCTGACTAGGTTAGTAACAAAAATAATACCCTGACGATCAAGCCCATATCGTTTGATCAACTCTCTGTCATCATATCATTCCAACACATTCTTACGTTGTTGGAAACTGCGCAGCCTCCTCCTCTCTGCTGCCAACTTGTTACTCCTAACTGGTTAGGAGACCTCTCCAGCTCTCTTAAATGATTTAGGAGCTGAGACCTAGTCTTAACACTTAGGAACCTTTATGAATCACACTTATTCTTAAGAATAAGAATAAGGGTAAAATTACGTCTTTCTTAGAATTTTGACACACTTAAGAAAAATGTTTTACTCTGAGCGGCTTTATACATACGGCCCCAGATCTCTGAGTGAATCATAATGCCTGTTGTCAGACTCCCTGTGCATAACAAAATCTCACTGTATTAATACAAGTAATGGCAAAAGGAATGTTTGGAAATCTAAACCGATATTTCCTACTATACTCCGGCAAAATATATAAATAACTGGCTTAATCCACTTTTAGGGTAAAAGTATTAACAGGACTTAAGCTTTTGCACAGCACTGTATGTTATTTTGTCTTCTAGGGAAAATGTAATTATCTCATGTAGCTTCTGTTAGGGATCAAAAAACTAAACTATACTAAAATTAAAAACGTTTACAATTCCTGACCACTTAAGCATCATGTTGCTGTTTTTCTATCGTGAAAGGTGGATCTAAAAATTATGCTGACATTGTTTAAAAGGGCAAAAAATGCAGATATACGGTATGCATCATTTTTTAAAACAATGGCCAGTTGAACTGCACACAACCGTGATCTTGATTAGCAACATGTAATTATTCAAACCTGTGAAATTGTTGTAATTTTGCATAGACAAGCTTCTGTAACAGCCACTTTCAAATTTCAGTTACCAGTCTTTGTAAATGTCTCTGCTGTAAAAAAAGGTTTAAGTAGCAACATAACTTGTTTTTTTTAAAGGTTGGAATACACCACATGACTTTTAAAATCTGAACACTTCATACAGTTAGCGACAGACAAAAAACTGTCAAATACACACTAAACTGTACTTCTAAACTAGCCGCAAGATCCATTTTCCGGCCGAGTTTATACTTCAGACTTGGATACGTTGATTAGGTCCATGTGTGTTTTATCAGAGTTGGGGCTGCTAAAATGGATGAGAATGGGCCAGAGATGAGAACCACTGCTCTAAGTGATCGAGGATCACACACTACCAGAGTTTAAAGTCCTGGCGATCACAACAAACTCACACAGAAACAAAATTAATTCATAATTTCTTTAACTCTAACTATCATATGTGGTATCATTTGAAAGCTAAGAGTCTCTAGTTTCTGAAAAAAAGTGCACCATTTCGGCATTTGTCTTTCATAAAATAACTTTTTTAGTTTGAAATTCATCATATCCCCATGTCGTCAAGCTGTATATCAAATGAAAGCTCTTATTCTACAGAATATAGATTTCCAGTTGGATTTATTGATTTACCACAGATCGAATGCAAGTTGAATTAATTATTGTAAACAAACAACACATACATTGAATATCTAAGCTCAATACTGAATCTATCCCACCATCACACAAATGCCACGTAATATTTTTTGTTAGGTTGTTTTCTACAAAATAAGTCCATTCATACCTCTTTTCGTGCTTTTAAAAGTCAAATATCAGCGTCTCACATCAACGTGGTGCGTCAGCAACGTTACATACAAGCTTGGATAGTTAAAAATGTTGTTCAATATCTAAACCTCTGTCTATTCACAGACTCTGACCTCTATGTAGACAGATCCGACAGATCCTTCAGGGTGTCATGGAGGGGCTCGCTGTCCACTGCTCACCACATGATCACTGAGGTCCCTCAGGGATCGGTGCTTGGACTGCTGCTTTTTTCCATCTACACGACATCCTTTAGACCCATCATACAGGCTCATGGCTTCTCGTATCACTGTTATGCTGACGACACACAGATCTACATCTCGTTTCACCCAGACAATACCACTGTAGCAGGTCGCATTACACCCTGTCTCGAGGACATCTCAGCTTGGATGAAAGGGCATCACCTCCAGATGAACCCTGCCAAGACAGAACTACTCAAGTTTTCGGAAAACCCTACGGTCTAACACAATATCAACATCCATCTTGGCAATACCACAATCACTCCTTCCAAAACAGCCAGTAACCTCTGAATCATATTTGATCAACAGCTGTCCTTCACTGATCACATTGCAAAGACAACACGGTTATGCCGATACGCCTTATTCAACGTTAGAATGGTCAGATCCTATCTCACTGAGCATGCGGCACAACTCCTTGTCCAGGCCCAGGTAATCTCAAGGTTAAACTACTGCAATTAACTCCTTGCTGGTCTTCCTGCATAGGCTATCAAACCGCTCCAGCTGGTTCATAACGCAGCAGCACGCCTCATCTTCCAACAGCCCAAAAGGGCTCATGTGCACCCCCTTTTCATCTCTCTCCACTGGCTACTGGTTGAACCCCTTATCAGATTAAAATCACTAATGCTTGCCTACAGGACTATCACTGGATCTGCACCGGGTTACTTTCACACCCTCCTGCATTCCTACACCCCATCAAGATCTCTGCGTTCAGCAAATCAGCGGCACTTGTATTGCCTTCCCATAAGGGCAGTAAATCGCTCTCCCGCTCATTCTCATTCACAACTCCTTCCTGGTGGTACATTCTACCATACATTCCAATCTCTTTTGTGAATACTTGACAGACAAATGAAAATAAAAACACTAACCCTTTCTCTAGCTTTTGTTGAAACCAGTAACTTTGTATTGGCACCTAATGTATTATGGCTCCTGTATGACATATCGCTTATTGCTCCCTAAACTCTTTGTAAGTCGCTTTGGATAAAAGCGTCTGCTAAATGACTAAATGTAAATGTAGACCCCTCATTTGTCCAAATAGGTGAATCAGAGGCTGTTATATGGCAATGTGCAACAGGGGAGACGGACCAAAACACAAGTAGAAAGTTTGTGTTCACTACGAGCAAAATCAACAACAAGTTTCACTTGTTACGTGCAAATTTGAGAGGTTTACTGTGAAATTACAAAACAATACATTTATACCACTATATGTGGTTATGGGGTCTGTTTAAAACTGGGTATGCCCAATTCAGGCAGATATTATGAAAAAAGGACACTTGAGTTGCTTTAGAATAATAATTGAATACCACATGATAGAGAAGAAAATCACTTTTCCTCTATCTGTTGAGACCTGTTGAAATCAAGAACAATTGTCTTCAGGTTCCTGGCGCCCTCAGAGTAATACACTTTCAAAAACAGACTTTAGAAAATAAAAATATAAAGTGCCTTTATTTTCGTCTCTTTTTCATAGGACTGACAACACATCTGAACTCTGACCTCATCCGAAGGTCCTTCCACTCACCCGCCCCCCACAATATACTGTACACTGACCCCCACTTGTCACTTTATGCATTATTGGACTGCTCACTACCTCATTCAGCATCGGTCTGCCACTCTTAACTACCTCTTCTGACAGGTTAAACAAAGTCACTAAGTCACTTTGAACAGACTAATAAGTTCTATGCACTACCTTACATCTGCACCATTGTATATTTCACTGGTTTGCACTCTATCTGCCATTACCTATCTTCTTTTTAATTTTTTTAAATATCCCTGCTTTTAATAGTCGTATTTTACATATTTATAAAAATCTCTATTTTTCTGTATTTTTATTTATATATTTTTTTTATTCTGTGTAGTGTTATTTGTATGCACCATGGGTCTGAGTGTAACGCAATTTCAATCGTCTATATGTATGTACTGTACATAAAGCAGACTTTGACTTTTTTGACATACAACAGCCATGCAGGACTGGGGGGACAGAGCGTGCATCGATGGTTTAGGTAGTCGTGGCCTAATGGTTAGAGAGTCGGACTCGTTACCAGAAGGTTGCCTGTTTCGATTCTCATGGCCGGCGGTTAACGACTGTGGTGCCTTTGAGCTGCAGTGATAGCTGCCCACTGCTTCTGCCAAATGACCTTGTAACAATGCGACACACACCCAGGTCTGATCAACCAGTGGTGGGCCTCCCTTGGCTGAGGGTGTCTTGTGATAATGGGCCGAAACACCCAATGAGGCTGAGGTGCACAACTTAGGATGTGTCACATTGATGGGAACCATACAAAGGCATCTTTCACTGATCATTTGTAAATGATTTTAATGATAAATTGGGCCACACAACTCATGAGATGTTTCTCTGATAATGACAAGGAAAAGTAAGTATGCTATGTATTTCTATAATCATTATGCCCAAACACAGACGATGCCTACCCAACAAACCAGTAGACCTCCTTTCCTCTATTCATATTCTTGACTGCTTCCCCTGCATAGGGCGTGGGAAATGTCCTATTTGGCAAGTCAACTGTTGTGAAATAGTGGGATTATAGCAATTAGTCATATTAAGCGAATAATCATTTTGAGCAGTGTTTTATGAAATTTGGAGGGGTTTTCTGGAATATGACACCAAAATTTTTTTATTTACTCCACTTTATGTGGATATGGTGTGCATTTAAAATTGGGTATGCCAAATTCAGGCGGAAATCCAAAAAAATGTCCCAGAGTTAAACAGGTTAAGTGCGTTTACATGCACCCCCATAGTGCGATTATAATGGGATTTTGGCAATATTGTGAATAAACTTTACCTCATGTACTACAATACAACACAATACTTTAATCAAAATGCGATGAAGCTCATAATAGTAATAACCACAATAGCATTCATATTTTTTTAATCAAAATAAACAGGCAAAAAACCCTTAATCATATTAAGCTCTGGCAAATGTCATTGAATCGACAATAAACTGACTTTAGCTCCAAAACTGATTGTTTTCTATCGTCCTCTTACATTATCAACACACATTTTTCATTTTTAACACTATAAAGCTGCTTTGACAAACTGTTTTAAAGCGCTATAAAAATAAGGGTGACCTAAAAATAAAGGTGACAGTTGTGATGCTTTCCATGCAGGGTCATAAAGCTCTCAGATGGCATCAAATATATCTTAATTTGTGTTTCGAAGATGAGCGAAGGTCTTACGGGTGAACTGTCCCTTTAAATCACTACTCTAATTATTGGAATTAATCATATATTTGGTGCACATGTAAACATAGTCACTGTCGCTAGGAGACTCTTGACAAATGAAAACAATATTTCAGTTTCTCAATATGCATTCTTGTCTGTACTTGTGTTCTTGCGGACATGTGAAACATCATCTGTAGCAGCCTAAGTACTGTTCCAATTCAAAGTTCACATCTAGACAAGAAGAGTTAACATCCCCAGATTTGTCGCTACTCCACCCCTTTTATTGAGGACGACTTGTGGGGATTTAAGACAGCTATTTTCCGACATGCACTGCACAACAATGGCAGCAGAGCATACTGATATTGTGTCACGAAATATAGTTTTAATGCTTTGTTTGCACCAAACGCAAAGCATCATGTTCCTCACAGAAATACAGTATATCAATTTGTGTTTACTGACACGGATTTCCCCCTTCTTCATGTCAGTCATCACAATATTTTTTGTGTCACCTAGCACGACTTTCAATCTAATGTATTTTAAAACGCTGCATCTTTCATATGTATAAATGTATACAGTATAAACTCAATCTGATGGGAATTCATAGAAGGTGGCTCATTTGTGTGAATTCCCATTTCCTACGATCTCATTAGTATGTTTTGTTATGATTTTAGGTTTAGGGGCGGGTTAGGGGAGCCATTTATCATTGTTTTGCCACCTTGTGAAACTCAATATTAGCAATATTAGCCTTTGCGGCTGTCTTTTAGGGTTTGGGGTGAATTGAGGTGTCATTAAGCCACATCCTAAAATATGTAAGACTTCTTCTGATATCAGGTTATGAATATAAAGTGATAAAACGACAAACTATAGCATACTTTTTTAAATATGTTTGCGTGTGTGATTAATGGATTTCATGCATTTTACCGGCGGTACACCGCACTGAATGCATATTTGTTGAGAACTAGGATGACAGATGATTTGTTTATGTTACGAGTTTCAAATGTGTAACTGGAGTAACA
This sequence comes from Triplophysa siluroides, assembly GCA_006030095.1. Classification (NCBI taxonomy): domain Eukaryota; kingdom Metazoa; phylum Chordata; class Actinopteri; order Cypriniformes; family Nemacheilidae; genus Triplophysa; species Triplophysa siluroides. The sequence continues at coordinate 1,546,634 of VCII01000447.1, forward strand.
AATGATTTCTTTTATAGCTTGAGGTTCACTTCTCTCAGCTCTGGAAAACAGAATCACAGAATTAGTGAGTGAAAAAGCGAACCGCCATCTTCGTCTCCGAATCTCTGTCTCTTTATTACAAATTTCAATTATACAAAACAATAAAACATTTCCCAAGTGTAATCATGTTTCAGTATACATATGTTAATTTCAATTTAAACATTACAGGTCTTCTATACTCTCCACCGATCAGTGGGCAACATCTTTCATACTCACATTCACAGAAAATAATTGTGTCTTTACAAAAATCAACATCACTCTTTTGTTAAAGTGCAATAATATCAAAAGGATAAATCATGTCTTATATTTAGATATATTTGTTTTCTTTTTTTTTTTACCTCAGGAATCCACCATAATACTAATGTAATCATGAATCATAAACCCTCTTTGGCTGTAAATGAAATATAATAATGACTTTAAAGTCAACACATGAATCACCATACACGTAGGGAAAACTGTTTAACTTATTATACCTTTTTAAAACCCAGGACAGTCACCGAACTGCTTCCGTATATTAGGAAATAACTCCCCTTTAAATTTCAAACAACATACCCCCATTAACATCTTATCTTAACATTAAGCAGCATATACAGTCTGTCAGGATACCTTAAAAACCCGAAATAAATCGTTATTAGAGTGAGAGGACACCAGCACACAGATTCACACATACGGCCACCATACACACGCCTCTTATTCGGCCGCTAGCGTCATTGTTTGACAAAACGTGCTTCCCGCGATTATAGCCTAAATGCGGCTTTTTAACTGAGCTTCAACGTCAAAAGTTCCATCACCAACTCATCACGGTTTCAATACACGACATCCACTTCAGGAGGAAACTCAACCTTACAATTTTTACAGAATACTAACCTGGAAAACAGAATCACAGAATTAGTGAGTGAAAAAGCGAACCGCCATCTTCGTCTCCGAATCTCTGTGAGAGAAGAGGAAGGCGTCCGTCATCTAGGTAACGTGGTGCAACGATACCTACGCTTTGGTTCCGCTTTGTTTGGTTCCCCCCAAACTAATATTGTTTTCATAAATAAAAGTTTCAATTCTACTAAAACGCTGATGGTTACTGTGTTCTCACGTAAGGGTGCATCACACACTCCCCAACAAATAAAAGTGGCTCCTGACACAAGATATTTTGAACAATTCCACTCTGAACCTTTACACACCCCATTTTTTTTCAAACACCTTCTAACTCTCAATTAGTGTATCCTATATGTTCTAGAAAGTGTGTGTTCCAGATCTCATCTGGTGAGTATATAATGTATGTAATTGTCTTTCAGGGTATCTCATCCACAGTGGGCTGGGTATGCAACAGGTAAGTAAGGGTATGGGGCGCTGAACGAGGGTTGGAGGTGGTGGAGGTATGGTGGACCAAGACACTGGTAAGCACACTGTACTGGCTGGATTCTGACTGCACTCACAGTGGGCCTCGGGTGATAAGCGGGTTGACCCAGGGATGGGTAAGTAAACACATAACCTGGCCGTCTTTCTCGTGGACTGTCTCAGTGGGATCTGATGTTCAGGTTGTGGTCTGGGAACATTGTTCTCTTGATGGACAGTATGCAGTCTCTCTTGAACGGTTGTAGGTTGAAGCTGCTCCATGCCATGTTCATCCTCGCTGGATGTTCCCTGTTCCTCATCTCGAACACTCTCCCTGTCCTGTTCAGGTTCTACATGAATCGTTTCTCCCATGAGTCTCATTCTGTTCAGATCTATCTTGGTAGTCGGGGGTAACATGCGGCACAGGTAAGTAACTTCCCGTTCTTGGTTTCTCCCTCGGTATTCGCAACCAGTAACGAGGCACACCTTCCTCTTCCTCAGAGTCACTTATATATGGGCCCGGTGTCTCATGTGTCGGTTTCGGGATGTCTGAGGCTCTCTTCTTCCGCTTTTGTGACTCAGATGTGTTGGTGGTCGGGTTCTGAAGAGGCTCTATAGGTAAGTCATTGACTTGCATCAGGAGGTTCCTGTGTAGTGTGCGAACTGGTCGGCCTCCCGCCTCCGGGCTTACTTTGTAGACAGGATTATCTCCCACCTGTTCTCTCACAATGTAGATGAGCTGCTCCCAGTACGATCTAAGCTTTCCAGGCCCCCCCCGTTCACTGAGATTGCGTACAAGTACTCTGTCCCCAGGCTGAAGAACCACACCTCTGCTCCGTTTATCGTAGTATGTCTTCCCTTTGGAGCTGGACTGTCGACTGTTTGCGTTTGCTATTCGGTATGCCTCCACCATTTTTCCTGCCCATTTCTCAGCATACCCTTTTGGTCCATTAGTTTCAGCTCCCTCATCTGTTATGAGGCCAAAGAGGATGTCCACTGGTAGGCGAGGATGTCGACCATACAACAAATAATACGGGGAGAAACCTGTGGCCTCGTGCCTCGTACAATTATATGCCTGAAGTACGTGGGGCAGGTGGTCCTTCCAATTCTCTTTCTCTTTCTCTCCCAAGGTGCGGAGCATTTGCAATAGCGTGCGATTGAATCTCTCTGCAGGATTGCCCTGGGGGTGATACGGAGAGGTTCTCGAGTGGGCGACACCAGCTGATTGCCTGAGAGTTCTGAAGAGCTCATTCTCAAACTCTCGACCCTGGTCATGGTGTAGTTTGGCCGGGTATCCAAATCTGGGGATAAAATCATTGAAAAGCCTGTCAGCAGCTGTCTTACCAGCCTTGTTCTTCGTGGGGTAGGCTTGCGCGAATCTGGTGAAGTGATCAACCACTACAAGGATATACTCGTATCCACCTCTGCAGGCTTCCAGGTGAAGGAAATCGATGCACACCAACTCAAGGGGCGAATTTGATGTTATACTTCCCATTGGTGCTCTTTCATATGTGGCTGGCTTTTTCTGTTTAATGCAAGAGCATTTCCTGGTCACATACTCTTCAATCTCCTTTTTCATGAAAGGCCAGTAGAATCGCTCCCTCGCTAGGTTCAGAACTTTTTCAACGCCAACGTGACACATGTTGTTGTGCAGCTGGGTGAGTACTTTTCGTTTGTAGGTGGCGGGCAGGACCAGTTGTTGTCGACCTGCACTCTTCCTGTAGAGAAGGTCATTCTCTATGTATAATTTGCTCCACTCTCTTAACAGCCTCCTTGCGTGTGTGTCCATTTTCTCTTGTCATCCTCTGTTAGTGGCGAGTCGTTTTCCTTCAACACCATCACTTTCCCAATGGCGGGGTCTTTTCTTTGTTCCCTCACAAGCTCCTCATGACTGATTTCCGGCAGATGCTCAACTTGAGGTTGGCTTTGGGATGTTAAGTTGAGGGCTGCCACCCAGGCCACATCTCCTTGTTGTCCTTTCCGGCTTCCTTCCCATACAGCACATACTGCCTCCTCCGATAACTCTTCCGAACATCCAGCCATGAAGGTGTCGATGTCCAGGGGGCAGCGTGATAAAGTGTCAGCATCGATGTTTGTTTTGCCGGGCCGGTACTTGATGTCGAAGTGGAAGTCAGCCAGCTGCCCCACCCATCGGTGACCTACTGCGTTGAGTTTGGCAGTACTCAGGACGTATGTGAGGGGATTATTGTCCGTGAAGACTGTGAAATGCGGGGCGTAGAATAAGTAGTCACGGAACTTCTCACATACCGCCCACTTCAACGCGAGAAATTCAAGCTTTCCGCTGTGTAGGTGATAATTTTGTTCCGCTGATGTTAACGTGCGTGACCCGTATCCAATCACCCTCAACTTCCCATCCTGGTTCTGATAAAGAACTGCACCGAGACCTTTTTGGGAGGCATCTGTGTGGAGCGTGAAGGGGCGGTTGAATTCGGGATACGCCAACACTGGGGGTTTGGTCAGCCGGTCCACGAGCTGTTCAAGGATCTGTTGGTGCTGTATATTCCATTCTACCGGAGTACGGGAGGACGGCTGACTGCATTTCGTTTTTCCTCGTGGGGGTTTGGCTAGAGAGGTGCTGGGCTTCGACTGGAGCAGGTCGTATAGGGGTTTGGCTATGCGTGAGAAGTCCTGCACGTATGTTCGATAAATAGCTCAAGAACCCAAGCAACTGCCTGACGTCCCCAACTGTCTGTGGCATCTTGTCTTTCAGTGCCCGCACTGCTTCAAGGTCTTTGGGGTCCATTTTTACCCCTTCTGCTGACACCAACCGACCAACCATACCGGACCTCCTTGCGGAAGAGTTCGCATTTCTCCGGCTTCAGCTTTACCCCGTGGTGTTGCAAGGCTTGCAAGACTCTGCGTAGCACCTCTACATGCTCATCAAATGACCTGGAAAAGCACAACACGTCATCGAGGTAAGGGATGCAGCATTCATCTCTCAGCGTGTCGAGCATACCTTCCATGCTCCTTTGAAAAGCCGCTGGGTTCGATAGCCCGAAGGGTATTCGGACCCATTCATATAACCCCCATGGGGTTATGAATGCAGTCAGGTACCTTGATCCTTCGGCGATAAAGCCTTGATGGTAGGCTTTCCCCTGATCAAGGATCGAAAACCAGGCATATCCTCCCAGAGAGTCAGTGAGGTCCTGAATTCTGGGAAGAGGGTGACGGTCTGGCACAGTTTTGTTGTTGAGGAGCCGGTAGTCAACACACAGGCGTAAGGACCCATCTTTCTTCCTTACACAAATGACAGGAGCTGAATAAGGCGACTGGGACTTCACGATCCACCCTTTAACTAACAGCTCCTGGATGTACTCCTTAACCTCCCTGTATAGTGGTTTTGGGATGGACGCGTAGGCCCTCTGAACTGGGATGTCATCCTTAGTCCTGATCTCCATCTGTAGGGAGGGGATGCACCCTATGTCGTCGCTGTCACGGGCGAATGCTCCACTTTCTTCATAGAGCACTTCCTTTACAGACTGTTGTTGTTCAGGGCTGAGGTGACTGATGTCAACAGGGGGAAGCCAGGACTCGGGGGAGAAGTGCTGGAAGAAACGACTCCCTTAACCTCGACTGATGTCATCTTTCTTGGTGTGGAATCAGCCTGATGTGACTCTGGTGCATCAGTCTCAAGGACCTTGATAACATGTTGTATGGTTCCCAGAGAGGTTCTCCCCGGCAGGGTGACCTCATGCTTTGAGTGATTAGAGATGGGCACCTTCACATAAGGCCGGCGGGTGTTATTGATTTCCAAGAGGCCTTCTCCTACACTCAACTGTCCTAAGACAACGCTTTCCGCTGTTGGTTCGTATAGAACAATGGGGTTAGAGGCGTCAAAGTTTGGAGGCACCCTACACCATACATGAGCTGTTCTGCCAGGGGGAATGATGACATGGTCTTGGCCCACCCTTATAGTAACAGGATCACAGTATGTCCTAGGAGGCACCTGGATGGAATTCACAATGACCTCTACCTGTTCCTCCTCTATTCCAAATGCACTGCGGAGAAGGTTGACAACCGTTGCCACTGCATCGCCCGAGGACTCTTTCCTTCTGATGATCTCCTGGAGTACATTTGCTCCTAGAAGGGGATGGGACAGTGACAACGGGCTGACTAGGAAAGGGACCTGTATTGTGAGATTGGGGTCTTCATTCCCTGCGAGATTGACAGTGAGCTCAACCCATCCGCTGTAGGGGACGGCATGGCCAGTGACTGCATAGACGCCAAGTTCTTCCTCTAAAAGCTCAGAAAGGGGTCTCAATATGTGATTAGGAATGTGAGTGTCAGTCCATTGTTGGTCAATTATGCTCACCTGCGAGCCTGAATCAAACAGGACTGTAACTGGGTACCCGCCAATCAAACATTTCAGCAGACTTTTCTTCCCAATTAGGAGCGCCTTGCAGGTGATGTTACTCTGGTCGGTCAGTGCATGTGTTTTTTTTGGTTTGTTTTGCTTGAGGTGTCTTGTTATTTGTTTGTTATTTGTAACTGTTTGGGACTGCAACTGCTCAACGGTCTCTGGGCGTCCCTCCACAAAGACCGAGCCCCGTTTCCCTGCACCCTGACTTGTTGCAGACATCCCACTGCTCTGTGTCCTGCCCCTCCACACACGAAGCAATGGTTTACACTCCTGTGCATTCTGTTCAGTACATTTCGGACAACGAGCTGTCCTTCCTCTCACCTGGACTGCAGGTTGTCCCAGCTGTGGTTGGACAGGTCTGCTGGGAGTTGGCTGAGAAGGAGGGTAAGACATCCGATTATCTGCTGTCCGCTGCTCGATCAAAGAAGCCACCATGTGTGTCAGGGTCTCCACCTGAGAAGTGAGCTGTTGTATTGTCTGGAGATTTTCATTAGCTGGTGCTGTATCCCGTGACTTATTATTGTTGTAACGGTCTCCCGTCTCAACCTTGGCGCTGTGTGCTTGTGCTAACTTTTGTCGGGGGGGTTGACCCAGTCTGCGCTGATGCTCATTTTCATCACTTATTATTTTCATGACTTGACGAAGGATTTCCTCATCTGTGACTTGACTGTTTGAGATTAAAGGCCTCAGTCTCTGCCGGAGGTCAGCTTGTTTTGTCCCCAACCCCTGATAGATGGTATGGAGGAACACCTCCTGGATGGTCTTGGGATCATATGCAATGTCTGCACTGGCCTGTCGGGTCTGGAAAAGGATTTTCTGTTTGAGCCCAATCATGCGGTAGAGAAATTGCTGTGGTGATTCTTGGTCTAATTGCCTGGCACACATCAGTTCCTGGAACATCTCAGTTGTTGCTTTCTCTCCGAGGTGAGACCTGAGGAAGCCTTTAAGTTCAGATACCGTGATAGAATCTTTGTTCACAAGCATTTCCTTAAATGCCCCTGGTTTGATGATCCTCAACACCCCTCTGACCACCTCTGCTTCTGCAAAGCCCTCCTTCACTCCCTCGTCGATTTGTTTGCTGATATTGTTGTAGTTTAAATCAGAGTTCTGATCTCCAACCTGACCACCATGTACTTTGAAGTCCCTGCGCTGCACGTAGGAGAGGTCCTTCAGTATTACTGGTCTCTCTGAGATCATCTGTGGCATACAGTGTAACTCTGCCTCACTCTGGGGAGGGTAAGTTGAGGGTGATGAGGCCATTGTAGATTCACTTCGTCTGAGTTTCTCACCCAGCTCTTCATACACTTGTCTCAGTTCTTCTAATGTCTGTGTTGTTGTATTGGTATGAGTGTTATGATGGGGTTGTGTCAGACTAACTGTGTTGTTAGAGTGAGAAAGAAGTTGTGATGTAGAGGTTGGGATTGTAGTGGATGGACTGGGACTAGGTGTGTCCTGTATGTTACCATCATTAAATGCACCCGCTGGAAAATTAACAGGAGCATCAGCATTAATTACCTTGCCTACCAAATCATTTAAAACCAACAACTGACCCATTCCCTCATCCTCAAGTCCTCGTAAGGAGTCAGATTGCATGTAGGACAACATAGTCCATACAGCCCTCTTCATCATTCGGACTAAGCTCTTCTTCATGTGGACTGTTGATTGCAATGTCTTTTGCAACCTGATAGATGTCGTTGTTTGAAAGTCTGAATAGTTGTTTCTTGATGCTCCATACTAATTCTTTACGGGTTGCTGACATAGTGTGTAGTCCTGATATTCCCTTGTGGTTTGTGAACTCAGTCAATCAGTGGTGAAGTGACTTAGTAAGAGGTGTGTATATGTGCGTGCGTGTCGACCTCCCGATCACAGGTGAGCTCCTCTGGTAAGTAGCGTGCGCTGGCCTCAGGATCAGCAGTGCAGCTCCTAAGCAAGGTGGAGATCCCTTTTCTTTGGTCTCCCTCCTCGGACGCCCACGGGTTAACCCCTGGCCTGCAGCAGCGTCTTGTCACCTTGGTCGTGTGGTTCAATTATCTCTGGATCTGCTCCTCCTATTGTTGTGATGAGGAGAGATCCCGGACGAGCCCCCACAGTTTGTTATGAGTTTCAAATGTGTAACTGGAGTAACAAATGATTTCTTTTATAGCTTGAGGTTCACTTCTCTCAGCTCTGGAAAACAGAATCACAGAATTAGTGAGTGAAAAAGCGAACCGCCATCTTCGTCTCCGAATCTCTGTCTCTTTATTACAAATTTCAATTATACAAAACAATAAAACATTTCCCAAGTGTAATCATGTTTCAGTATACATATGTTAATTTCAATTTAAACATTACAGGTCTTCTATACTCTCCACCGATCAGTGGGCAACATCTTTCATACTCACATTCACAGAAAATAATTGTGTCTTTACAAAAATCAACATCACTCTTTTGTTAAAGTGCAATAATATCAAAAGGATAAATCATGTCTTATATTTAGATATATTTGTTTTCTTTTTTTTTTACCTCAGGAATCCACCATAATACTAATGTAATCATGAATCATAAACCCTCTTTGGCTGTAAATGAAATATAATAATGACTTTAAAGTCAACACATGAATCACCATACACGTAGGGAAAACTGTTTAACTTATTATACCTTTTTAAACCCAGGACAGTCACCGAACTGCTTCCGTATAACATTAGGAAATAACTCCCCTTTAAATTTCAAACAACATACCCCCATTAACATCTTATCTTAACATTAAGCAGCATATACAGTCTGTCAGGATACCTTAAAAACCCGAAATAAATCGTTATTAGAGTGAGAGGACACCAGCACACAGATTCACACATACGGCCACCATACACACGCCTCTTATTCGGCCGCTAGCGTCATTGTTGACAAAACGTGCTTCCCGCGATTATAGCCTAAACGCGGCTTTTTAACTGAGCTTCAACGTCAAAAGTTCCATCACCAACTCATCACGGTTTCAATACACGACATCCACTTCAGGAGGAAACTCAACCTTACAATTTTTACAGAATACTAACCTGGAAAACAGAATCACAGAATTAGTGAGTGAAAAAGCGAACCGCCATCTTCGTCTCCGAATCTCTGTCTGAGAGAAGAGGAAGGCGTCCGTCATCTAGGTAACGTGGTGCAACGATACCTACGCTTTGGTTCCGCTTTGTTTGGTTCCCCCCAAACTAATATTGTTTTCATAAATAAAAGTTTCAATTCTACTAAAACGCTGATGGTTACTGTGTTCTCACGTAAGGGTGCATCACATTTACAAGGAGTCCGATGTTAACTATCGGAAATGTATTCATATATCCACAACTTGTTATGATTTTGGACTAAAGGTGCAAGTGGATGTTACATGCGGATGCTTGCCATTGCGATTGAGTGCAAGCCCGTCTTGATTTCTGAGCAACGTGCATCATAATAAAGGTATGAAGTGCTTCTGAAACCCACAGCTGGCTCGAATGTCTCTTGAGCAGTTAGCCATGAGTTAACTTATTTGATGCAGTTTTGAAAACTTTACTTCAGTTGGCATAACTTATTGGATGTTGTTCTAAATACTTCACTTTAATTAAACTTAAATTAAAAGTTTACTTAACTAAACTAAATTAATTAATTGTACTTTATAATTTGTCTCATAACGTATCCAAAGAAGTAAGAAAAGAGCTAGGCAAAAAAGTAACTGAATATAATAACGTTTTTTTTTACAGTAGTTTTTCGTTAAAACTTACATGACACGTTCTACAGTACGTGAAACACAATATGCATAATATCTAACATTTAGGTCAACACTGAGAAGTTTCATCACATGGTCTTTATCAATAACACCATTTAAAAATGAACCTTTATTTTGAATGATGTCACATCAGGAGATGTATAATAGAAAATGGCCTTTTGAACACATTGGCATATTGCTTGCTAACACTTACACTCTGACAGGCACATAATTCACCCTGCATTGTTTATCATATTGACCTGAAGCTTTTAGGAGAAATTAGAATTTTTTTTTAAGAGACTTATGGTGTTTGCTAAGCAGATAATAAAACCAACAAAAACAATTAAATAAAAACAAACAAGCAGAGACACATTTTGAAACCAGAATTTTATGAACTATAGCACATACATGGCAGCTCTAAATAAATTGGTTAACTAAAGAATCATATCAAGTACGTGTCAAGTAGGGATGCTAGGAGTAAATATCTTTCTAAGCTGTGCTAATTATGTTTTAGTAATGCAAATCTGATAAAACATCTTGGATTTAAAGACATTTAGAAACTAACAGTCTTATTGTAATAGAAACAGTGAAGGATGGGTTAGGCAGTAAAGCAAACACCTTTTTTTTCATTTAAATGCATTTTACATGAGAAAAACATTCTACAAATTCAAAATCTGGATAATCTTTATAACTGAGCACTTAAAAATGCAAAACATTTACAATAACACAGCGCTATCATCACTTTCATGCAGTCATGGCAAAAGTACAATATACAAAACTGCTCGGCAAACCAGTGGTCTCTTATAAAATACAGTGGATCTAAAAAGTCTTCACACCCCTGTTAAAACAACTCGAAAACAAGGGATCCAACAAAAGCACAATGGGGGTCTCTGGTGGCCAAAACAGGAAAAAACAAGCAGGATGCTTACAGAATCTCCCCCTCTAAGAACGGCTCCTGACGTTCCTACCAGGTTTCTCGGGATGGAGGGCCTTGAACTGTCGAATTAGGTCAGGGTCCAGTATGTTCTTGGCAAGAGCCCAGGAGCGTTCCTCGGGACCGTAGCCTTCCCAATCCACCAGATACTGCCAGCATCGCTGCACCTGGCGGGAGTCCAGTATTCAGTAATTTTAAGGGATCTGAGTGCAAGTGCAGGCGGTAGGTAATGGGGTTTACTCTCATGGTAATCTTAAAGGACCCGATGTACTTCTGGGACAGTTTACGGGACTCCACCCATAAAGGTAAGTTCTTAGTAGAGAGCCAGACTCTCTGGCTAGGCCGCAGGGTGGGGCCAGGACGGCTACATCGGTTGGCTTGGCGTTGATACAGCTGAGAGGAGCACATAATATTGAAACAGGCCTTCCTCCGTGTACGCCGACAGCGTCTGACGAATTTAAGGACTGAATGTACTCCAACTTCTGCTTCCTGGTCAGGGAACAATGGAGGGGCATAGCCAAACTGACACTCGTGCAGGGACATTCCAGTGGAAGAGGAGCGTAAGGTGTTGTGTGCATTTTCTGCCAAAACAGCGAGGAATGGGCAGAGGAGGAGTCCTTACGTGCGGAGGTGAGAAGGTTTACCCTGCCTGCAAACGGGACAGGGCTTGACGAAGTTGCCAACTCTTCTGTGGAGTCTCTGCACAGAAGGACCTGAGGCCGAACTGCCCTGGGGACAAACAGCCAATTAGCAGGCCCTCCTCTCAGACCCGGTTCAGCGGCTTGAGCTTGCCTCACAGTGTCCTCAACTTGCCATGAGACCGGAGCCACGACCTTAGTGCTCGAACTTGTCTGGAGTTCAACCGCTTCGCCTGCTGGATGTACTCCAGATTTTTGTGGTCCGTGAGCACTTGAAACGGTTGAGTCGCTCCCTCGAGCCAGTGTCTTCACTCTTCCAATGCCAACTTGACCGCTAAGAGTTCATGATCCCCTACATCATAGTACCTCTCAGTCTGGGTGAGCCGGTGTGAAAAGAAGTGTAGGATTTGGTGTTACCATTTGCTGTATCGTAAAACACCAAGATCTCTCAGCAGGGCCTTACCCGGCGCCAAAGAGCCTGATCCAAACTGCTCTCGCTCAAAGCATTTATCATTGACCAGGACAGAAACCAATTTAAGAAAGAATCAGACGGACTCACCCGCTTGCTTTGAAAATATCAGGACTCTGAAAACCCTTCTCCACGCGCACAAGAACTTGTCCCAGCACACTCAGGAAGCCGATGCAAGTATCAAAATTATTCTAAATAGCTGCGTTTTAGCTGATGTAATACTGCCACTCTCTGCTTTGTCTATTCCTTTCATTTCTTTACTGCTTTTACTTTCATGTGTTGTTTGTTTGTTATTTAATAGTTAGTTGGTGTGTTTCCCCTTTAGTGTAGTCAATAAACCCGCATTTGTAATCATGCACAAATTGATTCTGTGTTTCCTTATCACATATTAACGTCACTTAAACTGCTTGATTTCGTTAGGATTTCTGATGTGGTACTGTCTACAGTAAGAGTATTGTGTTTCCAAGGCCAGGAAAGTAATATTTCTTAGAGTTGATATACGATCTGCTGATCACTCTGTGGACGAGTGCATTTGGTTTGTTGATATCATTAAGTCTGCTACATCAGGAACAGTGTATGAAAAAACGTATGATTAATCACCATTAATTGTATGTATTTTACTGTGATAATCTCATGGTTTCCCCGAAATACACTACATAATTGGTGGAGAATGCGCGGGCAGTTTTAAACGTTGTTTGTGAGCGAAGCCCTGTCTCAGTTTAGGTGTGTTTGCATTTGTGTAATGTGCGTTGAGCGAAACTCAAACTCGCTCCTTTTATGAATGAATGGTGAAGTTACTGCACCAAAACAGCCTTTGAGTTCCTATCCAGGAAGCCCCAGTCACTGTTAATGATGGTTAAGTTAACTGCTATTTTAAATGTGACCCTATAAAACGAAGAAAGCTTTTATAGTAAGTCTCAATACTTTTGACCGCCCTAATCTGAGCGAAGAAATCCTCTGTTAGTGTGAAGGAAATAGAGGAGCGAATTTCCTCCATATTTCGTGTATACGGCCAAATTTTGTGTAAGTTAGATTGATGCATTGCGTGTTCCAATGTTTTTCAACTACTATACACCGCTTCCCGAAGTTGAACCATGAGCTTAGCATACTAATGCATGCTTTTTGTTTCCTCGTTGAGTAGACAAGGCGGAAGGATATTGTTATCACTGTATATGTACTTTACCATATATTGAATAGTTAAACAGTAGATGACGACTGTTTAAAAGGGAAGTGTTATAAAAATCTTGATCAAGTTAATTGTACGACGGGGAAGAAATCCCGTTATGTTGTTTGTGTGTTACTGTATGGTTTAACTCAGTGCTTAGGCAGCGAAGAGATCCTGCCTTGCGTCAGGGCATAGAGTGAACCGACAAGTAACTAAGATACACCGAGATCAAACGTCACCATCTAGCTTCCCAGTGGGCAATTTGATTTGAATTTATATAAATGTGAGGTAAAATGCAGTAATATCATTTTCTCGTAGACCCAGTTTGAATTTCATTATTTGACTTGTGATTTGATGTTATTTTCTTTTCAATAACAATTGCCGCTGGAATGTTCAAGTTAAAGTGATTGTGGAAGTCTTTGTTTAAAACGAAAGCTAAACAAGAGAAGTAATCACGTTGAAGTCTAGGGTAGGGTGTTACACCTCACTAACACTAGAGGGCAGTGTATTGTAAGTGACTAACACTTTCCTAACTCCACCCCTTCCTCACCGACTTCCCTTTGGCGTGGCTAGACCACCGCACCTTGTGGGTCCTCTCAGTCAGTCTTTTCCCATTTCAACTTCTCTCAGTTCCATTTTGTGGTTTTGACTTATGTTTATTTTTATTTGTTTACTTATTTTTATTTTTGTTTTGATTTTGATTTTCAGTCAATGAATTATTATTATTATCATAATAATAATTAGTTTCGGGTTACTTGGTTTTAATTTTGCTTTCAGTTTTTCAATATTGTAGTTTCGTTTTTTTTTCATTCCCCATTACTTCCTATACTGCCACCTTTCCTAGGAACATCATTAATTAAATTTGATTTTAATTCATTTACTTGGCTCCCTATTTGTTTTTACCTTTTTTTTCTTGCTAAAAGCCCTGTTCAGCCTTTGTGTTTCCTAATAGGTAGCACTCCCCGTAGGGCACCAGGGTAGTGAAGTGACAGCTCTCTCCTCGGTGGCATCTGGTGAGTGGATTTGGCTGTGTTGGCGTGCCTGGCACTGGCTGTGGATTGCCCTGGATACCTCAGTCCCCGCACTCTAGGTGACAGCACGCTGGGAGACCTCAGCCACTGGCACTCCGATGTTAGTGGGGACCAATAGTGCTGGCTGGTGCACTGCAGACATTTTGGGCTATATAACGCCAGGAAGTGCCATTAAATGGGAAGAAAAGCCTACGGGCTATGTCTGTTGCGAGTGGCACCCCCAGGTAAAACCACAATTTTCTCCGTGCCCACCAGTCGGTCGCCCACCTGGTACGGTCAGGTTGGGCTGAGAGTTCTAACTGTTTGAGTGGTCGCACTAAAGTGGCGTCCAGGGCAAGGGATCTGGGTTGTCTGCCGCTGTGTGTCCAGAAAGGCCAGAGAGTTGGATCTGCTTTACTGGGTACCCTCCTGCCCGAGGCGACCAAGGACCCACAGGACCTGTGCCATGAGCAGCTGGATGACATCTTGAACCGGTTGATGGCCGACGATCCAACTCAAAGCCACACCCACAAGGAGCTGGCCAAGGTCATCGGTGCCCTCGCCCCTAACCTCATCGACCAGTTGAAGCTGAGCGACGAAAATGTCACCCTCCTGGAGCAGGAGATGGCAGCACTAAAGCTTCAGGCTGAGGAGACTCGCAGGAACCAGGCAGACGCCCAGAACTGCCTAGATCCACCGACCCTGGAGGCCCAGGAGTTGGCAACGGATGAGCAAGACCCAGAGCTAAAGAAGACGGTGCAAAGGCTTCAGGACACCTTGACCGACCTCCGTGCAGACACAGAGCACAGAGAACTGGTGGAAAAGCAGGCCCGCGAGGACCTGCAATGCAAGCTACAAGAAGCAGAGACTCTTTCAAGACGGGCTGAAACCGAACTGAAAGAGAGAGAGGCAAAAGCCAAAGCCTCTGAAAGACACCTTCAAGCAGCCCGCGCTGAAGCCCAAGCCTTGGTTTAGCAACAAAAGTATGCCTATCAATTTCAAGCCCGCAGTTTAAAGCATCACCCGCCAGTGTCCAAGAATCCCTAAACGCCATTTGGGGAAGGGAGCGTCTCCCGAAAATCCCTACAACGACCCACTGCATGGCTCCCAAGGACCTTGACAAACTGGCCAGAAACATCCCCACGTTTACCCCAAACCCTGCAGGAGGACACGACATACATGCCTACCTGCAGGATATTGACTTTCTTTTGCAAACCATGAAAAATGTTTCCACCAGAGACAGATTATATCTGCTCAGTATTACCTCCAGCCATGAGGTGCACAGCTTCTTGGACATGCAGGCAGACACTGTCAAAGGGGATTACATGCAACTGCAGCAGGCTCAAATAAAGGAGTTTGGTCTGAACAGGGACTGGTTGCTGCCATGGACCTTAAACAAGCCCATCTCGCATACTCTCTGGGTAGAGCCATCCCTCTTCACATAGCACCCGAGCAAGGCGAAATAGCATTTCTACTGAACCTACCCGTTATTGAGTCTAACATCATTTAAAGACTCAAGGACATGGTTAATGTTGGGTTTTGTAGTGTAGTGTGGTGGCCCTTTGTTGACTGAATACCACTTTGAGGTCGTGGTATCACTCAGGAACTCGGGGCAGGTCGATGGATTCGGTCCACCTGCCGAGGTTATTTAAAGCCAACAAATGTTGCCGTGTTTGACACACGTGATTCACAACCGGTCGAAAAAGACTGTTCACCCATAGCATTTGAAATGCATCATCTCATTCTCGCATTTTCAGGGAACAACCCGAGATCAACCTTCAAAACAACACAGAACCACATATGCCTTATCATGCAGTGACGGCAAATGCACAACACCCAAAACCAGTGGTCTCTTACAATCTATATGTTTATCCACATCTAATGTAAAACTCAAAGCCTGCGGTATACTTCAAATAAGAATAAAGATAATGTTGAACTGAGATTTTACAGCGTTTGCAGCATTGTGACATGTTTAACTCTGCCAATTCTACATAATGTATTTCAATCAAGTATGCAAATATTGACGATCTGATATAGGAACGAGCGTAATTTAGGATTGCTCTGTCAGCTTTCCTGTAGCTCAGTGGTAAAAGCATTGTGTTACCAACGCAAGGTTTTGGGTTTGATCCCAGGGGTTTGCACATACCCATGTAAAACTCATCTGTTAATCTTTTCAGCCTGACGATCCGACAGTTTCTGCACGCATTTCAGCATGCCTAGCCGACATCTCACTCTGGATGAAGGACCATCACCTGCAGCTGAACCTTGCAAACAGAACTGCTTGTAATCCCGGCTGACACAAAGACTCATCACAACTTCTCTATTCAACTGGACTCATCCACCATCACATCTTCCAGAAAGGCCAGAAACCTGGGAGTGGTGATCGATGATCAGATTAACTTCACAGATCAGGTTGCCAGCACAATAAAGTTACATTGGCTCCCTATTGTGGCCTGCATCAAATTCAAGTCCCTCCTCCTGGCCTACAAGTCCACCACTGGTTCGACACCTCCTTATCTTCTTTCGCTAATGCAGACGTATGGACCCGCCAGATCTCTGCGCACTGCAAACGAACGACGTCTTGTGGTGTCATCCCAAAAAGGTAAAAAAATCGATCTCACGAACCTTCTCTGGATCGGTTCCACTTATGTGGAATGATCTGCCCACGGCAACAAGATCTGCAGATTCTGTAGCCATCTTTAAGAATCGTCTGAAAACGCATCTCTTCCATCAACACCTTACCGATCAGTTCTGACTTCTATTTCTTTTCTACTCTTAAAAAAAAAAAAAAACACACAAAAAAAATTCCATCTTAGCTCTGTACACTGTGGTAGGCTTTATGAAACTAGTTTTATTGATTGCACTTATGCTTTTTGTTGTACTTGTTTTGTCCGAATTGCTTTGATTGTTTACCCCATCTGTAAGTCGCTTTGGATAAAAGCGTCAGCTAAGTGACTAAATGTAAATGTAATGTAAATGTATAGGATGTAAAGTAAGTCGCTTTGGATAAAAGCGTCTGCCAAATGCATAAATGTAAATGTCATTATTGCACTAATTTTACGCTTTTCTGTGTTGTCAAGAATGAACAAGAAAAAGACAGCCTAGGTTTGTTAGGGCAGAAAATAAAACCTGTCAATTAGACAAGGGTTAACTGAAAAACAAAAACAGGTATAACGCTAGACATTCTGTCCCCTCCACTTTTGAAATGATGGCTACGCCCCTGATTAGGACACACACAGACCTCTGAACAAACGCACACACACCTTGGTTTGAAAGAGAGAAGAGACAGCATGCTTAATTGATTACCTTATCTGCTGAATGACAAAGGGGAAGATTAAGGCATGCATTTCCATATAGAGAAGGTAAGGTGGTTTGGCGGGGGGGGGATTTGTGGGGTCTTGATGACATTGCAGAGTTTGTAAAGGAGTTTCCTCTCCCTGTAAAGCATTTATGTCAATTTCTGTACGCAACTGTACGCTATACTCTTGAATTCGCAATACTTGACAACAGCTCAAAAGCCACAAAAAATTACCAAAGTTTAGCCTGATGCAAAATTCTTGTCTATTTTTATTTTTTAAATAAGGCGGAAATTGGAACAGTATTTCTGAAAAATGCACTAAACACAGCTTGTTTGAAATTTCTTTCTATTTTGTGTGACATCTATTCATGAAAGAAGAAAGAAGAAGAAGAATTTGCCTCTTTTAGTATGTAGATGAGATTTTAGGCAGAAAAATCTAATAAAACCAGTGACAATAGCGTGTCAAAAATAAATTAAACGCATATATGATATAAATGACCACCATATTATTTACAATTAGGAGGCAGAGGTTTAAAAAATTCAATATTGAATTTCACAGCTTACACATGATATACCGGTTATGTGATGTATTGGTAATTTTGGTAATTTCATGATTTAGGCCTACCATCTGGCAATGAAGCTGGCACATCCTAGGCACAATATTGCAGTACCATTAAATGAACAATTCATGACGTTGCCTGCACAAACTCCTGACGTTACAAGATAACTAGGGATGGGAACAGAGAACCAGTTCTTCTTTAGAACCGGTGCCAAGTGAATCGATTCCTTGGAACCGTTAGCGTACCTGCTTAACGATTCCGCTTATCGGTTCCGCTCGTTGCAAATGTGTCAATGCGCTGCGTTGTTTTGGTTACGCAGCAAACATGTCATCGAGGCAGAAGCGATCTAAAGTGTGGTTATATTTCACTAGAAAAGACGCCAATGCGGTCATTTGCAACAACTGTAAAAGTTTAATTTCGGCAAAGGGGGGAACTACCTCCAATATGCAGAAACATTTGGCCACACAGCACGCAATTCATTTGCAGGACTGTCGCGTGTTTGATACACTACTACTTAGCGACACAGCAACAACAAGTGAGTCAAGCAGCAGCGGAGCTAACGAGACGTCATCTGCTATTAATGCCGAATGTGAGCGCCATTTCATTGTGTAAACTTTTACTATATGAATAATAATCTCCATTGTCATTGTCAATCAAATTTAGATGATGATGACCTTGACTGTTTAGTCTGTGTTTTTAGTTTTTATGGCACTTAAATGGCACTTAAATGGCAGTTTTATTTTATTTTTTTGTCTGGACCAATGATGAATGTGAAAAATTCTATAGGTCCCTGGACTTTACTTTGTAGCCTACTTTTAGGTTTGTTCTGAGGTTGCTACACATATTTTGTGTATACTCTGAGTATGTGCTATGTTCTTATCAGATATTAAAGCGAGTTAATACAAACAAACAAATTTATACTTATTCCCTCACCCAATGAGAATCGATAAGAGAATCGATAAGGAATCGGATCGATAAGCAATATCGATAATGGAATCGGAATCGTTAAATTCTTATCAATTCCCATCCCTAAAGATAACCAAGTATGTTGTAATTAATGTTAAATTTTGATTAATATTACATGCTGCTTACTATTTAATATGCATGTTTAAAACGATTTTAGTTTGGAAATTGTAAATCTTTTGAAAACATACAGGCCGCTGTATGGGAGTGTAACACCCGATTCACGCATACTACGTGTGCACCTTCCTCACACAATTTAAACACCTTAGAATAGTTCTACACAAAATTTTAATCCACTTTTGTTACTTAATTAAACAAATAATAGAAATAAAAATGGTGGTAAACTTCATTCATATGCATTTATGGTGAAATTACTGCATTTTTGTGTCAATTCGTGTTCATTTTGCGCTTGTTACATGTGCTATCACTATAAAAGAGTATGGTTTTTTGTTTGTACGGGACGTACCGCATCGAATCTGCAACGGACAGACCGCACCTCATCCGCGTGCCGTGTGAATGATCTAATCCGTTAACATGGCCACGGCAAAAAAATACTCACCGCATCTGCACTGCACACATAGTATGTGTGAATCGGCCGAAACCGTTCGCGCCTCCTGCATGCTCATGTTCAGAATAGTGCGTGCCCAGCAGAGCTGCGTCTAAGGGGTATGAAAGTTTCTCCGAAGTAAGCTATGTTTTAATTTTTACAATTGTCGTTTAATACTAGTGAAAAACTTCGTCTGACAGCATCTGCTTAGGGGTCCCTGTATGTTCTGCGCATGCGCACTGAACATCCACTAAGCCACGATCAGCAATCAACCCCCCGTGGTAACAGAACAGAAATGATTTTACAACATGATAGAAACAAGTGCATTACAAGCATCAATGAGGGAAAACTTGATTCAGTTCAAATATTTACAAACTTTGCTGAATCAAAAACAAGGTGTTTAAATCAATGCAGATAAATTTACAATACATTTTCCAGGCCTCAAAAAATATACATTACGAGCTAAAGAAAAAGGGGAGGTGGAGCTGCTCGAGAGCAAGCAGAGGACAGAGGACTAGCACTATATAAAGCAGATGGAAATGTAAGACTTGATTTACAGGGTCCGGTTGTACCAGCTGTTCGTAAATTACAATTTACCCTATTTTTGACTTGAACTGAGAGCCGGCCAACGGAATATGCGAACTAAGCGGCTGCTTAGGGCCCCCGTGGCCACCAGGGGTCCCCAAGACTCTTAAAAAATCATTTCTTGACATCGTTTTTTATATAATATTTCAATGGATATGGGTAATGATACAAAATGCATTATTCAATGAAAAAAATATTAGAGCTAGTATGTAAAGTTGAGTTAGTTATTCTAAAATAAAGTGTTTATTTTAGACACCTATTATCATTTTTTCATTACAATTCTATTTATTTTTTTATATAAGAAGATCCTGTTTGTATTTGATTGGTATCCAGCTTTATATTTTATTCTTGAACCATTGCAATGATACATACACTGCAGACAAACACCAAAGTAACTCAAATCCACTTTATTGTGCAAAAGGGTAACTGAAGAACAGCCAATGGAACATATAGAACAGATAAACATCCACGGGAACTAAGAACAGATAAATATCCACGGGAAGTCAACGGTAAGTGTAAAATGAACCAACTAAGTGCAAGTTACAAGTAGACCAGACAACGAACAGAACAAAGCACATGGGATATAAAGGTTCCAGGGAATACAGATCAGGAGCCGGTGTAATCAAAGATGGTGATGAACAGGTGAAAAGGATTATGGGGAGTGTAGTCCGACTGTTAAAGGTGAGGTGAATGTGAGTCAATGGGATGAAAGCACGGGAAAGCTGGTAGGGGAACACAAGGGGGCAGACAGGACCGTTACAACCACCTTGTTACAGATCCATCTGATCTGTTCGTTTTGTTATTATTTTATTATTTAGTTTAATGTTGTCCATTTTGTATAAAAATATACTGTTTACCATTAAGTAATTTTATTTGTAGTTGATTGCATTGCACTATTTGCACGTTGCTAATTTTTCTAACCAAAAGTAATTAAAGTGGTTAACAAGTTTACAGTAAAATGCGTTGTCTACTGGTTTATTTAGCTTATTTTCAGTACACCATATTAAGTATGCCAATTGGTACTGCAAGATTTTGAATGTCAAAGTGCAAATTAACACCAGGCTTGGGCCGGCCCTGCTTACACGGACACTAAGTTACAACTTACGCACCACTATAAATCTTTTAGTTGCACCATTCAACTTAGTTGAAGCATAACGTTACGTATAAACTAAATATTTAAGGAAGCCTCCCTTCAGGAGTAACTGTAGGAATTAAATAGCAGACTCACTGAACTAACTGTATAGGACTAAGCTCTTGTTTTACTCTACATTCTTCAATGATTTACATACATGACAATGCTGACATTTACAGTCACTTACCTTCTAAAATAGAGAAAATTATGCGATCCCATTTAATTTTTGACGGCTCTAATAGGAAGCATCCTGGCGACGCCATGTGTGTATATCTGCTTGTGTTGTGCACCTCAAAATGAAATAATCGTCTTTTTATTTCATTGAGGGTTGGCAGCAAAATTAAATCACCCATATTGCATGTCATTTATTATTGCGTTAATTAGGCTGTATTGTTTTTAATCAGCATTTGTAAATTTATATTATTTGAAATATGTTATTCATGATAGGTATTCCATCTAATATTTATTTACTGTTAATATGGTAAAATAAGTTTAAATCAAGAATGTTTTGTAGTTCACAACATTTCAACACAACTTTTTCTCACAAATGTAAAGGCTGCTATTGGACTATTAAAGGTAAAAGTCACATTATGCGACTACCTATTACTTTACGGAGAGCATACGAACTACTTACTACATTCTGCCTTAAGACCAATTGGTGCAACCAAATAACATACAGATTTAGTTACAAACTAGCTAGTAGTTACTAAGCCTCTACTGTGGACTTTACGTTCACATTTAAGAAAGAACTTACGAATGGCTGGTGCAAGCCTAGGTGAACGCAGCTCTGCTTGTGCCCTTGATTACATATAAACATCTCCTCATTAGCACCGCCTTGCGGGAGCCCTCTTGACTCCTTTGATCCACACTCACACCAGCGGTGAGCATCCATTCATTCATGTGTTGCTAGGATACGACACTTTCAGATAAATCACAATCATTGTGCTGTATTTTTATAACAGTTCCAGAATTAGCGCTATAAAACACGCAATGGAGACGAGCAGCTTTGGAGCGAGATGCACTAGGATGTAGGCCCAACTCTTTAGTAGCAGTAGCAAAGTTATTTTTTTTGAGTTTTTATTAAACATATGGTATCTTTATTTTTACATGTTGCTTTGTTATTGCAAAGGAGTAAAAACATAATTAAGTATCATGCTCCTGTCAGGTTCTTTTAGATCAGCTTTGTTTGATTTTGTGCATGCATTCCAAATGCATTGATCATTACAAAATTTGGGAGGTATTCATTCAGTAAACAATTAGTAAATATTACAACACTTTTCGCAGATATGTTTAATTTATTCTTAAGAAAATAACTTAAATTATAATTACATATTAAGGTGGAATTATGGGTAAGGGTAAAAATAATTGGGGGCTTATGTGTAACCACACTGAATGGTTAAAATGTGTTTTTTATCTGTCTAATGGATATTATGAATCAAAGGGCTAAAAAGAAATGTATAAAACCTGTCATGGTGAAACATTTGGAGGAAGGAAATAAAAAATGAATACAATTATGCTTTTAATCTGCTGCATTGTATGATCAGCATGTTCTGAGTTTTCAATTTCAGAAAACAGCACCTTCAGTGTCATTAGCAGCTGTAAAAGTCTCACCTGGGTATATTTATCTCACAAAATTTTACTTATTTAACAACATTGTCTATCAAGGTACATATCAATGAAATGCATTTGTCTATTGCATTTGAAACCCTTATTTGGTGGTGTTGATTCTTCAAACATGTTGCGAATCAATGATGTCCAAGTACTTTGCTTCAATGATCTTAGGCAGCAGGTAGTTTCTGTGAAAAGAAAACATGGCATAACAAATTACCATCTTGTTTTCCACAGTCCCCAAACACTGTAAACATAACAAATATCCTTTAACTGTCTAATATAATGTCTTACCGTACTGGAATAAGCAAGATCATGACCAAAGGAAAGATCATCTTCATGTACGGCAGAGGATACATCCCAAAAGTACACAGAATGATGAGCTGTACTATCTGCAGGCCTGTGAAGTAATGCACCTTTCTCTGTGGCACTCTGCGGATGTAGTGCGTGGGGGGATAAGACGTCTGGGGAATGGAGATTTGAGATCGAAATATCAGTTCCACAGGAGGAAAGTCACACTGGTTTTTAAACGACATCAATGATCACAGATTTTTTTTGGTGCACTATCCCTTTAAGAAACAAATACAGACCACAGCACAAGATGCAAAATGGCATGTGGGTTATAACTGGCTCACTAAAGCAATGCTCTCACTTGTTCTTTGAGCAGAAGAGCCATTCGATCACACATCTGGTTTCCGTCGATAGATGTAAGAGCGATGTACAAGAAGAGGCCATAGAGAACAGGCTTGGGTATCCACTGCAGAGGCACCGGTAGCAGCAACACTGATAAGCCGATCAGAATGTTCGCAGCCAGCGATGTCAGTCGTGTCTCCTTCACGCTAACTATCCTGTAGTTACGCATAAGAAAATGTTCCCGTAAATCTTGAATAATTTGCTTTGAAAGTACATCTGCCAAATGCATAAAAATGTATAAGTTGTATGTAGGTGGTCGTGCTCACGTTTCATAGAGGTGGCCCGCCTCCACTCGCTGTTCCACCTGCGCCAGCTGACGCACATGCAGCGTGGAGTGAGGGAAAGCTGCGTGCATCCATGGTAACCCCAGTACTGACAACAGGATGTTGATAAGCCCAGCGAGCATCAGGTCCCAGTGGTACGCCGTTCCCTTTAGCAGTCTGAAGCACACACAAAGAGATCACACGCTGACTCTAACTGTCTCCCACGACTGTCTACAGCAAACTGACAGTGCTAATTAACGGCTGACTGATCTCAGAGACAAGCAAACCGATGCAATGTTAGCAAATATAGAAGGGATGACACAACAGACGGAAAACAAATGTTCAATCATCTGATGGATTCGAGATGTCTGTGCTGAAATGCACGGGATCTTATCATAGAAATGTTATTTGAA
The DNA here is from genome assembly GCA_006030095.1 of Triplophysa siluroides. Taxonomy (NCBI): domain Eukaryota; kingdom Metazoa; phylum Chordata; class Actinopteri; order Cypriniformes; family Nemacheilidae; genus Triplophysa; species Triplophysa siluroides. The sequence goes on from VCII01000447.1 coordinate 1,570,379, forward strand.
TTTGCTGGAGTGATTATCCAGATGTATGGGTCTACCTATTCTCAGGGGCATTGGTGAGGGACCCAACAATGTTCTGGTCAATGAAGATGAGCAAGGCGAGGAGGAAGCCGAGACCACATGCGCTTATTACGTTCATCCCCGTCAGATGACAGAGTGGTGCCACTTTGAATATGGTTCCATTCTGGTAATTGAATACTGGAACTGTGAAACAATAATTAGAAAAAAATACAGTACTGTCGTAATTTTTCTTTGCTTTTATTTATACTTTAATGTGGTTCAAAGCAATAATATCATTGCTACTGTAGTGATCATCAGTAAATGCTACAAATTGTTTAATGTTCTTTAAAGCAAAGTTTAATGATTGTAAATATGTTTTAATGCATTAATCTGTGGATCAAACTGTCAAAAAATGTTAGACTGTATAACAGAATCTGTTCGCCACAACTTTGATGGAGCCAGTTCACTATTACATTAGAAAAGATCAGCATTAAAGGGGTAGTTCACCCAAAAACAAAAATTCTGTCATCATTTACTCACCCTCATGACATGTTAAACCTGTTTGACTTTCTTTATTCTGCAGAAGACAAAAGAAGATATTTTGAAGAATGTAGGTAACCAAAAACCGTTGGTCACCATTCGCTCTTGTATTGTATGGACACAAAACCAATGCAAGTAAATGGGGACCATTGGTTCCCTTTCTGTCGGTCTCTCGACGTTTTGTGTCGAGAACGACAGATGGGGTTCGCCCTTGAGAACCAATCAACTCTGACTACTATAGAAAAGGGCAATGAAATTTGGCGAATTAAATTTGCATGCCGGGCTCCGCCCCCGGATATCCGGTATAAAAGGAAGCCGGCGTGCAGCATTCATTTACCTTTTGTTCTTCAGAGCCTTCGCTCATGACTACGAACAGAACGAATTCTATGGATTCTTCTTCTTCTACATTGCCGGATCTACGACGTGTAGCAGCGGATCGTCCCTACCTGCAGCGACCTTCCCCTGGGCGTCTCGGCAGTTCCGGAGGTGATAGAGATTTTTTCTAAAAGGTCCTTTTCAGGACTGACTGAGCATTCTCCAGCGCGGCATGTCCCGCTGTTCTCTTGGGTGCGGCACCCTCATCGAGGAGGGGGATGGACACGATCGCTGCATTAGGTGTCTGGGCGTCCAGCACACTGAAGCAGCGTTCGTTGACACATCTGCCCGCACGGCAGATTGTCATTCAGAAGTTGCGGTCACAGGTGGCTGTGTTCCTACGGGAACCAGCCACCATTTCGTCTGCTACCCGGCGTGACATCTGTGGGCTACGGCCCCGATGACCACCCCACGTTAGCAGCGTTAGTGATATGGGGAACTCTGCGAACATAAACCCGCCAGCCAAGTGCTCACGGGCCGATCGCACCCCGATTCGCTCTTCTGAACGTTCCCCAACCGGCGGTGGCATACCGTCCGGATTCTCACGCACACACTCGGAAACGATGTGTGACGTAGATGAGATGTCGCTCGCAGCATCGGAGGGAGATTGGCATCCGACTCTGACGAATCCGAGCTCCACCCCCAGCGGTCGAGTTCAGGAGGAAGCAGAAGTGATGTCATCCGTGCTAACCCGGGGATATGTGGTTCCTGAGGTCGGAGCGCGGTGCAAACCGTGCCCACCCCGGGTGCCATGTTTTTCCCGGGGATGCATGAGGAGCTGTGTAAAACTTGGAGCGCTCCACTCACGGACCGTTCCGGTGAAACCAGCTCCGGCTCCCTTACTTCCCTCGATGGTGGGGCAGCCAAGGCTACGTCGAGATCCCCCGGGTGGAACGTCCGCCTGCGGTGCACCTGTGCCGCGGACGGCTACCACCTGGGGGGGAATCGGCCACGCCTACCGTCCAAAGCGCGTAAGACTTCGGCACCACTGGTGTCGAAAGCTTGCGATGCCGCGGGCCAGGCTGCCTCCTCTCTCTATGCCATGGCCATCCTGCAGGTCCGCCAGGCCAAGGCGTTGAGAGAGCTCCACGAGGGTAAGGCCGACCCGGGTATAATGCAGGATCTCCGTGCCGCCGCTGACAGCGCTCTATGGGCGACCAAGGCGGCGACACGGACCCTGGGTCGGACGATGTCCACGGTAGTGGTCCAGGAGAGTCACCCCCGGCTTTACCTTGCGCGGAAGAGTGACACCAAGGAAGTCCGCTTTCTTGATGCACCCATCTCGCAGGGTGGGTTGTTGGTAACACCGTCGAGGACTGCGCTCAGCAGTTTTTGACGGTGAAGCAGACAGTGGCAATTAGCCACATTTTTCACGCCGCGACTCGGCCGCCTAGGCCTCCGAGATCCCGCGTGACGTCTGCTTCCCGGCAACCCAGGACCCCTTCGACATCGGCTCCGGTTTCTGTGCCCCCACAGGCGGCACCCCGGAAGCGGAGGTCGAGGGGGAAACCTCCACCCCGTCAGCAACCTTCTCTCGAGAGGGGACACTGACGGGAAGACCCCAAGGAGAACAACATTGGGCCCGACCTTCACAGCCACGGCTCTGATCGGTCGGTATGGGACGGCTCCTGCCTCGTCACCAAAGCCGGGCCCTTTTCAGGGCCTGGCGCCCACTTACTCGCAGACCGTTCTCTCCGTACTGCACACTCCACTGGACTGTGCCAGGCGACCCGACCTTACGCCCTGGCGAGGCGTTGGGTCGTACACACACGACAGCTGCCACCACTCTCAAATCGACAGTGCGTGCAGCGGTCCCGCCAGGCAGGTAAAGAAGGCGGAGCCAACCTTCCCTCCGGGGACCCCCCGTGACAGAAGGGTAGCTCCGCCACCGACGAACCACCCACCATGGGAATGATGAAGCAGACCGTCCCCTTGGTCACCCTGTCACAGTCCCTGGGAGCTCGAGAGCTGCCCACACTGTCTCGCTGACTAATGAGGGCGGTCCGTCTTGGTTACTCGATCCAGTTCACCAGAGACTCTCCCAAGTTTCGGGGCATCATCTCTCCCTCTGTCAGAGGCAGGGACGCCTCCGGACTTCGGGTAGAGGTCACCACCCTTCTGGCAAAACAGGCATCAAGTTCGTCCCTCAAAACCAAGATGTTGTTCAGTGGGTCACGACCCGCACTTCATCGTTCCCAGGAAAGATGGTGGGTTGCGCCCCATAGTTCTGCGTACCCTGAAAAGCACCTTCACAAAGCTGCCGTTCAGGGTGCTCACGCAGAGGCGCATCCTGACATCTATCAGGTGTCAGGATTGGTTCGTGGCAATCGACCTGAAGGTCGCTTACTTTCATGTCTCGATTCCCCTCGACACCGGCCGTTCCTACGGTTCGCGTTCGAGGGGCGGGCATATCAGTACAGAGTCCTCCCTTTCGGTCTGTCCCTGTCTCCACGGGTCTTCACGAAGATCGTGGAAACCGCCCTTTCTCCCCTTCGGGAAAAAGGTGTGTACCAAACTATCTCGACGACTGGCACACTCGCGAGATCTGTTGTGTACACAAAGGGACCTGATGCTCCGGCATCTAGATCGATTGGGATTTCAGGTCAACCGAGAAAAGAGCAAACTCCCCCCGTGCAGAGCATCCTCTTTCTCGGTATGGAACTAAACTCTGTCACCATGACGGCGCAGCTGTCCGCAGCACGCGCCCAGTCAGTGTTGAACTGCCTGGAACACTTCAGGTAGTCGGCGGTCCCCCTGAAACAATTTCAGAGGCTCCTGGCATGGCGTCCTCCGCGGGGGTAATACCCCTCGGATTGATGCACATGAGACCGCTCCAACACTGGCTACAGAGTCAAGTTCCGAGGACAGCGTGGCACACCGGCAGCAGGCGCATGGTGATGACGCCCTGCTGCCGACGCACCCTAACCCCTTGGTCTTCCATGACCTTCCTCCGAGCAGGGACTCCCCTCGGGCAGGTTACGAGGCACGTCGTGGTGACGACGGACGCCTCGCTGCAGGGGTGGGGCGCAGTGTGCAACGGGCACGCAGTAGCGGGGCGCTGGACGGGCCCCTGTCTGCGCTGGCATATCAATTGCCTAGAGTTGTGGGCTGTGCTGCTTGCGCTGAGAAGGCTACGGCCTCTAGTGTGGGGCCAGCACGTGCTGGTCCACCTGGACAGCACGACAGCCGTAGCGTACACGCCAGGGTGGCGTACGCTCACGGCAGCTAACACGACTTGCCCGACGCCTCCTCCTGTGGAGTTAGCAGGTGATCCGCTCCCTGCAGGCCACACACATCCCAGGTGAACTGAACCAGACAGCCGACGCGCTCTCTCGTCAGTATACGCCTTGCGGAGAGTGGCGACTCCACCCCCGGTCCAGCTCATTTGGGTGCTGTTCGGACAGGCACAGATAGACCTCTTTGCCTCCCACGACACCACCCATTGTCTGCTTTGGTACTCCCTGACCGAGGCCCCCCTCGGCACGGATGCCCTGGCACACAGCTGACCACGGGACGGGCGGAAGCACACCTTCCACCCCCAGGAGCCTCCTTGCACAGACACTGTGCAAGGTCAGGGAAGAGGAGCACCAAGTGTTATTGGTTACACCGCACTGGTCTAACCACACTTGACTTCAGAGCTGATGCTCTGGACAGCGACTCCCCCTGACCCATTCCTCTGACAGAGGACCTGCTCTTTCAGGGGAAGGACACGTTCTGGCATCCCAGATCAGACCTCTGGAAAACCCATGTCTGGTCTCTAGACGGGACGAGAAGATCCTGAGATGGCTACTCCCCCTATACGGCTGAGACCATCACCCAGGCTAGGGCCCCATCTACCAGGCGGTTACACGCCTCTAGACGGTGCCTCTTCTCGTCCTGGTGTCTTTCTCAACAAGAAAGACCCACTGAGGTGCTTGATCAGGACTGTGTTCCCCTTCTCACGAGACTGGAGACTAAAAATCTCCCCTCCACACTGAAAGTGTATGTAGTCGCTATTGCCACTCATCACAAATCAGTTGATGGAAAGTTTCTAGGGCAACACGACCTGGTCACCAGGTTCCTAACGGGCGCGAGAGGGCGGAAGCCGCCTCATCTCCGCTCCATACCCTCTTGAGACCCTAACGTGGGTCCAAGAGCCCCCAGAGGCTCCGATCTTCCTCACAGTAAGACGGCCCCCCCTGTGGCGCTCGCTTCCTTCAAGAGGGTAGGGGACCTCCAAGCATTCTCTGTGTCCCCGGATTGCCTTGAATTCGGCCCTGGTAACTCTCACGTTATCCTGAGACCCAGGCCCGGATACGTACCCAAAGTTCCCACTACTCCCCTTCGGGACCATGTGGTGAACTTGCAGGCGCTCCCCATCGGGGGGAAGACCCAACCCCATCCGTGTTGTGTCCTGGACCGCACGCAGGGCTTCAGTAGCTCTGACCAGCTCCTTGTCTGTATTGGAGGACAGCAGAAGGGGAAGGCTGTCTCCAAGCAGAGGTTGGCGCACTGGGTCGTGGATGCCGTTACGACGGCATTCCGATCTCAGAATCTCCCATGCCCACTGAGGGCTTACTCCACACGGGGTATAGCCACCTCCTGGGCACTGGCCAGAAGCGCCTCTCTAGCAGACATCTGTAGAGCTGCGGGTTGGGCTACGCCCAAACACCTTCGCAAGGGTTAACATCCTTCGCGTAAACCCGGTGTCAGCCCACGTCCTGCGTGGCGACATGTAGGACTGGCATCCGGGGGGGGCATATGCCTGCGAAAGCATCTTCCCACCCTCCAAGAGGTTGGGTCAGTGTGCTATCTACCTTTCTTCTTACCCAAACACATGGCTAACTCACCAACCTTCCTTCTTACCCAGACACTGGTTAAGAACAGGCATTCCATCCATCACTAAGCAAGCACCCCCTGGGGCTTGGCTGGGCAGAGCAGCCTTCCCCCTTAGGCCGGGATACCATATGACCTATCACAGATAGTTCTAACCGACCTGGTGCTATCAGACGCAGTATCACCCCCGCCGTGGGCTGTTCCGTCTGCTATACCCTCATGACAATGGTTCCCACACATGGTAACCCATGAGCTTCCCCAGGTGGACCTCCACCTCGCGGTGAACTACCCAGTCCGCACGTTCCATGCGTTCTCCTCCAAGGACGAGACCATATATATATCTCCACCATATTCCTCCCCACGGGTAGGAGTTGGCCTCTGCAGCGCTTCTCTGATTAAGAGTTGCGCTTTTCCCGGTGTAAACCCGAGCCGGACGGCCTCTCGCCTATAGAGAGCTAAGGCCCCGTCCGTGAAAGGTTACCAGTCAGGGCTGTACCCATCTTTCTCCAAGAAAGCTCTGGAACCCCCCGACCACCACACTGGAAGGTTACAAGTTTCACGAAAGGTTCGAGCTGACACGCCCAGGCTTGTTACCGTCGCTTCGCTGAGATTGTGACGCGATACAGCGTTGTGCCGTTTTCCATAGGCAACCCCATCTGTCGTTCTCGACACAACGTCGAGAGACCGACAGAAAGGGAACGTCTTGGTTACGTATGTAACCTCAGTTCCCTGATGGAGGGAACGAGACGTTGTGTCCCTTATGCCACTAACACGTATCGTATTCTGCTGCAGTCGTGAGAGGCTCTCAGGCTCTTCAGAACAAGAGGTAAATGAATGCTGCACGCCGGCTTCCTTTTATACCGGATATCCGGGGGCGGAGCCCGGCATGCAAATTTCATTCGCCAAATTTCATTGGCCTTTTCTATAGTAGTCAGAGTTGATTGGTTCTCAAGGGCGAACCCCATCTGTCGTTCTCGACACAACGTCTCGTTCCCTCCATCAGGGAACTGAGGTTACATACGTAACCAAGACGTTTTCGTTCAGCAACATTCTTCAAAATATCTTCTTTTGTGTTCTGCAGAAGAAAGAAAGTCATACAGGTTGGAAATGACAAGAGGGCGAGTTAATTATAACAGATTTTTTGGGGGGGGTAAACTATCCCTTAAACAAAACATTCTGGTCGGAACAACGTAAGGTGATTTTTCTGATCAATTTTAGTGTAAACTGTCCCTTCAAGATTAGACTATTTCTTAGTTTTATTACAGGTTCAAATTAAATCCAACCCAGACTGTTGTTCTCTAATGAAAGTATACGAACAAATAAAACAGTTTTCACTGTATGTGCAGAATTGTTGGGAGCATCAAAGGTGATTGTTTGTTTTGATGTGAGAGCATATAGGGTCCTCACGCTGAATGTCACTGAAAAGGTAGGAGCCCACAAAGGAGAATATGACCACAGATATTGGCAATGCGCAGTCTGATACCACTTCTCTGACTTTAGCATGCAGGAATGGGCTGTAAGAAAAGAAATAAACATAACAAAAATGCAGATTCATGAAAACTTACAATACACAATTCTACATGAATGTTTTTACTGCTTCTGTCTCCATAACCTAAAACGTTTCCTCATTACACTTTACTTTAGATAATATGACCTTCCAGACATTCCCCTTCATTTTAAACCAATTAGTTTAACTAAAGTATGTAAGAACAAGTGACACAGCACTAGCAACTATTGAAGCCTCTAGTAATCTATAATTACCTTCTCTTGATGAGAAAGAGAGCGTATCCCAGCCATAGTGATCCCAGCATCAGAAGCAGACTTAGAATAGGGCGCTCCCTGGTGCACAGACTGATGGTTGCAGGCAATGAGACGCCTCCGGTCTGTGTTCCGTTCTCTTTCTCATGAACGATTACATCCAGATGGTGTTGTTCTTCTGTGCTTCCATTGACTATTGTAGGGCCATGATAATACTTATTAAATACTGAGAGCAAAGAGAGATACAGAGGTGAAACATAACAAATGATATAAATGCAGTCATTTTAATTTAGATATGTCATCTGCCTTCATATTAACCTTAACACATTCGATTTTATTATTATTATATATTTTGCATTATTTCTTTGGAACACAAAATTAGTTATTTCTATATAATAACAGTGAACTGAGTCTGCTCAGCTAAAAAAAAAACAACAGCACGACAATAGTCGATACGACTTGTGTGTGTTATTTCTTCTAAAACGATAAAACATTTTGTTTTTAATGGAAGAAAAAAATCATACAGGTTTCGAATGAGTGTAAAAATTTGACACACTTTTCCTCTCAAACTTGTCTTAGAGTGTGAAATACTCACAATATAACCCTTAGTATACCATCCCATACTTATTCTCTCCCTATCTCCATCTCACTCACCCTCTCCTTCGAGTTACATCTTCATAAATGATTTATTATTGAGGTACAAAATGCTGTGACATTGCTTTAATAATTTGAAAATCAGTTCCAGCCAAGCCTGTGGCCCTTACACATCAGAGCTGTGAACTTACTGTTTACTGTGCCTTTCAAAGCGTCACCCACAAAGGCGATGGAGATGAACAAAGCAAACACTTCCTCTGTGGAGCTGAGAGGACATGTAGGACACAGTGAGCAACTGATCTTACCTTTTATCAAAGCAACCGGGTACAAACCAAGACTTAACAAACTCAAGGCACACCACAAACAGAGATTACCACACGGAAGAGAGGAAAACACAGATTTATGATGAATGTTTTTGGTACAGAGAGAGACCGCAGCAGATGTCTTGAGTTATATCAGGATTTGGCGTTTGCCTCAAGAAGACACAAACAGTAACAAGAAAAAATTTAGTTTTACTATGTCAATAATTAATTAATAAACAATATAATTTTAAAATAATAAATGTGCTGCTTGCTCCACAATGAGTGTTGTGAGTGGTCAAAGTAAAAATTTTAAACATACATTTATTTTATATTATTAGCTATATAAATTCCTGTTTATATATAAATGTCGTTAACTATTATAATATGCTCATGTGATATAAAAAATAAGAGACCATTCCAAATTTTCTGATGTAGCGTGATCAGCATTTCTAGATGTACTGTGGTCATTCCAGTTCAGTGTATGTTGAATTTCAACTAAATCAAACCTCAGGAGTGATATAAAATCATCCAACAGCAATGTGAAATACTGACAGCATGTCATGACAAGAAACATAAAAAATGTGATAAAAATCTGGTTTATCATTTTAAAGAAATATTTTTTGAACATCTAAATACATAATATTACTAGAAATATTACTTTTGTATTATAATAATAAGTTCATAACATGAACTTGTTTTCTTTGCCGTATTTGAGGTCTGCTTTTTTATTTTGGCCTGTTTCTCCAGTTTTCGTTTTCTGTGAAACATTTTTCACATTTTTATTTGAAATTTGGCAGGAATAATGTTTTAGTTCACTGAATGAAACAAAAATTATAATTTTACATAAACACATACCTATAAATTGTAAATTCTTAAAAAAAAATTTAACTTTGAAATAGCCTCTTGTATGTTTTGCCACATGAGCATAGAACAGGTTAGTCCATGACATTACTAGTCCATATAAGCATCATTAATGGCAGTTATGTCTGTTTTATATAATACGTACTGTACATACAGACATTACTATACTGACCGTTTAAAAAGCTTCATGAACAGGCTGACATTGAAGATCCCCCCAAGAATGAGGAACAAACTATTCCAGAGACCAATGCAGGCATAAAATGCAGGAAAATCAAGATCATAGTCGTCACAGATGCCTCTGATCACTGCAGTCCACAAACACAAGACAGAAAGCATTTTCAGAACTGCACAGTGCTCTGAGAGAGACAGTGAACACCACTTACAGTATAAGAGCTGAGGTGAGTATAGTACCGCTGATGAAGATTGCGAGAGGTGCTGTGGTGAGAGGAATAACCATAGGAGACCCCGCAAACAAAGAGTAGATCACTCCTCCAATGCTCTGACCAATAATGGTTTTCTGTACATCTGCAAAAAATACTACATGTCAATCAAAACTTATACTGCATGTGACTCTTTCTTCATCAGCTTCATGTACTTTGAGAAATGTCTCAGTGGTTTTATGTCCATATAATGGAAGTCAATGGGGGCCAGTGTGGTTTGGTTTCCAACGTTCTTCCAAATATCTTATGTTCTACATAAGATGGAAAGTCATCCATAAAACACTGATCCAATATATAAGAACCTCTCCTGAAACAAGCCGCAACCACATGCACGGTCAAGCTACTACGTAAACTGCCACGGACCTATCTCTCCTCGTGTGCTCTCCTCATTCAGAGAGCCAAATGCAATAGCTGGCAGAAGTATAGCGATGTAGAGGAAAATGGCCGTGGTGGTGTACTTGAGCAGAGACCTGTTAGTGCCCAAAATACCTGAGGTAAAGCAAACAGAAAAAAAACACCTCAGTCCAAGCAGCTGAGAGAATTCTGTTATTTTTAGCAAAAGCAAAGTCAAGCGGGGCTTTGGGGTAAACAGAAACTCACCATCTGTGAAGTCTGATATGTACAATGGGAGCCTGCGGCACAGGTCTTCATAAATGCCACGACCAGCTCTGAGGAAATCTTTTACCTGCGTACGAGACAGAGACAGCGCTTAAAACATATGTTGATTTATCTTTTTTTCTGTTCTTTTAAAAAGGTTGAAACCATTACAAAGCCCATGAATCATAAAGTAAATAACTGAACAGTGCCTGTGCGATTTACAAGGATCCTGTACAAAATTTTATGGTGATTGTTATCACAGGATGAAACCAGTAACTAGCAAACCCTTGAATTTATTTGTGACGCTGTAAAAGCTGTATATCTAACATTATGTATTTTATTGCACAGTATCAAATCTCGAACCTTACACTTTTGAAATAATAAAATAATATTTGAATCATCTTTGAGGAAACCCAACACATAATACAAAAAGCGGCATCACTTTCTTAACAAAAACTATACTGTAATATTGGTTGTATTGCAGAGTAACAAATAAACAGATTTGCATTACCAAAAGGAAGGTCTTCAGAGATGTATAAAGACCTTAGATAATGAAGCGTTATGTTTTTATTACCATAGAATGAGCTATTTCTATCTACATACACCGTGTCCCCTTACATGGAATTCACCATGTTGTTTCTCAGTAGCACTAAATGGACAAACTGCTGTACAGAGTGTGTTTTGTAAATAAATAAACGTGATGGCCGTTGGTTGCAATTGCAACCTCACCACTAGATGCCTAAATGCTAAAATGTATAGCCTGGATCTTTAAGTTTAACACAATCTCATGAGAATTTGTAACTATTTTATAAGGTGGCTAATTGGTATGGATTCTTATGATCTTATTTATAGGTTTAGGGGAGGGGCTTCAGTAATTCACCTTGTGAAATAGTTATGAATTCCTGTGAGAAAAGGTTGTTAAGTTTGCATTCAAGAATAAACACAGTTACGATGTAAGAAAAATATGACTAAGCAGAAATTAGTATGCAAATATAAAAAAGAGACCAATCGCAACTCATTTAAAATTTTGGTAAATAATGATATGACATCTTCAGCATGTCAGGCGAACGCCAACAATTCTTAATTTCAGAATGATGCTTTAAAGTGGATCTGTGGTCCAGCTATCAGCGGAAACATATATACATACACATGCATATTAATATGGTGAAGTTCAATATTTGGAGGTGTTGTAGGAACAAATTGTGAGGGTGTTCTGTACGTGTGGAGATCGTGCTTCATAACCCACTGGGAAAATTAAGCATGGAGATAACAGGCAGACTGTGCAGATAATTGGTCTGCGATACCATTAACATGCCCCGAGCCTTTCGCTGGTTCAGACCTTGAGTGGTTTGTTGCCGTGTGGGTCGGTCTCCTCCTCCACCGAGGGCTTCTGGATGGCGGTGGAGAGCCGCTGCCTTTGAATTACGAGCTCTTGCTTAAAATCGTCCTGGGTCTTAGTTTCCAGAAGTTTCTGTCTAAACGAAATATCTGAGAACAAGGTGGCAAATGTGCGACCGAGCTCGATTGCTGTCTTTGTACTTTTCTGCAAACAGGAAAATCAAATAAAAAACATGAGAGAAGCAACAGAAGTTTAGAACAACTGCAAATGTTGAGTAGCTGATTACCAGACAGGATATTTTTGTCACTATAGGTGATGATTGGAGGGTGAAAGGAAGTGCTTACTGTTCGGGGTGGTGCAAGGATTAGAATAACATAGCGGACCTCACAGCAGTTCATACCCCAGTTCTGTGGTCGCTCCAGACGAGCAATGCAAACACAACGTCTGTGAAGACTTTTCACATTACAGCTGCATACAAAAAAGCACATTCTCAAAAAATAATGCAGTTTTGGCATGAGGTGCACAGCAGGGGATGGCAGAATGGCACTGTTTTTATTGCTCCCTTTAGTAAGTGTGTTTTAACCTGCCACATTATGTGATACAATTGCCCTACTTTCTCTGGAGTGCCCACTTGGCTCTGCCCTTCATAGTGAGTAGGACAAAGATGTCCTCACTTCCAAAAGCAATACACACCTTAAAGGGATAGTTCACTCAAAAATATAAATGTGGTCATAATTTACTCACTCCCATGTCATTTCAAACCTCTTTCTTCTTCAGAACACACAAAAAAATATATATTTTGAAGAAAGTTGGTAACCGAACAGCGCCGGCAAGTGAATGGATGCCGGATAAAAACATTCTTCAAAATATCTTCTTTTTTGTTCTGTGGAAGAAAGAAAGTCATACAGGTTTGAAATGACAAGAGGGTGAGTAAATAATGACAGAATTTATTATTTGGGGTGAAAATCCCTTTAACTAGTTATGGTTAAGGTACAAGAAAACAATTGTAAATAGTGGGGCCTAAAACTTTGAGATGTCAAAATCTGGGTATGAATTTAAAGCTTAAAATATACTGAATGGTTTACCTGATTAAACCAGGACATTTTTTGATAGATAAAATTCTAAAACCTTATAAAAATATTAAAAACAATGTATTTACTAGTTTCTAAACTAACACGCTAATTTGTGACATGGATTATGCCTCTCCTATGTAGAAGAGCTCATATTTTCTTCATAAAGCATTCTGGGATAGTATCAGGTTTTGCTAAATTGCATCTTGACTTAATACGAAGAAACTGATATTATAAAAAATGCAAAGCATTTAACAAATGGTCTCAGATTTTTTACCTGTATCCTGCAAACTCTTAAAAAATGCTTCAAAAGGTGATTCGCAGTGATGCCAAAGAATAATTATTTTGGTTTTATTCTTGTAAGAACTTACTTTTTAATAATATAAATAACCTTTTGTGAAACACAGAACATTTTTAACATCCAAATAATTTGTCTATGGCATCATGACATGATTTTTTTTTTAAGTGTATATCGCTTCTGTCCTTCTGAGACCTTTTATCTCTATATTTCATGATTTTTATTTGTTGTCATAAATAATTATTATAAGTCACCATTTATGTTTGTCACTGGGTTTTGCAAATATCTAACCAATAAAAAGTGTGTGTCAATTTGACAACACAGTATTTAATCATTTGAAAGGTACTTTGTTTTTTCCATTTCTTAAAAACAGCGAATTTAAACATCCAAGGTTTCAGAAAGACAGCAACAATATGTAAAGATCTAAATGTATTCCCAACATACAGAACACAGAGCCAGGACTGCTGGTAGCGTACTCCAGTAGCCGTCGCTGTCACGCCCTGAATGGTCTCAGTCAGCAGATGTACTTCAACAGAGGGAGAGAGAGAGAGGAAACTAAAACACTTTCCTTGTTTTCAAGCCTTCCATTAACTACATTCTCAAAGGGTCTGCCCTGGATTTCTGGTTTCTCTGGATGAGACAACCTGTGACACTTGGGGTTGGCTCCCCACTGCTCACCATTGACATCCTGTCCTCCAGCATCTGTGAACAGGCCACTCATGACCTCCTCAGTATTACAGGGGCCATGGCCATCCTTGGCCACATGGCCCACCATTCTCCGAAGCACTTCATCCGAGGAGGCGGCCTTCTCATCCAGCAAGATGCTGGCCTCAGCCAAGAACCCATCCAGATCCCGAAGAGCTCTTACTTCCTCCTGGAAATTCATCAGCTTCACATACTGAAACAGAAATGAGCATTTTAGGACGGCTTGTATGTTACTGATAAGCATTAATTATTTAATTCATAAGCATTAAATAATAATATTTCCATTCACTTTTTAAATCATGAGGTCTTAAAATATTATTTTGATACATTTCAAATTTCTTTCTTGGAAAGACTCACTCTTCTTGAGGTATTTAGGAGGCCAAATCCTGAGGCATTGGTGTCTATTAATAGACAGAGAAGATAGGTGGAGAGAGAAAGAAAAAGATAAATACATAGTTAAAACCCTTGTGCTGTTACACGGATATCTGATTTTGAAGGACGGACCACTGAACTAAGACTCCAAAAAGATGTGTTTTCCTTCATTATCTAAAGCCCTGAGCTCTCTGTATTATGTCTCTCTGGTTATAAATAGTCACAGAGTCGTAGAGGCTGCAGCACAGACACATCAAAAGTGTGTTGTGGTCCCAGAACCCTGACAACTTCAATTCCATGGAAGACCCGGCATAGTCTGTTTCCCCAATGTAGTAAACACTTCGGCCAAAATCCGAAAATAATACTGATTGTGAACACAAAGAATTTCTGAGGCATTCAGTGCGGAGAAGACAGAGAGCGGCTGCTGTCGATATTCTGTTGGGATCTGTGCACACCTTAGGCTATAATCGCAATGATTTTTTTGTTCGGATTTTGAAGTAGTCTCAAAGAGAATCTCATCTAGACCACCCACATACACACATACATCAGATCTGAACCTCACAACCACACAGGGGTGTAACGTACTTCATAATTGTACTTCATCACTGCACTTTTGGGGAATTTTTACTTTTCTGGAGGACTTTAGAGAGTGAAAACTTTTTATTTTATTTTATATAAAATTATATACCTTTTAACTCATTTAGAGTCACAAAATAATATTTTGCAGTGAATAACATCAAATTTACTATGTAAACTGATCTAGTTACACTACCAATAAAACTTTTTTTGTATTTATAAGTGTGTCTTAGTCATGTGTGTCTTAGTCTTAGTCAAGTAGTCTTAGTCTTAGTCAAGTGAGTCTTAGACTTAGTCTTAGTCAAGTATGTCTTAGACTTAGTCTGTGTCTTAGTCTTAGTCTTAGTCTTAGTCTTAGTCTTAGTCAAGCGAGTCTAAGTCTTAGTCTTAGTCAAGTTTGTCTTAGTCAAGTTTGTCTTAGTCTTAGTCTTACTCTTAGTCTTAGTCAAGTGTGTCTAAGACTTAGACTTAGTCAAGTAGTTTTAGTCTTAGTCTTAGTCAAGTGAGTCTTAAGTCTTAGTCTCAGTCTTAGTCTTAGTCAAGTATGTCTTACTCTTAGTCTTAGTCATGTGTGTCTAAGACTTAGACTTAGACTTAGTCTTAGTCTTTGTCAAGTGTGTCTTAGTCATGCGTGTCTTAGTCTTAATCAAGTAGTCTTAGTCTTAGTCTTAGTCAAGTGAGTCTTAGTCTTAGTCTTAGTCAAGTGTGTCTTAGTGTCTAGTCTTGTCAGTGTGTCTTAGTCTTAGTCTTAGTCTTAGTCAAGTATGTCTTAGTCTTAGTCTGTAGTCTTAGTCTTAGTCTTAGTCAAGTGTGTCTTAGTCTTAGTCAAGTAGTCTTAGTCTTAGTCAAGTCTTAGTCTTAGTCAAGTAGTCTTAGTCTTAGTCAAGTGTGTCTTAGTCTTAGTCAGTCTTAGTGTGTGTCTTAGTCTTAGTCTAGTCTTAGTCTTAGTGTCAGTGTGTCTTAGTCACTAGTCTTAGTCTTAGTCAAGTGAGTCCTAGTATTAGTCTTAGTCAAGTGTGTCTTAGTCTTAGTCTTAGTCTTAGTCAAGTGTGTCTTAGTCTTAGTCTTAGTCAAGTGTGTCTTAGTCTTAGTTTTTAGTCAAGTGAGTCTTAGTCTTAGTCTTAGTCTTAGTCTTAGTCAAGTGTCAGTCTTAGTCTTAGTCAAGTAGTCTTAAGTCTTAGTCAAGTGAGTCTTAGTCTTAGTCTTAGTCAAGTATGTCTTAGTCTTAGTCTTAGTAGTTAGTTCAGTCAAGTGTTCAGTTAGTCTTAGTCAAGTGTTAGTCTTAGTCTTAGTCTAGTTTAGTCTTAGTCTTAGTAGTTCTTAGTCTTAGTCTTAGTCTTAGTCTTAGTCTAGTCTAGTTAGTCTTAGTCTTAGTCTTAGTCTTAGTCTTAGTCAAGTATGTCTTAGTCTTAGTCTTAGTCTTAGTCAAGTCAAGTGTGGTCCTTAGTCAGTCTTAGTCTTCAGTCTTAGACTTAGTCTAGTCTTAAGTCTTAGTCTTAGTCTTAGTCAAGTGTGTCTTAGTCTTAGTCAGTTAGTCAGTCTTAAGTGTCTGTCTTAGTCTTAGTCTTAGTGTGTCCTAGTCTTAGTCAAGTCTTAGTCAGTCTTAGTCTTAGTCTTAGTCTTAGTCAAGTAGTCTTAGTCAAGTGTCTTAGTTTTAGTCTTAGTGGTGTCTTAGTCCTTAGTCAGTGTAGTCTTAGTCTTAGTCTTAGTCTTGGGTCTTAGTCTTAGTCTTAGTCTTAGTCAAGTGTGTCTTAAGTCTTAGTCCTTAGTCTTCTTAGTCTTAGTCAATGTCTTAGTCTTAGTCTTAAGTGTGCTTAGACTTAGACTTAGTCTGTTAGTCTTAGTCTTAGTCTTAGTCTTAGTCTTAGTCTTAGTCTTAGTCTTAGTCTTAGTCAAGTAGTCTTAATCTTAGTCTTAGTCAAGTGTGTCTTAGTCTTAGTCAAGTGTGTCTTAGTCTTAGTCAAGTGTGTCTTAGTCTTAGTCAAGTAGTCTTCGTCAAGTATGTCTTAGTCTTAATCAAGTAGTCTTATCTTAATCTTAGTCAAGTGTGTCTTATTCTTAGTCTTAGTCAAGTATGTCTCTTAGTCTTAGTCTTAGTCTTATCTTAGTGTGTCTTAGTCTTAGTCAAGTAGTCCTTAGTCTAGTCTAGTGTGTCTTAGTCTTAGTCAAGTAGTCTTAGTCTAAGTCAAGTGTGTCTTAGTCAAGTAGTCTTAGTCTTAGTCAAGTGTGTCTTAGTCTTAGTCACTTAGTTAGTCTTAGTCTTAGTCTTAGTCAAGTGTGTCTTAGTCTTAGTCAGTCTTAGTAGTCTTAGTCTTCAAGTCTTAGTCAGTCTTAGTGTGTCTTAGTTAGTCTTAGTTAGTCTTATCAGTCTAGTCAAGTAGTCTTAGTCTTAGTCAAGTGTGTCTTAGACTTTAGTTTTAGTCAAGTGAGTCTTAGACTTAGTCTTAGTCTTAGTCTTAGTCTTAGTCTTAGTCAAGTAGATTTAGTCTTAGTCTTAGTCAAGTGTGTCTTAAGTCTTAGTCTTAGTCTCAGTCTTAGTCTTAGTCAAGTATGTCTTAGTCTTAGTCTTAGTCAAGTGTGTCTAAGACTTAGACTTAGACTTAAACTTAGTCTTAGTCTTAGTCTTATGTCTTAGTCTTAGTTGGTCTTAGTCTAGTCAAGTGTGTCTTAGTCTTAGTCTTAGTCAAGTGTGTCTTAGTCTGTGTCTTAGTCTAGTGTCTTAGTGTCTTAGGGTCGTATCTTAGTTTTAGTCAAAAAAGACTTAGTCTTAGTCTTAGTCGTAGTCTTAGTCAAGTCTTAGTCCAGTCGGGTCTTAGTCTTAGTCAACGTAGTCTTAGTCTTATCAAGTGTGTATTATATTAGTCTTAGTCCAAGGCTTAGTCAAGTAGTCTTAGTCTAGTCAAGTGTCTTAGTACGTCTTAGTCTTAGTCAAGTAGTCTTAGTCTTCGTCTTAGTCAAGTGTGTCTTAGTCAAGTAGTCTTATCTTAGTCTTAGTCAAGTATGTCTTAGTCTTAGTCAAGTGTGTCTTAGACTTAGACTTAGTCTTAGTGAAGTAGTCTATATCTTAGTCTTAGTCAAGTTTGTCTTAGTCTAGTTTGTGTCCAAGTTTTTAAGTCTTAGTCTTATCTCTTAGTCTTAGTCAGGGGTAGTCTTAAGTTTAGTCTTAGTCTTAATCTTAGTCAAGTATGTCTTATCTTAGTCTTAGTCAATGTGTCTAAACTTAGACTTAGACTTAAACTTAGTTCTTGTCTTATCTTGTCTAGTCA